>JAZHPH010000082.1:41160-139357 GCA_037356405.1 Nasonia oneida
GGGGGGGGGGGGGGGGGGGGGGGGGGGGGGGGGGAACCCGCTCGCCAGTGGTGGTGGTGCTGCTGCTGCTGCTGGCCTGTGGCTGAATCTGTCCTGTGCTCGGCGGACTCCGGATAAGGCGTTTTTCTCCGGGAGAAGAGAGCGAGAGAGGATACCGTAACGGTGCGATGGCCTAACGACCTGCGCTGGGCCATCGCAATGGCACATCTCCCAACCCTGCACGTGCGCATGTCTGATAACTATACTTGTTTGATCCGTGCATAGCGAAATATGCAGTATCTGGAATGCCGGGGACTGCAAGTCGAAAGTGTCTCTCTTTCTCACTCTGGCCTCTCGAGACGTTTGATCGACACGGAGACACGGCGAAACGGAGAGAATCCCCTCATAGTTTAGGCCAGTTGAGAGAGAGAGAGAGAGAGGCTTGTTTTCGCTCGCTCGCGCTTTAATTGAATCGCCGATGAAAGCTCGCAACAGCTCCCGTTTTTATGCTGGGTGATTGTTGCTATAAAAGCTGGCACTCTCCCTCGCACCCGAGTAAATAGGGGCTTTGATCTCTATAGGTTAGAGTTGCGCAAAGCGCGCCGAGGCGGCGCCGGCGCGACCGACGAGAGCTCTCGATCAGCGTCTATTTAGTGACTTTAGCGCTCTCTTTCCCTCGCGACTATACTTTCGTCCAAGTCCTAAGTGGTCTAAATATAAGAGTAGCGCGTGCGCGCGTTGCTTGAGCCGCCGAACGAGAAAAGGCCGGAATGGGGTCTTTTGTCAAAAAGGCTCCCTTCTAGCCGCGTGTGTACTTTTCTTATAACCTAAAATTGTTGACTTGTTCATTTTCACGCTGCCATTGGAAATCGCCGCATTACAGCCTCAGGGGTGCATTATATTACGTGTATCAAAAGAGAATTGAAAGAGTTCATCCAGCCCGACAAGCTTCTTATCTGTTACGCGCGAGCACGGGGTAATTCAACAACCTGTTGATACGCGGACGGTGTCCGGCCGGCCACGTGCGCCACCGCAGTCCGCAGCCACTGCATAGCCTTGTTGCGCCGCCATTTCATCAGCGAAGGGGCAAATTTCGCAACTCTCAGCTATACCAGCTGCAGCGCGGAAGTGCAGCGTCCTTCGGTGGTCGCCAGCTACACCTTTTTGGCTCCGCTGCACCCTCGAGAACTGGTTCGATTTAAATTTTAAATACGTCTATACTACCGCGGTCCTACTCCTACGTCTTCGAGAGAACCTGTTTCTTCCTCGCCGCCCCCCTCCCCCAACGCGTCGCGTTGCTTTCCGGTCTGCGCGCTTGCCTGTACCTATCTTGTTCTGACAGCGACGCGAGCGAAAGAAGCCGCCGCGTTATAATTATAATATATACTCTTTGCCGTGCTCCAGCCAATAATAATCATGAAAATGAAAGAGCCCTTCATCGAAACCTCTGACCTGTTCCGAGGACGATGATTTCAATCAGCTAACTGATGAATTTTTGACGATTTGCCTAATTATTAAACAACTGGGCTAGAATATACCCCACGAGTTGTAAGTACATAGACGGTTTGATACATGTATGTTTTTATGTTACAGTCGGAGGTATGAGTCGGCCGTCGAAAGCAGTGACCCAGGCTAAGAAGGTAGCGCCGCCCGCGGTGCCCAATGACTTTCGCCACTCGGGCTCGTCCTTCGGCTCTGCCGGCTACGCGAGCAGCGAGGACGGCAGCTGCTTCCTGCCCGGTGGACTGCAGCCGCACGGTTCTGGCGGCGGCGTCGTCAACAGCATCAATCTGACCGGCGGCGGCAACGGACTCGGCGCTCCAGGCAGCTGCGGCCCTAACGTCGTCGGCGGCGGCGGCGGCGGCGGCGGCGGCGGCATCGACGACGGCCCTTACGGCATGCCTGCCGGCAAGAGCCCAGGACCCATCTTCAGCCATCCCGGATTTTCCTTCCCGGCCATGGTCGGCAAGTATGCCCAGCACGCCGAGGATCAAGGTAATCTTTCCCGACCTCTTGTCAGCTCCGCGCAACTAGTTCGCAATATAATGAGCACGCGAGCGATTTGCAGGAATCGACATGACGCAAAGCCCGGGCAGGGACAGTCCGGGGAGCTCGGGCTCGGGCTCGGGCTCTCGGCACTCGACGGCCTCGCTCGACTCGGGCCGCGCGTCGGGCTACCACCTGGGGCCGCGTAGCGCCGGCGCCCTGACCTCCTCGCCGCGCTGCTCCATCAGCTCGCTCGGCAGCCATCCGGACCGGCCGACCGACCTCGACCTCGTCCACGCCTGGCTCGCCGAACTGCAGTTCGACGAGTACTTTCCGCTCTTCGCGTCGGCCGGCTACGACCTCGCCACCATCACTCGCATGACGCCGGAGGACCTCACGGCCATCGGTGAGTGTGCCCCCGCCCTCTTCTCTCTCCGATCGCGACGGCAGCTCATTCCCTATATACGACTCTGCGCAGGCATAAAGAAGCCGAACCACAGGAAACGACTCAAGGCGGAGATCGACAACCTGAACGTGGGCGACGGTCTGCCGGAGCACGTGCCGGGCTCTCTCGAGGAGTGGCTCAGGCTGCTCAGGCTCGAGGAGTACCTCGGAGCTCTGCACCAGCAGGGCATGCGCTCGGTCGAGGACGTCACGACGCTCACCTGGGAAGACCTCGAGGACATCGGAATCGTGAGGCTCGGCCATCAGAAGAAGCTGCTGCTCGCCATCAAGCGGGTCAAGGACATCAGGGCCGGCAAGCGCATACAGCCGCTCGATCTCGCGAGACTGCCGCCGCACCCTGGCCACACGCAGGTAAGCATTCCTTGCCGTCGAGGCACGAGCCGCCCAATGCCGACGATCACGATTTGTCTTCTCCCGCCAGGAGGTGGTCATCCAGCGAGGAGCCCCTGACCTGCCTTCGCCGGACGAGGACTGCTCCTCGCCGATCCTCAGGTCGTTCCAGCGGCCGAGCGACTCGCACAACACGAGCAGCCTGAGCAGCAACGGCAACGGCAACGGCAACGGCAACGGCAACGGCAACGGCAACGGCAACGGCAACGGCAGCTCCGCCAGCAGCTGCGCCACCAACAACAGCACGAGCTGGCGCAGCATGTACGCAGCGCTGCCCCAGAGCTGCCTCGAGTATGGCACCCTGAGCCGGGCGCCGAGCCTCATCGTCGGCGGCTCCTCGGTCGGACACTCGCGCGGAAAATCCCTCGAGAGCCTGGAGGACGTGCCGCTCGGATACCCGCCCTCGCCCGCTCCCCAGTCCCATCATCCGCAGATTCTCGACTGGCGGCCGCGCAGCTACGACGACGGCGACCTCACGCCCACCAACGATCACGCGATCCTCATTGAGAACATCGGCGGCGGCACGCTGCCCAGGCCCCGACACTGCCTCGTTCGACCGAGACCCGTCGCTAAGGTATGCCTATACGACACTCGCCTCACCAGGCTCTGCTATTGCCCTACTCAATATCACGCTCTAATTCACTCGCGGACAATTCGTTCCGCGCCTGACATCCACGCCTTGCCTGAAATAAGAGTAGACCTTCTTCCCGCAGATTCAGGCCACGCATCAGGGCTCGTACAAGTCGCTGCCGCGCGACTTCGACAACAAGTACCAGCTTACCTACGGCCACGACAGCAGTCCGAATCTGATGAAGCGCAGGCCACCTTCGCCTCCGCGGCGACAAAGCTCGCGTGACCTGAGCACCGGATCGCCCATCACGGGAGGCAACAGCGGCAACAACGGAGCTGATGTGGTCATCGACTGTAGTGGCCCTGTGCCCACGACCACCTGCGACGATCATCACCAGCAGCGGCTGTTGCATCACCAGCACCAGCAGCACGGCCAGTTTCATCACCTGCAGCACCTGACAACACGCTCCTCGTCACCGGCAACGCAATGTCAGGCCTCGCAAACTCCAGTCGGCAGCTCGACGCCCTCGCAGCTCAGCCGGCCGCCCTCGTCGATGTCGCGCAGCTGGGGAAGCGTCAGCGCTAACGTCGCCGAGGAGCACGAGCTCATGGCCACTCTTGCCTCGCAGCATCGCAATGGTTCCGACGCTAGTTTCAAAGTACGCGCCCTTTCAAAAGCTCTACAATTCCACCAGCCGCGATCTATGCTCATTACTAATAATAACCTTCTTTTCTACCTGCAGTCAAGCTCAAGCACTGAATCGGATTCACTGCCATTTGCCAATGAGAATGCTGGCACGATAAAGCAGCGCGCGGCGCGCGCTGCCCAGGAGTACGCCAACAGTCCCAGCCACATTATTTCGCAACAGCATCATCACTCGTCGTCGGTCTCGACGGTGAGTGTCAGCAGCGAGCCAGCCGACGTACTCAGCGACATCGGCAATATGCTGACAAATCTCACGAACGAGCTCGACGCTATGCTGGAAGAGGAGAAGCGGCAGGGCCTCAATCCATAATTCCTCATGCCCCTGCTATTGCTAGTTCTGCTGCTGCTACCGCCGCTACCATTGTTATTGTTGTTGCCATATAAGGGACACAGGACCGAGATAATACCGGTAAATTCGATGCGTTGCATGCGAAAGGGTCGATGCTACGAAGCAGGACTTACAGATGCTTTCTTAACGAACGACTGACTGATTTTGATTTATGCGGACCACAGCTGGTTGCACGTGAATGATCGTATTAGATGAAAAAGGTTGCATACGGAGGAGTGGATTGTAGAAAGGGATGTACGTTTGATGCTTACTTGACCTTTTCTTTGCCTCGTCTTACAATGCTCTGAAGGAGAGCAGTCTGTGCCATATTCTTCAAATGGAAAGACTATAAATGAGATTTTTGAACATAACAATAACATGCAATGAAATAAAAGTATTCAAAAGTCCACTCTTTCTAAAATCACCAAAGAAGCAGAAACAGCATAGAAAAATCGGAAAAGGCGCAAAACGTGTACCCCGTAATTGACTTCCAGATGCTGTGCTTTCGACTGACTTTTTGAGAGAAAAAAGTTTCTACTAGTTACACAATGGAAAAATACTTTCAACATCTTCCGATCCTTTTTTGATTATTCTATTATTTACACACAGCTAGTCGTCAGTACATCTAGAGCCATCGATTACATAAAAACCTTTTTGCACAATCAAAAATCGGATTGTCACGGTGCTTTTTTTTTAATACATTTTACAGAAAATATAGTATATATACGCCTACGATGCTCCTATGCGATTATTCCGACCATTTTCTTTTTCTACTGATAATGTTTTAAAGAAAGGTATTACTGCAAACGCACCTTCATACAATACTAAAAACAATACATTCCAAAATGTATTTCATTTGTTCACTTCCGTCCTTTCGAGGCTAGCCAACAGCTTCGTTAGAACGTGTTGCTCATGTATCGAGGTTCGATTTTCCTATCCACGAAAGTTACGTAAAGAGCTTCGCCGATGTAGAATAATCGTAGAAACAAACAAACGCGCTGCCGTACAATAGAACAACTTGTCGCGAATACTGCCTTGTACATTTGCACATCAAATTTTCTAAGAGAGGCTGCTCAACAAAAGCTAGCTTAAGCTCCCTCTCTATACTCGATATATAGTAGAAGTAATATTTATACAAATCAATTTTTTAATTCACTGTATGCATTTATTTGTAATATATCATGTGTGGAGAAGGACCTTAAAGATAACGAAAGATAGAAGGCCGAATACTAATAACGGAAACAATTATATTTAGTGCAGTAAACAAACGTATTCTTAGCTGTATGAAAAAAGCAAAAGGCAAAGTGCAGTTTTTAATACTAATTATTGAAAATATGATTATTCATTTTTAAGTAGCTATGTATTTCAAGTATATCATTTTGATAAATTTATTATCTTTCACTTTTTCCTTGGAAGATACATTTTTCACGCATTGAATGTCGGGCTATCACTGACAATTTGCGTCAGGATCTGATGAGCTACGTTATACGAGAATAAGAAATAAAAAAAGTCGATGAAGCCACTTCTCGACGTCCTGTGTGCCTCGATGTAATTGTGAAAACGAGAAGCGTTTCAGAAAACAAGAATCACTGCGTGCGTCTGCGAGAGGCAATTTAAAATTTAAGAACGCGCTAGAGAAAGGGAGAGAGAGATAATACACTACTTAAGATTAACTTGAAGACGTAGGTTAAATCGATTAAATGGAGAATGAATTCGTGCCCGACGCGTATTAGGGCTGCAAACTTGTCTTGTTAACTATTGTAGGTGTATAGTTATATATAGTACATATATATATAAAAAATACCATGGGTGAACAGTGATTTTGGGATATCTCGCTTTTCTAAACTTTTTGAGAATCTTATAAAAGGACGAGTTATAAACTAAAAACTGCATCAAGCAAACATAGAAGCGCAAACCGTATGATCAAAACGATTTTTGTCACACGCATACAAATATATATATATATACACACACACATTAATGAGCACGATAGACGACTGAGTCTTTCGTTTCGGTACTTTTGTAATGTACAGCATTTATTACAAGACGTTTGCTAAAACGAAGCAAACACAAAGAAAACTGAATCTTATGCGAGCTATGCTATAAATGATTACGCATGTTCAAAAAATATTCGATTAGTAATTTTCAAAGATTGTGACACACTCGTATTGAACTTATCGTCGTTTTACTTTACTGTAGATCGGGACAAGTGCTTCGTACTGATAAATGACCTTTTTCACGATGCTTAGGCTCGAGGTCATTGTTTTCTACACATGGTAGACAAAATATTATATATATATATATATATAAATATATATTATATTAGTTATAGTTTTTGTACAAAGGCCCGTGACTGAAACGGCTTCGCTGGCAAAGGGAAGCCGCTTGAGCGCTCGCTTATAAAGCCGCATTGTACGCCAAATCCCCCAATATTTCACTTCCATGTTGATTTTACAATACATATATCTGAGTTTGTCTTTTGGTTTCATCGGTTCACCGAGCGAACGCCGTTTCAGCGATTAATGCTACGAAACACACACATTGAGTGAAAAATCAAATAAATCGATTTGACGCGAATGGTATTTGTTCTTTCATCAATTTCATTAAGCGCATTAGAGAAAAGTATTTTTACGCGCATTTTACCCCTCTCACCACCACCCCCCCCCGCCCCCCCCATTACACACTCATACACATACACACATTTTCTCAGAAAGTTATATTGTCTAGCTTGGTTTAACATGAGTTTACGAAGAGGAAAACACTGTGACCTTAGTTTGCTTGATTTTTAACAGTCGTTACTTTGATGGCATTATTTTATAATTATGTTTATTCCTCTTTGCATTAATGTAAATAAATGAAATTTTCATTAACATTTAATCGAGGTACTTTTAAGAATCCTTTAATTTTTTGAAGCGAGAGCAAAACAATATATGAGAATATAGACGGAGCGATTACACGCTAAAGCGGTTGAAAGTGTGAATCGCATTTTTGAAGGCTAAACAAGAAAAATTCAATATTCCGAAGCATGGTAAATGCTCGACTTGCCCACTTGCAAGACTGATAAACAAATCACGATTGTATTATATAATAAGGCACTGCCAGTGTAACGCCGACCTTTTGGATAGTGCATTTCGACGACGCTACGGTATTGCACTAATAGTGCAGTTATGAAAATTGTGTTGTAATGCAATCAACGCGCACTTATAAAAAGTCTAATTACATCCTTCTGCATTAATTTAAAAAAAATACACCATGGACGGAGTGTATAAAATTGTTAATAGTTTAAAATGATTTTACTTGTATAATTTAAAGAGAGAATGCATCGTTTGTAACAGATATGTTATTTATTATATGAGTATAATACTAACTTTACAGCAATAAAAAAAAATAATATCAAAATGCCAAGAGGTCTTTTACTACTTATTACCATCGCCAGTTTATTTGAAACGCATTGGATGAGTATGCGAAAAGGGATTCGTAACGAGTAGAAGCGCATTGATGGATCCATAAGTATCCCATAAGTTATATATGTACCTATGTGCAATGGGCATACCTCGCTGCTCGATCCGGTGTCGGCGTGGTGTCGGTGGAGTGTATACATATACGGTGCAGCAGCCATCGATGTAGAAGCTCCTTTATAACGGCCTACCTCTGAGCTCTGAGACCTGAACAGTGCGTGCGCAGAGTTCAGCTCGCTGCAGCAGCTATGCAGTGCTATAGATGTATGTATAGGCATTACGATCCGCGCTCCTTTCCTTTCTCTTCCTTTCTCGGCTCTATAGCTGCAGTAGCGGTCGCCGGTCTCAACTCTCAGCTCGCTCTGCGATGTCGGGCTCGGGATTACGGCTACTCGGCTGCAGACTCGCTGACTCGAGTCTCGATGCGCGCGCCGCCGCTCTCTTTGCCTCCTTCGCCGTATTCGCGCTCCCTCTCTCTTTGTACGCGAGTTATTGTACGGACTACGGACGGGAGCAGCTCGCTCGGTTCGGTGACTGCAGGCTCGGCAGTGTCGGCCCGCCGTCTGTCGAGCGCGCTCCCGGCCGCGCGTGCCTTTCTCTTCTCTCTCGACCTTATGTCTGCGCGTATATTCGTACTCGCTGACGAGCTGTACACACACAGCTACACACACCCCGTCATTTTGCGTACGGCCTTTGCGCGCGTGATATAGCGGTGTGCAACAGTGTCCGCGAGTATTGTGTAATAGTTGTAGGTGTTGGAGGTAGGAGGAAGAGGAATAAGAATAAGATTCACGCCAGAAGCTGGGGCCTCGGTGCGTCCTGCAGGAGTCGCGGGCGAGTCCACGCGCAGGACGTTTTACGCATGGTGCCGTACAGGTACTGCAGAGCCATGTGACGCTGCGGCGCCCTGCACCCAAGTATACGGTATACTTAGCTACTCAATATCCTGTCCGATGCAGCGATGCGCCGCGCGGTCCGCTTTCCGTCGAGCGACGTGACACTTTCTTTCTGCGTTCAAGAGCATTTCTCGCGCTCCCTGCGGCTTCTATGTGGTACCTACACAGCGTACGCACAGGTAGCTTGTATGTGGGCCCCGGTGCAGTCGCGTCGTATGTGCTACTCAGCTACTCTCCCGTCGCCCGTCGTCGCATGTAACCCAGCACAGTCGCGAGAAAAGGGGAGACAGAGCGAGAGAGAGAGAGAGAGAGAGCGCGTCTGCTGCTGCGCTGCACTCGTAGCTCGGTGCAACTCGCTGGCTGCCGCAGTCTCGGTTCTCTGCTGCTCATATACGCGGGCTATACCTTAGTTTTTCGAGCTCTTTGTGTGTGACCGAACTCACTCCCATACTGCTTGTATTCTTTGCGTTCAAGTTGGAGCCGTAGACGGTAAAGCGTAACAACAGCCTGCATTGTACGGATATACGTGTAGGTACAGGCAGACAATCGTTTTTGTCACTCGCTAAAAATTCTCTTTGCTGCGACAAACGATCGAGAAAAGTCGGAGTGAAAGTCGGCTCTTTTCGCTTGTGCAGCAGCCGATCGAACGCTTCCGATCGAGGTAAAGTAGCAAGTGTGTGTAGAGACTAGAGAGGTACTTGTATACACACTTACGCAGTACGGAGCCTTTGCGCTGCAGCGCTCGTGAGAGCAAAATCTGCAGGTGATTCCGTACATTTGCCGTCTATTTCTAAGAGGGTAGCTCTCAATGCAATCCGTTTGCAGTTGCCCCTACTTACTAAAATCACAAAGGATCGCGTAAACGCGCAGAACTTTGTTAGCTCGCAGTTCGCTATACTTATATATATATATATATATATATATATATATATATATATATATTACATACAGATAAAGACGCACGTGTGCGAATCAAGCGGCAGGAGTAACTTTCTCGCGCTCACTCGATTCGGCGGGCTTGTTATTGCACGTATGCTCGCGCACACATGTATGCGTACACACTTGGTTCGTCTCCGCTCGCGACCTACTTTCCCGTTTCATAGTCATTTTTTTTCCTTTTTCCCATCCTGCTTTGTATGCAAGGAGGAAAACGCACGCGATTGCGCATACACGGCGCGGCGCACACATTACCAGCGCGCGCTTCACACGTCCGTATGCTGGAATGCATATTACTTATGATCTCTCTGCGCCATAGAGCTATGGGTAATCTCGCAGCGAACAGGAAAAGGTTGGAAGTTGAAGGATGAATGACTGGGCATGGATATTAGTGTATTTCATCGATCGATACCGCGAGAGCCATTCGTTCGGAATAATCGCATTCGAGAACGCTCATGTGAAAAGCGAGGAGGCCAAAAACGCTCTTGTCCGGCAAACTGGTTTTTGAGAAAAGATTAAAAATAAGTCATGTGATTTATCACCACAGAGTTAGGGATCTCGCAAGAAAGCGTGACTTTCATACGGCTTAAAATATAACAACAGCCTCTCCAGAAGTTGCAGCGACAGAATAAATAAAATGCGCGCGAAAGAACAAAACTCGAGGCTTACCGGGTTCTGCAGCGGTGAAGGCGAAATTGACTTTCAGGGACCGCGATCTTGCACTCAACTCTCGAGAAAAATGTTCATCCTTCTTTATTCCTTGGGACAGTTGGGTTTGTCGCGTTTACTGACCTGGACAGCAAATAATACACACGCAGAGCTCTATAAATGACTATCTGTAGAAACAAGATCGCGCAAGAGTGCTCGCAATGCTGCATTCGCTGCAGTGTTTGCAGCCACCGCCGAGAGCACCTTTTTGACAGAGAATTAATCAGAAAAAAATTTGAACAGCAAATTAGCGGTGGATTGAAGTTTTAAAAAGCTGCCAAAGTAGCGCCGTTTACTTGCGGGGAGAGAGTGTGCTATCGCATGGCGTGTGAGCAGACAATCGCAGAGAGAGAGAGAGAGAGAGAGAGAGAGAGAGAGAGAGAGAGAGAGAAAGTACCGTTTGTCAAAATGATCGCGAACGCGACGGTAACTTACGACGTAAACGAACGTCGTACAGTTACACGCACCGAGTGCAGAGCAAGCAGTGCACTTCTGCAGCGTCTGCACTTCAGCTGAGACTTTGGGTTCGCTTTGTTTTTTAGCTTTGTGAAGTAAGCGAGTTAATGCACTTATAGGTTTAATAAATGTATAATAAAAGCGCTGTCGGAAAGCAGTTTCGATTGCTCAAAGAATTTAGTCTGTATAATATGCCCTAGTTATGCAATGTTGGTTACAAAATAGAAATTAACAACCGAAATTTAAACTAAAGTTATAAATCTAAGTGAGTAAGTGCGAGAAAAGGGTTCATGCGATTCTGCGAGTCTTAATGACACCTCTTCCCAACGAAATCAGAAAGAGTAACATCTTTTTGCACCGTCGATTTGAAAAGACGGGATCCGTTTGAGTCGCCGCAGGTTCCTCTTCTTAGCTGCTGCGCTTCGGATGGAAAAATAAAGGCGCGGCATTACCGAGCAATACACCTCGCGCGCAATATACCCAAGAATAATAATAACCGGTCTCGCTCGACAAAAGAAAACAATCCGCGGCTGCGCGAGAAAAACGGTCTCTCAGCTCGCGCTCTTTCCCTCGACATGACGTTAGCACGCATGCAGCTACAAAGTCATTCTCGTTCCACGCGCGGTCTAGCGAATTCTACATTTGCACCTTGAGTAACAAGCGATCGTTTTGATTTTTTTTTTTTTTTTTTTTTTTGCAGAAACAGCCGAAAGACCAGTTCCGAGGGAAGCAGTGGGGACCGGAATCTGTTCAGCATGAGTCTCATGGCTTTGGCTACATCGCGCACTGGAGAACAGCCATTGCAGCAGCGCGAGCAACCGAGCGCGCGTTCGCGACGACGATGATCCTCGCTCGTATATCCCGCAAACGTTGGCGGGAAATTTAAAACCACGCGCGCACGCGCCCTCTCTCTCCCTCCCGCGAGTGTAAATAAATACTCCAGCTTCCAGGGGAGAGGGAAGCAATAAGAAGAAGGAGAAGAGCAAGAGAGCAGTATTATCATTGAAAAAGCCGCCGCCGCCGAGTCGCTGCTGCACCTAGCGCAAAACACGAGGACTTGTAGAGGAGAGCGGCGAAACAGGGTGGAAAAAGAGAAAGAGAGAGAGGCTCGCATAGCTTCATCCTCGAGAACGCGAGGCGCGCAGCTCTCGGGAGCCACTCTGCTAAGTGTATGCGAGAGAGGCTCGATTCCTGGGTCAGGTCGCGCACAAGCCTCGAGCCTCGTTTAAGAGCCTTTAAAGGACGGAGGCAGCGGAGAGAGGGCGCGTTGCCGTGGAGACCCATGTCCAGGGCCGTGCCATGGCCGGGGCGCTGTCCGAGAGTGCCCCCAGGCCGGTGAGCGTCGTCCGGGTCGAGGCAGAACCGGCTGCAGCGGCCGTCGAGAACGACCAGCCAGTCCAGCTAGAGACTAGTAGCCCGGCGACGCCAGCGCCACCGCCTGCGGAGCCAGGGCCCGTCAGTGCGGAGGGCAGCAATCCCAGCAATGCAGTCGTCAATGCCCAGCAGCAGCCGGTCAGGTCGTACGCCTCGACGGAGGCTCAAACCGAGCAGCTCTCGCCGAGCCTCCTCGGCTGTTCCGGGGCCCAGCACCAGCCGAGTCACGCGGAGCTGCTCTCGGAGGAGCTGCGTGACGCGAGGAGACGCGAGCGCCGGATGCGCCGCCAGCACCGACGAGCCATACAGCGAGCGAACGGAGCTGCCGCGGCTGCAGCCGCCGCCGCTGCGGTGAACGGCGCGTGCGCGGCAGGCTTGCCCCCCACCTACCCGGGCCTCATGGGCCCGGGCGCTGGAGCCGCGACTACGCTCCAGCCATCGAGCGCCCTTGTCAACGCTGCTGCCAACGCTGCGGGGGTGCCCCTCGTGGGGCCCGGCCCGACCGTCGGCGGCTTCCTCCACCCGCCGCCGCCTCACCTGGGCCTCAGGGGCCTCAGCCTCGGACTGCCTTTCCCCGTACCCGCCAGCGTCTCCGCATTTGGCAGGTTAGTTCACTTTGACTTTCGCCTTTACGGCTACTCTAGCTGCTCATCTATTTCTTCTACCAAGTCTTATGTATATTAGAATATAAGAAAAGACGACGAGCATCGCTGCAATGGATCGAGGCAACTATATAATATGTGTGAATGTGTACACACAATCGTACTTGTATGCAACGAAAGTTGGCCGGAGTGTTCTGAGAGAGAGAGAGAGAGAGAGAGAGAGAGAGAGAGAGAGAAGTGAGGGAGGAGGGGGCAGACCTAAGAGTTTGATCTTAGTGGGCCGAGGGGGTCGGCATATCGCCGCCCGACAATTGCGGTAATCTCGCGGAGATGAGAAAAAATTGTCTTTTAATATTTGTCGTGCGCAATCTCTGGTGATGATCGTGGCGCTATAGGTGTGTTATAGTGTAGAAAGTCACGTCTGCGGCGTCGGCGCACGACAAGAGACCACGAAGTGATTTTCGCGAAATGTTTATAGCAGCGCATAAATTCGTCGCCAAGGGTGGAGCGCGCGCGAGCCCTCTACAAACGACGAAATTTGCCCATACCGTGGAGAACTCGAGAGAAAAAAGTCCGCGTGCATGTGGATATATTTGAACGATCATAGCCAGTAGAAGAAACAAACGAGCCATGCCAGTTTCGAGCTAGCGCCGAGGCGACGGACATACAATGCTTACACGTATACCGTTACACATAGCTCGACCAGACTCGCTTGGACTCTTCAGTGGATATACCTATGCAGGACGCGCGAGCTCGATTTGCCCGTTAAAAGACGTAAAATTACACGAATTAAAGGCAGCAGTTCCAATCAATCGAAGCGGCTGCATGAGGTTTCATTTCGCAAAGCATTCGCAGATTGCGCGATAATTATCAATTTGACTTGCAACACCTCCAGCCGCAGCGAGGGCGCCCAAATTGTGTGCGCGAATTCGATAAAATATAATCCCGAGTGCAGGCCGTCCAAGCTGACACCGCTCGTAGGAATTATCTGCGCGATTTCGCACGGGTGGGCGAATAATGCAAGAACCAGTAAACCTCGAAACTCTTCGAAAGAGAAACGCGGACGCATAAAGCCGGGCTTGGAAGTAAAGACCGTCTGGTCGAGCTCGAGCCGCTCTCTCGAGGAGTGAGGAATGAATGGGCGCGAAGGCCGAAATCGACGTAAAACAATGGGACTTTCGTTGACCCAGTTCGCCGCGCGCTTGGTTTTCCTACAAAACTGCCTGCCTTACTTTTGATGCTTCCTATTATGAAAAACGTAAAAACCTGCGCTCTCGACACATATTGCCAACGTATAGTTATCATGTTGTCGTGACCGTTGCAGGGACGCGGTGCCGAAGCAGTGCTGCGGCCTGGGCTCGCCGCCCGTGCGCTGGTCCATCCTCGGGGTCGGCGTCGTGGGGCTCGTCTGCGCGGGAGCCGGAGCTCTGCTCGGCGCCCTTCGGGCAACCGGCCGAGACCACATCGCCGTCGCTCTCCTCATGATCGGTGAGTACCCGCAGTAATGCCCCTCTGAAAACATACGCACGATGCAGAACAAGTGCAGGAGCAAAACGACCCTTGGACAGGTGCGCGCACACACCCACGCCCGAAACTTTCCGGGCCCTCGGCTTCGTTGGCTGCTTCCGTGAAAAAAGGATAAACAACGATCGCAGCTTGCTTGGAGGACATATCTTTGGTTGACCTTGGCGGCTGAAAAGGCGTGCCCGCGCAATCCAACCGTCCATGAGAGAGAGAGAGAGACATTGTCGTTTGCCGCATCTGTCGACGGCGACGGTACGATAATAGCTCGCTTTCCCCACTCCGCCTAATGCCGAATCGAATGTTGCAGGAATCGGCGTGGTGCTGGTGACGGTGAGCGCAGTGGCCTGGCGGGTGACCAGCCGCGAGAACTGCGCCGGTTTCTTCGGCCTGGCCAGCATCTCGGGCAGGATTCCGCCCGCCCGACCGATGCATCCTTACGCTGCCATGATCTATCCCGAGTTCCAGTTCAGGACTCCTCCGCCGAGCTATCAGGTCATTATGCGATCATGCCTCCAACTGCCTACCGGCATTACCAGCCGCTTGCTCGAGTTCAAAGTCGACGAATTTTCCAACTTTTCAGGCGAGCATGCAGGAGTACAGGCTGCGTCTGCTGCTGCTGGACCGGCTGCAGCCCACGTCCTCGCCGCCGCCGACGTACCGTTCGAACGCCGGCAGCTGTGCAGCCGGTGCCCCCTCGGCTCTTCACCATCAGCCGCTGAACGGCAGCCTCGCCGCCGCTGCTGCTGCGGTTGCTGCGGTACATCACCACCAGTCGGCCAACGCGGTGACGACGAGCCGCGAGAGCCGACCTCCCAGCTACTGCGGACACCGTGCTGCCGTCGCAGCCGCCGCCGGACCTCTGGGCAACGCCGGCCAGACCCAGCAGAGCTGCTCGCTTCTCGTGCCCTCCAAGAAGGATGCGAACCTCGTCAGGATCGTCCAGACCGAGAGCGAGCCCGTCATACTCAGCGGCGACCAGACGCCGCCTGTTGCCGCCGTCGAGGTTCTCGCTCACCTTTAGTCATTCTCTATACTCACCATGTGCTGCTGCTATAGTTTTTCCTTTCTCCGGTGATACGTTCTTCGACCCGCACTCTCGACAGGGAAATCAAGCAAACCTCTCAATAAACTGTATAAAGGCTACCTGCTTCTATGTCTATATGTTATAGCTATTCCAAATCAATTCCTTTTGACTTCGTCACTGTAAATATTTAGAGGACATCATTTTCTATATTTTTCTATAAATTTATCAAAGTATTTTGATACTTCCAATACTTTGTTAAAAACCGTCATGCATTTCCTTCTATTTTGTGGGACTACAAGAGAAAAATGAAGAACGCATTAAGTTGACACTTCGACTGCATGGTACTCTATTAGCGCATTTCTTATTCATTATTATTATCATTACTACTACTATTACTACTACTATTACTATTATTATTATTATTATTATTATTATTATTATTATTATTATAAGTGTCATTACTAGTACTACTACCACTACTATTATCATTATTATTATTCTTTGCACGCCTAAGATTTTTCTTAGGTCTTTCTGCTCATCTTGAAATTTCTTTTACTTTCGCTCCTTTGACGGCATTTTCAATAGTTCTCTAACGAATCGTGCCATACCGCAGATAGCTTGATACGCACATATTTTCAGTCAAGTACCCATACGTTTCTCTTAAACTATCTCCTTAGGAAAATTATGTTTAGAGAGACAAAAATTATCTTAGCAGGCTCGTGCACGACCAAGTCTATAACGTATAAATTATATATGCGGATGCGCAACGCAGCAAATAAATTTAAAAGAAAGTATCACCTTGGTAGGACCTTCCATAAGTGCAATGTATTTCCCTCTACTTATTTATGCTCCAACTAATTTCGTCTCCTTATTTTATTTACAAGTAATTGTTTGGCGCTACAAGAGTCTGCTCTTGCCAAGAAGAATTCATATGAGCCCAGTTTGTAATACTACTGCTATACCGAAGAAGCTGTCGAAAGTAAAATCAACGTCGTCTTATAGTATTTTTTTCACCGGGCTTTCACTGCTTCTTCCTTGATTTGACTTCAAACTTTATATTATGGCATAAAGTTTTTGCTAGTGCAGAATTTTAAAAAACTGCTCTCTACGATTATTGTAAACGTATGAATTTTAATTGTGAACCGAATATTCTTTTCTTTATATTCACTGTTCAACAACAAATTGTGAGATGAAAATTGTAGACACTTACATTATTCTTGAATACGTAAGTAGACTGATAGATTTAGTATTGTGTTTCATGCATCAGTTACGAAGTCTTGAATAATTCAATACATAGAGTAGGAAAAACATGAAACACTATATTCTATTCAGAGTCGACTATTTTTCTCGTAGCCGTGTGTACATGAATTCGCGATACTCCATAGTAGTCGGTCGCGTATGGATAGAAAAAGAACAGATAATGGTAGTTTCAATAGATCGAAAAAAAGAGTATGAAATTTTTCATTTCAAGTGTGAATACAAATGATAATGGAATGGGATAATGTAAAAGTCAAAATCTTTTAACCTATGTCGAATTTGTCTAACTGTTTTAGAGGAGCTGCAATCTTGCTTGTTTGGACTGCTTCGTCCTCGACATATAATAAACTGTATATATTTTGTTATTGTATAAAAACTAAATTATTTACCCGCGTGTTGTAAAAAAGTTTTCGGTCTTATAATAGGGATGTATTTTATAGTAAGTTGATATTTTATGCGGAAACGAGGTTCAAGTCAAGTGAGAAATCGGTTCTTCACGAAAAAAAGTGAAATCTCATCCAGACGAATCTTGTAAAACTTGTGTATGTCTTAAGAATTATATGTATATTGTAAAAGATCATCACGAGATAAATGTAAGAATGATGAAAAAAAAGAAGCTCACAGATGTTGTGCGATTCAATATAATGCATTCGCGGTATTTTTTTATGCATATAATGACGGTCGGAAGGGAAAAAGTTGGTATTTTCATGCGAGATGTGAAAGATAATTAAAGAACAAACGCTCGGGCAAATCTGCTCGGTGGCGAAATGCATGAAAAAAATTGAGATACAAAAGAAGGATCGCAGATAAAGTGCTTTGTAACGCGCACGAAACCAAACTCGCAATGATTCGTGATATGTGTAAGAGTGGTGAGACGATTAAGTTGTCGGTTGAATTAGTAGTTCCTTAATATATTGTAGGCAAATTTGTATATTGAGAGTGAATAAAATATATATTTATCTGAATATCATTGTTATTTTGCACGATATCCCGCCACCGAATTTGAATAGTATGGAATGAATCAGCGACTATCCGACAGCAATACGATCATGTTTTTGTATATAATAAACAACTGATATTTTAAAATTGGCGCGCATACAATCGCGGCCATTATACACACACACACACACACACATTAACACATATTATAACCTCAACTGCAATTACACGCGGTGCATGTTGCTGTCATTGTTTATGTTTATTACTTGTATCACATTTTTACGAAATATAAGAGTCATATATTACTAATTCTCTTTGAAAAATATGTGCGGAATATTCTGCATGATAAACAGTAGTGCAAATGCCAGGCGAGAATCTTCAAATCCGAAGGAACCATTTGAGGTAACCTGTGTTTAGCAATATTGTATATGATAATATTTATTTGAAAACGCACGTACATAAGTTTATCCATGAGTAAATTTTAAAAGATTTAACGCTTTCATCGGTAGTGGACATTATGCAAAGACGTGATAGCAGCTCGAGGACCAGACTGTTTGAACAGCTTGGAAGAAGGTCTGACAGAACTATGGCATGGTCACTTCCATGCAAGTGTATTATGGATGCAAGGTGCAGAGCCAGTTTCACAACCACTTGTTGACACTGACTGCAATATACTTCTTTGGAATGGAGACGTATTGGCTGGTAACATGGTATACTAATTAAAAGCTTAATCCAATAAGCCTTAAACATATTTCTTAGGATTATCCTTTATGCATTTTGTTAACAATATTAAGAAATTATGTATATTTTCTAGCACAAGAGAGGCATTTGTGACAGTACAGTTGTTTTATCAGCTTTGAAAAATTCTAATGATATTGCAGCCACATTAAGGGAGATTAAAGGGCCATTTAGCTTTTGCTATTACCAAAAATCTTCAAACATGTTATACTTTGCTAGGGACAAATTTGGAAGGCATAGCTTACTGTTTAAAATAAATGAGAGACATGACTCATTAGTAATAACATCTGTTGCTGTTAAAAGTATGCCAAATATTGAAGAATTGCCAGCAATTGGAATATTTATAGCAGACTTAAACTACGAAAAAGTGCAGTTAAAATGCATTCCATGGGTAGAACCAAATGAGCGAGTTATCAAAATATTGAATGATTTGGAAAATAGGCTTAATATTGTTGTAAATATTCTTAGATCTGAAAATTTTCCAGAAATAGAAAACTTGTCTTTAGGCCTAATACCTGATTCTGAAATGGGATTTTTAAAATATTTCAAAAATACCAATGTGTGCTCAACTTATGATGAGATTATGGACTATTTACTGAGACAAGAAAGCATTAACGAAACAGTGGATCGTTTGTTGATATTTTTAGAAGAATCAGTCAGAAGAAGAGTTCAATTAATTCCTGAATTTTGTAGAAACTGTACCGGAGTAGCTCTCATGTCTGTTGAACCTTGCAAACATGCAAAAGTTGGCCTCCTGTTTTCAGGAGGATTAGACTCAGCCATCCTAGCTGTGATGGCTCACAGAAATATTAATCCAAACGAAACAATTGATCTGATTAATGTTGCATTTGAAAAGAAAAATAATTCAAATTATGAGGTGCCAGACAGAATCACAGGCAGAAAAACTTTCAATGAATTATTAAAAATCTGCCCTAACAGGAATTTCAATTTTATCGAGGTAAAAATTTAAAAGTCACTTGACAAACACTTGAATTCAATAAATAATTAGAATCTTTTTTAGGTGAATGTTTCGCAACAGGAATTAAAAACTTATAGGTCAACAGAAATTGCAAATTTAGTTTACCCGCGCGCAACTGTCCTTGATGACAGTTTAGCTTGTGCTGTTTGGTTTGCTAGTAGAGGTAGAGGTACAGTTTACCCCAAAAAGGAATTCTACACATCAAGTTGCAGAGTACTCCTACTTGGAATGGGAGCTGATGAACAGTTTGGTGGATACATGAGACACAGAACGATTTTAAAACATAAAGGATGGGCTATTCTTACTGAAGAACTACAACTTGAATTCGATAGGATTTCAGAAAGAAATTTAGGAAGAGATGATAGAATGGTTGCAGACCATGGGAGACAATCAAGATTACCCTATTTAGATGAGGATCTCGTTCATTTTGTGCAACAGCTTGCACCTTGGGAAAGGTTATATTTTTATTGTTATTTGACTAAATATTTTCAATCGATTGATATCTTAAATTATTCTATAAAGTCTGCAATGAGAAGAAAAAAATCTTCACCCACCTATAACGGATTATCATTTTTTCAGGTGCTGTCCAGTCGAAAAATTTCCACCGGGATTAGGTGATAAGCTGCTATTACGTCTTTTGGCAAGAAAAATAAAATTACACGAAGCCGCCAAATTTCCAAAACGAGCTTTTCAATTTGGATCGCGTATAGCCGATGGAAAAGAAAACGCAAAAGATGTATCAAAGCGTTTATAATTGACGTCTTTTTGTTTACGCTAAACGACTACTTCAGTTATTCTGCAGCTTGCTTATCAGTTTCACAAACATTCGTTCTCAACAAGGCCAACTCTTATCTGTCTATCAGCAGTATAGAGCACCACATTGAGAGTAAATGCAGGAGGGTTCACTGAAACGGAAAATATTATTTCTAATATAAGAAAATTGAAAAAAATGACAAAACAGGCAGGACAATTTAATGTTTACCTAAGTCCTGCTCCAGCAGATCTTGAACAAGAATTTAAAACTTTGTTAACACCAGAGGCCATAGAGTTTTTAGTTAAACTTAACCTTCATTTCCAAGATAAAGTAGACGATTTATATACTGCTAGGGTTGAGAGAAAGTTTGTGCAGAGAAAGACTGGAAAAATACCAAAGTTTGTAGAAACTAATTTCGCTAATGAGAATTGGAAGGTGTCTCCAGTCAGTAAGTTACAGAATCATCAAATTTATACGCCAAGTAATTTAAAAAAACTAAGGAAGCGGCGAAAATTTAGTAGAAATTACTACTGCATTAATGTTTTAGATCACAGACTTCAAAATCGACATCTGGATCTTGGAGACGTCAGTCCAAGTGACTATCTTCACTTCACCTCATGCCTTAAAGCAAATGTTCAAGGAGTGCAAGTCGATTTTGACGACGGGCACTGTCCAACGTGGAAGAATCAAATAATGGGCTTGTACAACGTTTATCGCGCTGTTCACAATGATATTCCAAACGTTCCGCAAATAGCAAATGCTCCGATTCTTATGCTTCGTCCAAGAGCTTGGAATATGATAGAGCACAACATGAGCATCAATGGCAGAGAAGTTCCGGGACCATTGTTTGATTTTGGTTTACTGATATTTCACAATGGCTTGATTCTATCAGAATGCAATTCTGGGCCATTTTTTTATCTCTCTAAACTAGAAGGCGCGTGTGAGGCTAAACTCTGGAACGAAATTTTCACTTGGAGCCAATTGAAATTACGGATTCCACACGGAACGATCAAAGCTAGCGTTCTTATCGAAAATATATTATCCTCGTTTGAGATGGATCAGATTTTGTACGAACTGAGAGATCACTCTCTAGGTTTGAACTGCGGAATTTGGGATTACGCAGCCTCGATAATTTCCAAGTTCGGCGACGATTCAACTTTCTTGCTTCCAGATAGAAATAAATATGTCAATATGGGTAGACCGTTTTTGAAGAAATATATGGACTTGGTCGTTCGAACTTGTCACAAAAGAAACGCGTATGCGACTGGAGGAATGACTGCCAGACTTTTGCCAGCCAAACAATCCAAAAATTATTATGGAACAGTAAAAATTGTATTGGAAGATAAATTAACGGAAATACAGGCAGGAGTTGATGGCTTTATGATCTACGATTTAGGACTGATAGAATTTATTAACGATCTCTGGAAAAAATATGGAGGCCCTTATTCCAATCAGCTGCAATATAAAGGAAATACCGAGGAAAAGATAACAGAAAAAGATTTGTTAACACTGCCTAAGGGAGGAGTCACAGAAGAAGGATTGAAGCATAATATTACTGTAGCCATATTATTCATATACAACTGGTTATGTGGTCGGGGAGTTTTTGAATTTGAAGGAGCTGTTGAGGATTCTGCTACTGCTGAAATTTCCAGAGCTCAAATTTGGCAATGGATTAAGCACGGTGCATTGATGGAAAATAAAAATCAATCTGTAACAAGGAGTCTTGTGTTTTGTGAGGCTTCAAACATTTATGAACATTTGATAAATGATTATGGATCTGATAACTCGACAAAAACAAAACTTGCTATTGCATTTAACATATTTTTGGATATTGTAAATCACAGAGACTTTCCAGAATTTATTACAACCTATCTGAATGATGCCTATATTTTTAGGGCATCGCAAGCTCATCTGTAATTTCTTGTAAATATAATTGCATCTATGAATATAATTAGATGTATATGAATAAAAAATGTTATACTGCCTTACTTTACTGCTGAATGATAAAGTATGTACAGGTACATACCTATCATAGCCATCGTAGGATTATATACGCATATATGTACATCTGTATCTGTATATATAACAGATCACTGATACACACAGGCTTACACTGCACATATACGTGAGTGTGCGTGTGCGTGTGTGTGTGTGTGTGTGTGTGCACTCTATGCAGCACGGTAAACATAACCTTGAGTCTTCTAAAATGTGTTATTATTATTTTTAATAGTTGAATTTCGTATATTGAAAATGTGCTGTACATTATTGTCTGAAAAGAAAAATAAATAAAATCAAGTCTAACACAGTATTTTTACCACCGCAAAATGCCGGAACGAATTGAAATATGTAAGTAAAAAAGAGCTCTATAATTGCACCCAAACAATAAGTTTAGCTTTTATTCAATTACATATTCATTCGGAATTGCAGCTGTGATTCCTCAAGACTTGAGGCATGAAGAAACAATTGTACAAATTGCTGAAGCATTGGACAATTTAAATTTTGCCGTTGACCACATTTTTGATTCCATAAATGAAAGGATTTCTGAAAACAACAAAAGGCATCCAAAGTTCCTTTTTTACTCAATTTTCGCACTTAACCATTATATACTTGCGAACTTATACATTATTTTTATAGACTTGGAGTAATACACGCCAGGGCTACAAAACTGCAGGGTCGACTAGACTATCTTCAAACTAATTTAAAGTTAAAAGCTGTGAAGATGTATTCTGCAGCAAAATATCCAGCAAATCATACTTATAAGGAATACAAATTAGCTGTGCAACCAAAATCAAGGAAAGAAATTCTGAATAATTGTATTTATAAAAGTCCTGTTTCAATATCAGATAAATTCGATACGCCATTAACCACCAACAGCAAAGTGGAAAATGGCCAATATGCAAGTAATTTAAACATGCAAGAAAAGTTACAGTTTTATTACGTGAAATCAAAACCAAGTAAAATGACCAAGGACTATGAAGTTGATGTGGATCAAGCAAGGCATAATAATGTCTCCTCTGTTGATGCTCTCCTACCATTTAACAATAATGCATCCCAAAATATTGTTAATATACAATCAGTGCAATGCGAAGATAAAAGTCAAATTGAAGATGCACCTGACTCTATATTGCAACCTTGGCATACTGCCGATATGGAGTCTCCATCAACCTATTTATATGCACCAACTTTAGGAGAGGTACAATACAACGTATACATTTAAATTATTAAAGTCAAATTTTGCTTGTTTCTATTTTACAATCATTAAAATAGTGCACTATAACACAATTAATCGCTTTCAGGTGCCGCAAATGAATGTACCACTTACATTGCCTGATTTACCAGGCATAGTTGACGATGAACGCTTTACACTTGACTTAACTTTTCAGAATCCTATTGCACCCTCCTCTGCAATAGCAACCCCAATTAGTCGTAAAGATCCTCCGACCCTGCCGATTACAGAGCAAAACTTAGAAAAACGCCAATCCAGCGAAAAACCCATTCCCAAAGACCAAAGTTCATCTTTACCAAGTTCATCCAATTTACATTCCGTTCAATCTAAGGCTGTACTCCCAATAGATTCTAGTCCTATTACTCCAACAACTTTCAACACATTTAGTCCACCACCGCCTCCGCCGCCGCCACCACCACCACCTCCTCCTCCAGTGTCACCCCCAGAAGAAGAGGAAAAAAAGTCAGCGGAAAAGAAAGCAACAAAAAAAACGATATCAATAAAACCATCTGCGGGCGATGATAGAAGCAACCTCATGGCTGCCATTCGCGATGCCGGTGGTCTTGGTAGGGCTAAACTACGACATACCGTAGCCGCTGACAAGGCCAAGGACCGATGGTCATCAGCTTCGGTCGGTGGTGACCTCATGGCCGACCTGCACGCGACTCTATCCTTAAGACGAAGGGGTATTGCAGGTTCGGCCACCAACGCTCTTGTCAGAATGTCTAGCATGATTCCTCCACCTCCCAAGCCCAATGAGTCCTCGGCCTCGGACCGCAACTCCGCGACAAGCGAGTGCGAGTCCCAGGATGACGACGGCTGGGAAGAGTAATGTAGACAAATGCGCGTTTGATAAAATAAATATATCTGTTATTATTATCATTTTGTTTAACATCTTTCGTAGGTCGCTTACGAGAAATTCTTTGTACAATGTGTATTGTGCGGTATTACGCATTTTACAAAAAGATCGCATTTAGTGGATCTCTATATGCTTAACTATTTGATGCGCAAATTAAATTGCGTAGAATAAATACCGAGTATAAAACTTACATTTTTACAGACTCAAGAATATATACGATAATATTCAGAAGTATAAAAAAATAAACCGATCCAAGTTAACATGGTCAATAAATTATTCATAACATCCAATTACAGAGAGTAATCAAAGACTTTGCATAAAAATATAATATAAAATAACCACCATGCCCTTTTTTTGATATGTTTGTTCATATTCAAGCTATATTTTGCTAGTATGCCATGGATGATAGAGATATAAAGTTTTATATGTTTAAGTGAAGAAACATAAGAAACTGTATCAATTATATGACACTAGCACTACAATATATGTATAACTCGTCTGTGTCACAATGTATATGATTGCACATAAATATTTATACCTATATAAAAATTGTATTTACTTTCAAATACTTTCATTTTGTTTCCTTGTATTGTCTCAGTCAAGAGAACTGTAAAGTTACTAATGGAAGGATCTTTTTAAAAAATAACGACATTATACCTACTTATTGAACAGGAAACACGATGCGTCGATTCTTTCCATTATAAAATTCACAATTCTTTTGTACAAATACTAGCGTAGTTACTAGCATTCATCATACTGGCAAATTATACAAAGTATATGACTAAGAATGAATTGCATTGACATTCTCCAAACTCTACTAGTATATTATGCAATTGCAAATGCTAGCTAATCTTCATGTTACTTGCTGTGAGAAAAGTATGTTTTTCTTTGATCACTAGCTCCAAACTTAATAGGTATTGTCAAAATAAGAATAAACCTATAAGGAGCACTTATCGTTGTAAAAATTAGAGATTATAACATTATAAGTTTGGTGCTGCCCAATCCAAAAAGTTTTTGGCTACTTCGAATCCTAGGAAACAAGCCGCGTTTGCCGGAAAAGCTCTGAGCATCACAGGAATCACACCTTTGTAAAGTGCTGCTGGTCCTTCCGTTTTTATAAGACGCACGAAAACTTCTCTTACGCCCCTTTTGTACGTTCCTTCAGGAGCTTAAGGATAAAACAAGAATATTTATTATTTATTAAAAGGAATTTCAACGATGAGCTTTTTTAAAATCAACACAAGTTTTAATACAATTCAAAATAAATTGTCGCATGAATTATAATCTGAATTTATACAAACCTGTTTGTAATCTTGATTTAAGAACATCAGGTGGCATTCCTACAATCCAATTAGCGATTCCTGCACAACCTCCAGCAGTTATAGTTGATAAAAGCCCTAGACTTCCATCTTCAGATTTCATTGCCCTTTGTAAAACTTCATATGTGGTAAAATAAACTCCGCTAGCAGGTACATCTAAAAGAGAAAATAGTTTAATTGGTGAAAAATCTCAACCAAATGTAAATTACTAATAAAGAGGATAATGTGCGTGGGTTGAGTAGATAGTACACATCCTGTATGTGATAGGAACCGTAGCAAGCAAACAGATAAGAAGAATGAAGCTCAGTTCCTCTTGGTCCAACTTGATGGGTCGAGACTTATTATATTGTTCAAATCATTTGGTCTAAAATTTCTTGGATAAACTATGAATTTTATATTGTTATTATTATTTTACTTCATATTTCTCTTGGTAAAGATATTCTTTATAAATTTTTATTTCTAAGTATGGTTAATACAGAAATCTAATTGAAAAAAAAAACAACTATAGCATTACAGCAAAGCATATGTGGTGGACATTGGCAATATTTGGGAAGTGAAATGTCCACGCGAATGTTCTTGTGCATTACTTCGCTATGCTGATTTACCATTGCACCAGTGGATCAACTCTACTAATGATTTTGAGGCAAAGGAAAATTTCTATTCAAATTTTTCACTTCTGAAAGAGTTTGATATTTGATTGTACGTCACATAAATAAACAGTTGAAAATTTATTGATTACAGGCTAGTTCTAATCATGTTCATGGTGATCACCCTCTAGCCAATGAACTTCTAAAAGTGGCAACATGCGTTATTTTTGAAAATCCATCAAAGTTGTTATCAAAAATGCCTGAAGATGTACAAGTAAGTTTATTTTATTTACTTTTGTATTTAACAAGGTGCAGTTTATTAACTTCATGCTCTGCTTAGATCTTTACAATTCTAGAATCAGGATCTGGTGATACTGAAATGATTTTACAAGCATCTGACATGCAACGATTCACAGATTTACTTTCTTTGGATATTCAAGGAATGGAATCTAGAGATCCTCTAAGAATTACTAGCATTGAAGAAAGTAAAAGTGGAATTATTTTATCAGCCGACACACTTCTTCCATTGGGAACAACATTACTCTATTTGAATTTAGAACGTGTAACGCTAACAAGATTGAGCATAACAGATAAAAGCAAAGCAAATCTTGTCATTAAACCTAGAAATCTTCCAGAAGATAATGAAGCTAATATATATAATGAAAATCAGAGCGGTCATAGATTGATTTTTTTGAGTCAACAATTAGGCAATAATAATGATGACAAAGAAATTTTGCCGTATGACATTTATAAACAAGAAATGGAGGGATATAGAGAATCCGCTGGAGTTTTCGCTGGTCTGAGCGCATTATCACATCTGAGAGTTTATGATTGTGCTCTAAAGGATGTCTCTTGGCATATGTTTGATGGTCTTGAAAACTTGCAGTACTTGTCTTTGCAAAGAAATGACTTGAAATTCATTCCCGAGTTCTGTTTTTATGGAACACCAAATCTAAAGCAATTATCACTTGCTAACAATGAATTACTTACACTAAAAAGTGTGGATTTAGCTGGGCTTTTGGTGCTTGAAAAGCTGGATCTCAGTGGTAACAACTTAACTTTTTTATCAGAGTTATCATTTCCTCCATTTCCAGCACTAACATCAGCAGATTTTCGTGAAAACCCTTTTGAGTCAATATTTCCAAGGTAAAAATGAATAATGCTAATTAGACAGGAGAACTTTGGTGAAATGAAATCCTGAAATTTTTCATTACGATAATTTTTTCGTTTTTTTTTTTCAGCACTTTTGAAATAATGAATCGAACAACTCATTTGAAATTAGGTGGCAATGGAGCCAAACTGAAATTAGAAAAGAATGCTTTTCTTGGATTGAAAAATTTGGAAATTTTGCACATTTATAATATTGAAATTCCAGTACTGGAGAGATACATATTTCAAGGAATGCCATCTTTGATAGAATTGAAGTTGAGAGGAAATATTTCTACTATTGAATTTGATGCGTTTATTGATCTTAAGAGTATTGTCACCCTAGATTTGAGTCACTGTCTTATTTCAAAGATATCAATGGATGCTTTTTATGGATTAGAAAATGTAAAACGAATTGATCTTTCCTACAACAATTTAGACTACATTCCACCAGGATTGTTTTCAATGCAGCAACAAAAGCAATTGAGAGAAATAATTCTCACAAAAAATAATCTCTTGAAATTGCCTCCTGACTTTTTTAAAAGTCTACGTCTATCTAATAAGCAGTTTATGGTAGAAAGCATAAGATTGGATGGAAATCCTTGGGATTGCAACTGTGACATGACAAAATGGAACCCTCATTTGGTATGAATATTGTAACTATTATTTGTCATTAATGTAGATGACAAAATGCACTTAAAATTTGTATTCTTGACAGATTAACAGAACAAGAGAAACTGCCCCTCGTTGTTTCACTCCAAAATCTTTAAGGAACTATGGCATTTTTTATGCACTTCGTAAAGGAGGATTAGATTGCAAATGGAGAAAACGCAGACTCAGGAGAAAGCAAGCAAAACTGGATAAGACAGAGAACAATGAAATTGACAATGAAATCAGTTAGATATTTGTCTTATTTCTTCATATATATAGAATTTAAAAGCAAATTGGTTTAATTTAGCTTCTAGTATGTGTGGCATTTAATTAAAAATTTAAAAAAAGGTATTTACCTCTTAATAGTGTTGCACACGAGCCTTTAAATATACTCCTCAGCCCACCCTCTGCATACAATTTTTTGATACAGTCAACTGGGCCTTTGTACTTTGGTTTAGCATCCCCGTGCTGTATTTGTAGAAGACATTTGATTCGCTCCCCAGGAGCCATAATGGCAGTTGTGAATATTCCGCTAAAAGCTCCAGCATAGAACAGCTGCAGCTCAGTCAATTTTTCATTAGGATCTTTCTGTTGCAACTTCTTTCCTAATCCAAATCCCAAGAAGCTCATGGCAAATATTGGGGCAACACCAACCAGCGGCGCGCCCATACCTATGTGGAAATAAATAAATTTAATAGTATGTACGCTTACAATTGTAGTGATAAGGCCAATCAATGAATTAGTAGACTAAAGAAGAATTTTACACTCACCTTTGTAAAAGCCTCGAAAGCCCTCTTTTGACACAGTCTTTTTGGCACAGTCCCAAGTTCCAGCATAAAGTGGCCTTTCGTTGGGCCCAGGTATGGGCATAGTTTGAAGGCGAACCTGGAAAAGTCCATTGTGTTGACAGGTCCATCGTGGAATAAAAATAACAAGGCGCGTCTTTCGAAATTACATAAGGGCGCTCGTCCATGCTCGGCTTATTAACAAGCGCAAACAAAACACGCGCTTTGGTAGCTACTTATAAGTACTTATAAGTAGGATGAAAAAGACGACAAGGTGATGGAATAAAAATGACGTGTCATAACCTTACTTTTATCGTATCCAGGGGATGCCCAGCCAGGATTGTGCAGACTCCTCCGAAACCTCCGCTCAGGAAGTACTTGATCGGACTCACGTTTTCCGACATAGTTGCTAATTGATTTGCTAACTGCTTGTATAAACAAAAATGGATAATTTAACGTGGAGAAGATGCAACTGATGAGAGAGGAACGGACGAAAGGAGAGCGGGCCCCGAAATATGCCAATGCAAAAACGACCACTACGACAACGAGGAGTAACAGGCACTGTGAAATCGCTGCAGCTGCTCGCTGATGCCCCTTTCATCAGCGAGAGAATCGTGTCCCGACTCTGCGACCGTCAGGGGTCAAACTAATGAAGAATGCAGATTGTTTTCTATTAAGCTTAATCATCGACGTGCTTGCCTGGCAAGTATCACAGCATATTCAAAACGGAATATTATTTGATTAGGTACTGTCATGTGCAACTTTACATTATATATATATATATACTTAACATTACATATATGTTATATAATGTAAAGCGATATACGTATAAATACATGCCATGATGATGTGCACGTGTGCACGTGTGCGTGTATGCACACGCACGCATGACGCATGATTCATGGTCATGACACGAATGTGATTTTGCTGATAGCTATAAATATTATACACACAGATCGGCTATTGCTCGAGGCGCGATCGGAACAATTTTTCTGTGATTTTTTACACATTGTTTTTAGACTTTTATTATTTAGCGCGTAGAACTTTACGAATGCTAGTAGGTACCGAGTACGGTAACTTTTTAACACGAAAAAGAACGTATACATAAGTACCTATATATAAATGCTTTCAAAAAAGGTAAAGGACTCTCTCTGACGTACGCGCTTGCTCTATATAATAGGAACGAGAGAATACTCTGGCAGAGATTATTCCTGATATAGTATCGTGTCATCGAAGCAAGATCCAAGTCCATATTGATATGGGTAAATCGGCGAAAGCTCCATCTCGAAAGAAGGCCCCGAAGACGTTGGTGAGCAGACCAAGTCATCCTCCGATAGCCGAGATGGTCGATGAGGCCATATGTCAACTTTGGATGAGAGAAAGGGATCATCTCTCAAAGCTATTAAGAAGTATATCGCCAGTGTCTTCGTGGCCCCGACGTCAAGAAGATAGCCGTCTACAACAAGAAGTATCTGAAGACTGCCGTCAGTAACAATGTCATTGCGCAGACTATGGGAACCGGTGCTTCCGGCAGTTTTAAGCTGGCCAAGAAGTTCAGGCCGAGAAGCAGCAGCAACGGAAGGCTTCGACTGTAGACCGGGCGAAGCAAGCGAAAAAAGCTGGTGCAGAAAAGACGAAAAAATCAGAAGAGTCAAAAAATGCCAAGATTTCTAAATCTCCATTGAAAGCTAAGAAAGCTGCAAACAGTGCAAAATCCAAGATGCCCAAGCAAAAGGTCACGCGTACAACTACTGACAAAGCGGCAAAGAAGAATACATAAATTTATTGACAATCGGTTCTTTTCAGGACCAACTCCGCCGTTGAGCAGAATCGGCCCTTTCCAGGGCCACTAATTTACTATTTCAACGTCTAAGAACATTTGTCTTGCCGTTCGTCCAACGCCCGACAACTTTATAATAAAACATAAGATCTGCTTTACCGACGAAAAGGATACCGAGAATTCAATGTGCGAGATCGATTTCCCGCGCGCACGCACGAACGTTACTTATAAGCACATTAATTTAGTAGGTATAAGTATCTGTTCGTCTTTGCTTTTATCTGTTTACTAATCCCGATTACTCATACCTTAGTTCGCACTTACCCTTAACCCGCTTCAGTACCTATACTATAAGTAGTCGCCGATCGTCAGTGTGTATAAAGAGAGATGAAAATAAGTCTACTCGAGATACGAGCTCCAACGCGCGAAGCTGAGGAAGAGTCATGAAAGTGAGGTTAGGTCGATAAATTTTAGAATAGGGAAAGTATACACGTCTACACCTTTTGTCACTCGTTAATTTTTCAATGGCAATGAGCTAGTGTGTGAAGCCGCTCGTTGTCGAGCCGGAACCTAAGAGAACGCGCCGCTGATGACACAAGTCGAGACAGAAGACGAGGGTGCACTCTTTATACTCTGATTGCAGGCATCGGCGAGCACATCCCGGCCGAAAACAGCTGGAACCAAGTAGCCTACTGAGAATTACGGAAGATGAGATGACAACGCACTCGCACTTTGACAGCAGCAAAGCGCGTAACTCGGCGACCGAGAAAATGCTTTCTCGAGACTGGAGGCAAGCACTGCGCACCCCGCACATTTACAGGGTCGGCAACAGTACCCTGAGGGTTCAGAGTCACTTTGTCGTTTTTCTGCTGTTTCTCTTCCTCGTCGTTTTTCTGTACTATGGGTATCCTCTGGTCAGTAGCATGGTGTGCACACAGCCCATACAGAATTCACTGCCGCCGTGCCAGTACTACTTCTACAACAAGACTTATCCTCTGACTGCTCCAGTTAAGCAGTTTACGGGTATGTCCTATGCCATAGCCATTGTCACTGATCTGGATACTGGATCTAAAAGTGCAGATCATCAGAATACATGGCAGAGTTTTCTGAAGAAAGGTCATCTTACTTGGATGCCATCAAGAAGTTTAATATCGGTCAAGTGGGAAGACGGAGTGACCACTTTGTCTTCTTCGCTGGGACTTAAAGGACGAGGGATGGAACTGTCAGAACTTGTTACCTTTGATGGTAGGTTGCTCACCTTTGATGACAGAACTGGCATGGTTTATTTCTTTGACGGAGACAAAGTTTACCCTTGGCTTGTACTCATGGATGGAAATGGAAAAAGTTCAAAAGGTTTTGAAATTTGTTAAATCCCATATTTTTTACTAAGAAGCTAAGAGAGCAGAGAGTAGTGTGAAGTAATGTATGCTTGTCTCTTAGGTTTTAAATCAGAATGGGCAGCAGTAAAAGATGAGCAATTGTACGTTGGAAGTATGGGCAAAGAGTGGACTACCGCTAGTGGAGAATTTGTAAATAATAATCCGCAATGGATCAAAGTTATTTCTCCTCATGGGGAAGTACACTCTAAAAATTGGATGTTAAACTACAAACGATTGAGAGAAGCAATCAACATTGAATTTCCTGGTCTGTACAAATTTGAGAAAGAATTCTTTGGAGAGAAAAAAAGAATGTTAACCATAATGTTTACCATTCTGCAGGTTATATGATTCATGAGTCTGGTGCATGGAGTAATATCCATCGCAAATGGTTTTTTCTTCCTCGTAGGTGTTCAAAGGAGCAGTATAATGAAACCAAAGATGAGATGATGAGTTGTAATCTACTGTTAACTGCCGATGAAACATTTGTAAATATTGAGGTTGGTAACACTGTAATGCATTTTTTTGTTGCATCAGTGTGGTGATTAAACAAAAAAAGTGATAAACTTTATTCAACAGGTTACGCATATTGGTACTCTTGTGCCTGTCAGAGGCTATTCAAGTTTTAAGTTCCTACCGGGCTCAAAGGATTCTATCATTGTTGCCTTGAAGACTGAAGAATACCAAGGCGAAACTGCTACCTATATTACAGCGTTTAACATCGATGGACGAATCATTATGCCTGACATCAAAGTATCGGATAAGAAATTTGAAGGCCTGGAATTTGTATGACATTCCTTATCACTTTTCATCCAGTGCTACTTGATACTTTCTACAAAGTGTAAATAATTGTACAAAGACGTGGTATAGTTTGAGATACTTGTTTCACTAACTCATTGCAAATGAGAAATTACAGGGAGTTTGATATTATTCTAGTGCAAATGTTGGATAGAAACTTATAATAGACATGAGGTTACAAAGTAGGTAGCCAATTTTGAGATTTGTTGAACGGAAATCGTTGCTCTTTCATTATTCAATTAAAGTAGCTATTGCTTATAAAGAATTTCGATATTTCGTTTTGGAGATGCAAAATTTTTCATGCACTTGAGAATTTTAATTTTGCTAGAATTTTTTATATAACGATGAAAATGCATAAACGATTGCAATTTCTAGTGATAAATTTACATCATGTATGAAAATGTTTATCATAATGATTAGTGTGTCTATGCATACAAAGCTGTATGATAATGAATTGTCAATGATAGGTCGATTTTGTACTATTTTTGTTGTGTACAATTTATAAAGCCAGTACGATGTGACCAGCATTGTGTTGTAATGTTCATTGAAAACATTTTACTTTGAATATAACAATTTATTTTAGTTAAAAAATACGTTCTCGTTATTTCTACATCTACTTAATCTAATTTTATCTCAATGGAAGACGATAAAACGAACGAAGAGCGCGCGTTTTCACCCCACCCCCGTTACAAGATTACATTGCATATACATACGAGAGAGAGAGAGAGAGAGAGAGAGAAATAGAGCGAGTGTGCATCGGATGTGTCCGAGTCTTTCGTTTCGATGCGCGCGCGCGCGGCGCGTGCTCAGGGTCATGCTGGCATTTCCAGGCAAATCAATAAGATTCGAGAAGCACAACACGCACGGAGCAGCAGAGCAGTGCGGTATAACCAGTTGACGGCTCCGATGCGTTGTAGATACGCACATCAGCGAGCCCCCTATACAGTCGTCCCAGGAAATGTGCGTGCCTTTGCTGTGAGTTGAAGGTATATATAAAGTTAGTGGGTCGAGGTCAGTAGGTCTCAAGGAGAGCTTCGAGTGGAGGGTGGGTGCTTTTGCGAGCTCGCTGTGTTTGTGATTTTCGACTGAGCAGAAGCGAGGAGTTTGAAAGCACACATTCGTCTTCACTTGACTGTGATGATATGAGCTGATTGCTTGCGTGTACGGTGTAAGTATAACATTACGCGCTTGCTTGCTGACATTTTTAAGAGATTGCAAGTTACGAGATAGTTGTACGATTTTTGAAAGGGAACTCGAATGAAGCGGAGAAAAGGCTTGCGTGTTGAGCTTATCGCGGACAGAGAAGTTGACAAATTAATTATCACGAAACGTGCTGCATACTCGTTTCCTTATCTCCCCCAAAAGTCCAAGGAAGCGCGCACGTATTCTCAAACAACTTAATCGCGCGCGATGTGTAAAGAGCCATTTCGAATTCTAGTCTCAGATCTCTCTAATCGCTCGGCAGACACACTGCGTCGTCGAGAAGTTACGCAAGCTAAGTAAGTATATAGGTATACGCGGACACTGCTGTCAGTGCTGCAGGCTTTCCAATAGACTGATCCCCGCACATCGTTGATCGTACGTCCCATCGGGGCGCACGTGCGCGTCCTGCGCCAGCCTAAACAAGCACAGAGCCAGAGCTGCAGGCCGAGAAGGATGATAACAGCGAGCCGTGCTGGAGCGCGAGGCTGCTGCCGCCGCCGGCGCTGCGACGTCGGGGCGTCGGACCGCCGGAGCCGCCCGAGAGGCAGTTAGTTCGGTTCGGTTCAGTCGGGCTTCGCTCGTCTGCTCGGTGAGTCCTGCCCGGCGAGTCCTGCCCGGCGGCCCTCGGTTGGCCCCGTCAATCCTACTGCACGAATGCGCGAGAGTAATGCGTGTTCCGCGCCTGTTCTGGCCTTTCGCTTCAACGATGCAGTCCGAGGCTGAAATGGCTTCCTGCTCCAGCTCGGAGCCCGACTGGTCTACAGCCAGGAAAGGAATCTCCCTGCTGCTGAACAATAAAACGGAGGAGGCCGAGAGCCTCTTCACTCGACACCCTCGCAGCTTTCACCTCAAGGCCGGCCGCAGCTTCGTCCTCTTCATGGTGCGACTCGTACAATTTAAAATTTTAACACTGCTTTTATTTCGCCCTCTTTCCCAAGCTCCCATTTAAAAGGCATAACTGCTGCAGAACGCGCTCATGACGTTCGAGGACGACAAGCTGCAGCAGGCCGTGCAGCTCCTGAGGGACATGGAGCGCGAGTGTGCCAGCGACATCGGCTGGCTCAAGTCCATGAGGACGAGAGTCTTTGGAGCCGAGAGCTCTGCAGACGTAAGTGTCGCGCGTAGCCCCTAACTCTGCCTCTCGCTCTCTAACGCGTCGCAATTGAGCGCAGCAGAACGACTACGTGAGAAAGCTGGAGCGCCAGGTGCTGCTGGCCGACTCGCAGGTCTGCGCGGCTCTGCTGACGCTGCTGCAGCAGGAGCTCACCGGCTACGTCAGGGCCGGCTGGATGCTGCGCAAGGCCTGGAGGGTCTATCAGCACGCGTACGAGCAAATACTTGAGCTCTATCGGCGCACCTTTGGCCACAGTCCTTCCGGTATGGACCAAGCACGCGCGCACACGCATGCCTGCACGCACAGCACGGCTGCCCACTTATACCATGCGTCTTGGCTTACGTTCCCCGCAGGTTTCCACTCGATCTGCGGGTCAGCATCAGCCGGCGGCAGAGAGGGCAGCACCACCGCGGCCTGGCCCCCTCAGCCTCAGAGCAGTCAGAGCCCAACCAGTCCGTCCTCGCCGGACTGGTCGATACCCTCCTGCAACGGCTCCAGCGCGAGCTGCGCCTCCGCGGCCGCCTCGCCGTCAGGTCTGCGCAGCTCTCTATCAATGCTCTTCTCGCTCGCCGGAATCACGTCCGAGCAACAGACACCGTAAATTTTTCTTCTTAACAAACAACACCGATAGATCGCCTCCTTTCTATTTCGCGCATTTTGCTTTTTATTTTAGCCCAGCCGTATAGTTCGCTTAGAGCCGACACCACCGAGATACATAATACAATCGTACACTGTTGTACGCGCGATTACCTTAATTTCTCATACAGCCGCGTCACAGTGTCACTTGTAGTTATGCGGATCGCGGCTCCAAAAATTGTTCACAGCTTCGTCGAGCCGTCCGAGGTTAGCAGGCTGATGTCGGCCGTCAGTTTCGGCTATGGAGTTTTTCAACTCTGCGTCAGTCTTCTGCCGCCTTCCCTCCTCAAAGTCATCCATCTACTGGGCTTCGAGGGCGACAGGAAGGCTGGCCTCGCGGCCCTCATGTATTCGAGGCTGAGCGAGGACATGCGAGCGCCCCTTGCCACGTGCGTATGAGAATTCAGTACTTTGTGCAACATTTTTCATAAATCATCTTTACAGTTTAGCACTGCTGTGGTATCACACGATCGTCAGGCCATTTTTCGCACTGGACGGCTGCAACGTCAAAGCCGGGCTCGAAGCCGCCAAGGAGCTTATCGCGGAATGTCAGCCCGAATTCGAAAACTCGGCCCTGTTTCTGTTTTTCACCGGCAGAATAGAGCGCTTGCAGGTGAGCATTCGCATTGCTCATCACTCGTAGCACATCGGCCGTGTATATAAGTGGTATCGCTTTGTCTCTCTGCGGCTTATTCCAGTCGAACGTGAGCGGTGCCCTGCGCGCGTACGAGAAGGCCGTGGAGATGTCGGCGCAGAGGGAAGTGAAGCTGCTCTGCCTGCACGAAGTCGCCTGGTGTCACCTGATTCGCCTTAATTACGGAGGCGCGCACAGCTCCTTGAGCAAACTGCAAGACGAGTCCCGCTGGTCCAAGAGCTTTTACGCCTACCTCGCCGCCGGTACACACACGCACACACGCGCACACGCACACACGCACACACGCCAAGTAGCCGCGCGTAATACTTTTGAGACTGCAACGTACATTTTGCCGCCAGTATGTTCCGGAGCAGAGGGCGACTTCGAGACTCTGCTGCTGACCTACAAAAAGCTCGGCCAGCTCGTGGCCGGAACGACGCGGGAAACGCAGCTCGGCCTCTTCATTTGGCGGCGAGCGCCGAAACTCGTCGAGCAAGAAACCGGACGCGCCTGCTCGGCATCCTACTACAAGCTTCTTGTCTACGAGCTGCTTTATCTCTGGAACGCGCTGCCCTCCTGCTCCACGGAGTCGCTTCGCAGCATTCTCGCGGGTCGGTCTTTATATCCGTTATATATACATCTCTACTTACTCCAGCTCCGTGCGTACCGATCGCTCTCAAGCCCCGTTTCCGTCTCTCCGTGTCGCAGAGTGCAAAGCTAGCCATTCCGAGGAGCCGATGGACGGCCTGTCGGACCTGCTCGAAGGGGCAGCCTACGCCCAGCTCGGGGACCGAGAGGCCTCCACGAGGTGCTATCGCGACTGTTTGAAGCGACGGCTCCCCTCGAAGGACTCGTTGGATCAGCACGTTAGCGCGTTCGCGCTCTACGAACTCGGCAGCGCGCTTTGCAGCGGGAGCGTGAGTACATTTCACCGCTATAATATATAGTACCACGCGCGCGATATCTTTAACGCGGCAGTACTACGCGCTTCTTGCAGAGCATCGAGGAGGGCAGGTGCATATTGCAGAGGGCACAGTCGCAGTACAAGGAGTACGACTTCGAGACTCGCCTAAACGTCCGAATTCACGCAGCGCTCAAGAAAGTATCGTAATGACGGAACAAAGCCAGTACGCGGACACAGGTGTGACTTATACGCAGATTTACCACCTAAGAATATTGTTTTCGAGAGTGCAACGTATTTTATAAATGCGCGTATATTTTCACTAAATTGCGCACGCATTATATACATATATATATATATATATATATTAATAATTACCTCTGCGTCCACTGTATATCATACGATAATTTACAATAGCAAGGCAAACACCATTATGTACATTACGCGTGTAAACTTGGCTGCGAATGCACAAGTACCTATAATATATCTACTGATACAGCTGCGCCTTGACTTACATTATACACAGATTATTCCAATCTTGACGATTGCTTCTGTAACATGCATAACATTTATAAATTTTATTTTCAAACCAAATCATTTGCTTTCAGGCATTATCGCTTATTCGGCCTTTTTCCTTATTCATTTATACAATCATCTGCTTATAGATTTACTTAAAAATGAACAGCCTGAAGATGGCTGCGCGATAAAAAACTGACACCTGAAAGACTAAAAATGTCACGAGTAAACAGCTTGATTTGCCAGTGACTGTCGGGGGCGAAGGACAGGATGAACTATGAGAGTGCTTATAGTTTTAATGTAGGAAATTGCCCTGCACATTTGAACCACTGCCGGAAGACGGCCTGGTACTGCAAATTCATCAAACCTTTCTTCTCTTTCCTCGTGTCAGTCATGCTGGGTGAGTCGTTCTCCGAGGATGATGTTTTTATTTTTTTTACCACTAAAATAACCGGTTTCATCTCATATCTCATCGTCATCGATGAATCAATTGCACTTTCAGCATTATCTATGTCTCATCTTTGTGAAAAGTATTCATCCGATAATTCTTTTCGAACGATCAAGACCGATTTGAGTACGCTGAGGAGTACCGTGAGCTTGCTTTCGGTAAACTTTTTGTTTTTTTTTCCTTAGCTCATTTCTAAATCAAATTTCCAATGATTCTTGAACATCATTATCGTGCTTAGAATGAAGTCAGAACGTTAATGGAAACGAAGGACGAATTCAAAAGTAAATTAAAAGAAGTTGTCTGCGTAATGCCCAAGTTATCCGATGCCATTCATCACCTGAGAACCGAAGTTTCCGAAGGTCTTTATTGTCGCGAGAGTGCTCATATCTATTTATCCAAGTTTATTAAGAAACGCAGATAACGACTTGTCATTAAAACAGGGATCGACACGCATACACAAAAATTGTTGGACGCATTATCTCCCGATAATGTCAAGAAAATGGTCAAGAAAGAATTAGAAATTTACGACGCCGATAAGACTGGCAGAATTGATTTTGCCCTCGAGTCTGCAGGTCTGAAGATTATAAATAAAAAACGTTCAATTTTCAATTAACTCATAAACTTGTTTAATTAGGTGGCCTAATTCTTTCGACAAGGGATACTGAAACTTACCCTGCATGTGGACAAACCATGAAATTATTCGGACTGTCAATCTGTCATCAGGATAATTCGCCGCGGGCTATAATTCAGGTTGAATTTATATAATCGATGCCTGGTGTGAAATTTTAGGCAAAACTATTGATAAAAACGTTTCATGAAATTACTACTAGACAGGAGTACTACCTGGCGAGTGCTGGTCCTTCAAAGGTAGCGAAGGTGCAGTGCTGATTCAACTGGTAGGGCATGTGCTCATATCCGGTTTTAGCCTCGAACACATATCACCAAAGGTTTCCATAACTGGAGAGACAAGCAACGCTCCGAGAGATTTCTCCGTCTGGGTAGGTTATAATTATACTTTTTTCTTATATCGTTGATTATATCAATGTTGTTAATAGGGCCTCAAAAATGCGGACGATACAAATGGATATTTGCTCGGCAAATATGCCTATGATAATTCCGGACCATCGATTCAATACTATGAAGTACAAGTAAATGTTGCTTCAAATTGGATTAATAAAAAATTCACTTCGGGTCTCGATGTAACATTCCGTATTTTGCAGAACAAACCAACGAAGGCCTTCAGCATAGTCGAACTTAAAATACATTCTAACAACGGTAATCAGATCTGTACCTGTCTTTATAGGATACGGGTTCACGGAACTTTGAGATCGCATGAACTTGATTACGTAAATTTTCGATAAAAAGAAAAAGAAAAAGTAGTCTTAAGTGCTTTTCAGAACTAATTTTATAAAAAATCATACACTAGTCAAAGAATTTTCCAATTTTGTTTAAGAAATCTAGGATATATTATATTCGTTTTGTTTATTTTATACAAGATTTATTTGTGAAGCTTTGATTTATAGGGTTAATAAAAATGATTTGCGCGAAGCAAATATTGCAGTGAATGAAATTAATTATGAAACGCGGAACATAGGTCAAGAATAAAGCAAGGAATAATTAACATATTCTTCACTCGATATATTTCCTCTGTACACTTCTTACATTTCTATTAATTATTTCGTCTATGTTTCATTTTCCTTAAGTTCCGGTCGCTCTCTCATACTTCCATGTAGTTGTACACTCACTCTCACGATTTTTAAGCGATGATTTCTTACTTAAACGTGTCGTTTTTACTCATTCATTGAATTTGCGAACCTTTGCAGATCAATACATATCGCGTGTGACGCATAAGTGAAGTTTATGAGTCAAACCAAACTACGGATTCTTTTTTTACTTGGTTAATTTGCTAGACCTAAACGTAAAGTAATGCGCGAATTGCGACATCAAGAAGTCGCTCTCCAGCAAAACTCTTCATTTAAATATTTCTATATATATATGTGTGTGTGTGTGTGTGTGTGTGTGTGTATATATATATATATATATATATTTTATAAATAATTTTGTTACTTCTTTCATCGATAAAATTTTAACGACATACGAACAAAAGTGCGTCACGTTATTTTGCGTTTATTGATCTATGTTACTGTATGCATTTCCTTGTTTAGACAGTATAATTTGCGATATATATTTATATAACTATAAGACGACGTAGATGCAATCTTTCACAGATCTTTCACATTCTCATTCTCATATTAACTTGTCAAAGAAGATCTGCAAAACATCAAGTAGTTTACTAGCATCGCCATTATCTTTTTTCTTTTTATGCAAAATAATTATTTACCACGTGTCGCCATATAATTATTAGTTATATTTTTTATTACATTTTTTTTGTCTCATTTTCGTAAAATCTGTCAAGCTTTTCATTTTCGTAATAATTGCTATGGCAAGAATACTATTGGTGTAGAAGAAAGAACTGACAACTCAAATGAGAAATTATAATGGTTCGAGAGGCACGCTTTAAGTATCGTATGAGAATTTGACAGAAATGTCTCATTTTAGATAATTTTTTCATAATGCATTTCTTCCAAGTGCTTTAAATGCAATTCGATTGACAGTAGAACTGTACTAGATCGGCGACTTGTACTCGCATGCACACGCTAGATAATTCGGAGGTCAGTCGTCTAACGCTATCGAGCTATCGAGATTCGGACGTGGTGCCAAGCAGTTGATTCTGTAATTCTAGCCTTAAGAGCTCAAGTGATCATTTTTTTTGCAGACCAATAGAAGTTTTGATGCGTAAACGTAGTTGTTTGAAAAAACGATCTTTGAAACACTTTAGGTTCTTATGGTTCGAAAAAGTTCTGTAAGTGTTTTTCTTTTGAAAATTAAAATGTTTAAAAACTGTTTAATAAACTTTTATCGGGTTTGTGCTCTTTTAATCTTTTTGTTTATCAACGATACAAAATAAATCCAAACTATTACTCGATTTATTCGTAGCAACTATTGTAAAAATCAATCGTCGAGCGGATATATTATTTCATTCGTCTAAAAAAATATATCCTTAAAAATAATATTTACAAAGTATTTACATGACCATTAATATCGAAAAACAATTGATTGAATAGAATTTTGGACTTCAGTATATTCTATTAGTTGTAATAAATAGTTATAGAAGTGCAATCATATGTAAAATCTTGACGTCTATGATTTTGTAAAATAATTTTGTACGCATACGTCAATAACCAAAACTTGGCTAAATTATGGGCAAAGCTTTGTTTTAAAAATTGATATAATAAACGATGGCACCACTACCGAGCGAACGTTCGTCAACGTTTGTGAAGGCATAGAGTTTCTTTTATACTCGATATAATCGGTAAATATTCTATACGCGTAGTATCAAAATAAATCACACCGAGTATATAGAGTAGAGTATTGTACATTTATGTACATAGAATTTTCTAGCTTTAGTGTTAGAACATTCTTATTATTATTGTTATTGTTATTGTTATTATTTAACCCTTTATAGATATTATTTCATTAAAAATGTACACTAGTATACTTAATTGCTGCTTGTAAATTAATTCTCTTTTGTTTTGTTCATTTTCGCCTTTCAATTTCCATTTTCTTTTGTTATTAGGAAATACGCTATAATTAAAAATATATCACAGATTTTAATAAAAAACCCTCTACGAAGTCAAAGCAGAGTAGAACGAGATTTAAACAATAGTCATCTTGACAGTGTGTCAAAGTGTTTAAGTGATAACGGACTTAAATTTTTTCCTTTAAAAGTTTTGTTCGTGACAGATTTAAGAGTGTAACGTTTTCACAACGTCCAAAGTCTCGGAAGTACTTTACCTCTATGTAAAGTTGTAAAGTTTCAGAAAAGTCTACAAAATTCCGTAGAAAAGTGACAGTGTAATTACTTCGACGATTCAATCTCAAGATTATTCGCTGATTACGACTTCTAACGAGAAACAAATTTGTCATCATTAGTCTTTAGAACTAATACTAATACCTCTATTGGTATTCACACTTTCTTTAACTTTCAAATGGTAAGTCAAAAAACTTTGCGGAGTAATATGCGAATACCAATAGAATAAACTACCTCGCTTACAGCATCAATCACCAGAATCCAAGCTTAAGACTACAAGTATTTATCGAAGAGGATTATTGCTTCCAGGAGACGGATAAACTATTATAAACTTGCTAAATTTAACGTCGTTGATAAACGATTGTCCCGCTGCATATTTTGAGATCGAGTTGTTAGATAGAAAAATTGAGGGGAAATTTTTTATTTGGTATTTATAGCTTTCGCTTCTTATGGAAATTCAATCCCGAGACTCCGGGCGCCCTCAGTCGTGAGTATTGTCGCGCGCGAGAAGTCGAAAATATAGAATACACAAAATAATATTTTAGAGATGCAACTCTGCGCCTCCTGCGACTGCTTGGCGCCCGAGTACAAACGCATAATTCCACATGTACATTCAGAATGGATAACGCACGCAGAAAAACTTTTGGTTCAATTAACGATTTCGCTCAAGTTTCTTGCCTAATTGCACTGAGAATAGTTTTTTTTTCACAATCCTTTTTAGAATTGTAACGTTAATATTAGTACGCTGATGGTGATTCGAATGAAAATTTGGTCATTTAAACATACAAAATTGTTTTAGAAACTCGATCAAGATATATTTTGATTATACGCTAATTAATTTGACTGTATTAAATGAATTCTTTGTTGTAGTTTTTTTTTTTTTTTTTTTGCAGTCAGCGTTAAAAGTTTTTCTCGGTGCAGAGAACGCCGAAAACCATTTAATTCATTAATCTATATAAATAAAAGCTATTCGTTAATTATTAATTACTGATCGATCCAGAGAGTGTCGATGTTCGTCTAATACGCTAAAATCGCAGTTATATGTATAGCTATGCTTAGTTTACACTTCACCGTTTCGGCTCGTCTAACTGTGCCGAATACTCAGGTTGATTCACTGGAATTAGACCTAGAATACCTCAGATTACAGCAGTTGTGCATCTGGACTGTTTATATATCAGTTCGTTACTTGATAATAGCAAAATCAATGACGAGTATGAATTTTAAAGAGCTCACACGAACACGGATAGAAGGCATACGCGAAACTCATCGATGTACTTGTAGTTCAGATTGATAACACATTTACACATTAAGCATATTCTGAAATGTAAGTCGAAACAGATTGATTCAGCGTATTATCCGGCGATGTAATGTAGTGTTCATGCCGGAATAACAAGATTTTGTTTACATCGGCGACGATAACAATGTGATATTACTCAGAGATTGTCAGGAGTACGGCAACGTCGAGTAGCCATAACAATTTCTTGAATAAACTATAAAGGGTTTCTTTCGTTCTAACTCGCACTAAACTATATATATATATATTGCCGAGCAGGAGAGTTTAAAAGAAGAAACGGCAAGTACTTAACTTTTTTTTCACGTATATGCCTAAATCGTGGTCGTTCACAATCTTTCTGGATCGCTGCACTAGCGTATGTCATATATTCACGTATTACACGCTGGAGGTGCTTCGCCGTGTCCTCTTGTAGGTACTTACATTCACACAGCTGTCGTGTTGAAAAAGGCGTGAAAGGCGATAGAAGATCCGCGTCTACGTGTGTTGAAATAACAACTATATTGTCTTGCACTAGAGTCTTTCGAAGAGCCCGTGCGCGATCTATGGCGTAGAAGAGAAGAGCGAAAGGTACCTTCCGTTTCTTCGACTCGTGCCATCAGGCCAGGAGATATGAAAGTGAGAAACGAGATGAAAGTGAGCCACTACAATTTGGCCTCGTCTCTGCCTGGACTCTTCTTTCTCCTCTTGGCCCCATTCTCATCGATGACAACAACAACCTCGCCATCGGCTTGGCCCTCCTGCCGGAGAGCGGGGATCGAAGGTTCGCTCGTTTCGCCGACGAAGATGCGCAGTTCGACACTGCTCGAGCCTAGAGCCACAGTTAGGAACTGCGGTTGCTCGTCGGGCGCCGCGCTTTCCATCTCCTCCTCTTCATCTTTCTCCTTGACGAAAGGCTGGTGGCGCTCAGTCATCGCGGGACCGAATGCGGGCTTGAGCTTCGGTGGTCGCCTCTCGTTGATCACGGACTGCACGTCGAGCTCATCGTTAAGCTCTGGCGGACTGGGCTTTGACGGGGGCGGCTCCTCCTTCGAGGAATCGCGGCGAATCGCGGCGCGGCCCCCACCGTGACTTGAGATACTCGGAGATCGAGAGCTGCTGTATATTAATGACGAAAAGTAAAAAATTGACTATCAGCATGTAATGTAAGATCTGATGAAAAGTACAAGACTGGAGTGATAATAAAGCGATTGACCTGGAAAGAATGGGACTGGTATCGGAAGACATCAGCTCGGCCATCAACTCGGCCGTGGGAATCCTGGCCTTGGCAGATCCAACATCAGCCACGGGGCACAAGAAATTCTTCTGCTTGTAACTGCCGCTGGTGTCGGTCGACGCGCAAGAGACTCTGCGCTGCTGGATGGACTCGAGAGAAGGCGGTCTGGAGACTGGGGCGACTGTCAGATACGAGCGATTCGGCTCGGGCGCCAGGCTCGGCCTGGCCAGGTACTTGCTACTCCCGTAGCCGATCGACGAGGATGAGCCACGCTGGGGGATGATGCGCGGCACGCTCAGATTGCTCGCGGGCTTGCGAATGAGCTCGGCCACCTCGAAGTGCATGGGAGGCGTCGAGAACATGCCACCGTGGCGGTGTTGCGAGTGAAAGGTCTGGCGACGTTTCACCTTGAACTTGGAAGGCTTACAGGAGGCCCGTTGCTGCTGGTAGATAGAGCGCCGGCTGTCGTCCATCGTTGATACAGACGCGTCTGCATAGGAAAGACAGATTAATTACATTTCCTTGTGTCTGCTCTCTGTAGTTGGGCAATGTTTCAGCGGGGGTACACTTGGAAGATACACAGACGTGTGCATTGTCGCTGCGGGGCTCTCGCATACAAGGCTATAATTTTCTTTTGGGTTGATTCGACTGTTGCTTGCTGGTGCTTTATACACTTTTAGCAAGATTTAGCAAGTTTTTAACATTCAGAAAGTATGAGGGGCTCTATACAATCTCGCTTATACAATACACTGGTGATGAATGTCAAATATTTCGTATTTCTCCATCAACGTAGTGTTTAACAAAATTTTAGCGATACTTCAAAGACAACCGACAATTAGATATTGCTTTGCTATGGGAGAAAAAAAAGAGAAAAGGACAACGTGCGAATAATCGAGTGCTCGAAGTATATGATAGAAAATATGGTGGAAACGTGATGGAGAAAAAGTTAAAGATATTTAAACTCTTTCAAGCCTTGCAGGGTACTGACGACAAACGGTTCTGCTGCTGTGCTTGCGCAAGTGATAAAAGCATAAGCCAATTTGCGAAAAATTCTTATGGTCAAAGCAGCAGAGCAACGCTTTTCCCGAAAAAATCCCATTTAATACGATTAGTGCAGAGTCGAGGGATTTTTTCCACAATCGAATTCAGTCATTAATTGGCAAAAACTTGATAATCGTGACAGAGCGTGATAAGAATGAAGGAATTAAAATTTTGAAAAATAAAAGCAACCTGCTGCTCAATGATTTTACCTTCAATAAAATCGGACAAAGATAGATATTTCAAGAAATAAAAGTCTATCATCCAAGTCGTAAAAGCATGCGCAGTTAAAACCAAGTTGTCTGGAAAAGAAGGTAAAAGAGCTAGTAAGTTCACAGTATATCATCTCTAATCCGATAGTTGTGGTCGCTTGGCAATACCCAAAGTATTAAAGAAGAACTAAAAGAGAAAGTTACAGAGAATAATACAAAGAAGGAGAGTAACCGAGTAAACAGGATTATATAATATTTATACTTGGTATGATAATAAGAAAGCAGTGGATCTCGTGATTAGTACCGTCGGTTGTTCTTTCTTTCTCGGCAGGCGGATTGTAGGTAAAGTTGGAGGGCAATGATCGGACCTTGGAGAGGCCTGGTCGACTGTTCCCCGAGAACTCATCGCTGCCCTCGCCGGCTGCTTCCTGCTGTTCCTCGTCGGGATTCTCCTGCAGAGGCTCCTTCTCCTTTCTTCGAGCCGCAGCGCTGATCGTCACCGCTTCCTCTACGAGTTCCTTGTCTTCCTCCTCCTCCTCCTCCTCCTCCCCCTCCTCCTCCTCCTCCTCCTCCTCCTCCTCCTCCTCCTCCTCGACCTCGAGCAGCTCCTCCTGCTCGGCCGCGAACTCGCGCTCCAGTTGCGTTTCCATGTCAAGCTCATCTTCCATCTTTAATAATCGCAGAGTTTTACATGCGCCTCGAGCCACCTATATCTGCATATACCCGCGCGCGGCCTCTTTCTCGTCTGACGCTCGGTTCTCATTTGCGTTTCGTATAAGTTATACGTGGTATTAGCAAGAAATGAAGCCTTATGATCTAAGCAAGGAACGTTTCAGCCAACGCTGTGGATAGTGTAGCAGATAACGACTATTATGCAAGGCTGTATATTAGTAATTTCATTGGGTAAACCCAAGCAAGCCTGTGCTGCTTGATCATGATGATCGATAATACCGTAGGTAAGAGCCGTCGTTGCTTGGATTTATCCGCCGTCCAAGAAAATCAGTTCAAGTACACAATATGTATATAAAAAAATGATGTAATAAAAAATGACGTTTCAGCGTTCAGCGGCGATTTAATATTTGAAAGCGACATGCCGTGCAGCGTAAATGTAGTACCATAAATAGGCGAAAAAGAAGATACTGCCATTCGCAGATTTATATTTGATATATGCCATTTGAGAAGAAATCGTCGTCAAAAGAGCAGAATCTGCCGGCGTGGGGCATGCCCGAGCAACTCTCACCTGCTTGTGGCTCTCCTCGAGGTGCTTCATGAGGACGGCGACGACGACGTTGACGAGGACGAATTGCGCCATGAGTACGAAGATGACGAAGAAAATGGGTGCGATGATGTTGCTGACACAGCAGTTCTTGACGCAGTCGGCGGCGTCGTCGCAGTTGTCGCGCAGCGTGTCCTTCATGATGCCGTTCCAGTTGTCGCCTGTCGCCACGCGGAACAAGGTCAGAAAGGCCATGCCGAAGTTGCTAAAGTGGGCGTGCTCACCGAGACCCTGGCAGGGCATTTCGTCGCTGCACTCTGAATTAAAAATTCGAAAGGTCGAGATCGTCGCAGTCGGGCCGAGCCTGCTCGGGCGCGTTCTACTGACGCGCGCTCGCGTGGCAGAAGCAAACTAAATACGTTACCTAATCGGCCGAACAGTTCGACTCCAAGCGCGGCGAAGATGAAGAAGAGCAAGAAAAATAAAAGACCCAGATTGCCAACTTGCGGCAAAGCCTGCATCACAGTGTCCAGAAGTGCGCGGATGCCTTTGGCCATTTTCAGCAGTTTGAGTACTGGAAAACAAAGTATCGTCAGCAAGTAGCTTGGTCGCTTAGCACTTGGTCGTCGTACGGACCTCTGGCTATTCTCAAGACCCTCATGACCCGGATGATGGTTGGATTTATTGGAATGATTTTGGATTCGAGCTCCTCGAGCACGATTCCGACAACCGAGAGTATGACGATCCCGATGTCCAGCTGGTTCCACCTGCAAGGACGCGCAGTTGATGCATATCACGTATAGAGTGCATGGCATGAAGTAAGCTGGCGTGATTACGAACTTATCCTTGAGGTAGAGATGGAGCCCGAGGGCGAGCAGTTTCATGAAGGATTCGAGAATAAATACCGCCGTAAAGAAGTAGTTGAATATCTTGAGAGCGTAGGTTAAGGCTTTCGGCATCATATAAAACTCCATGGCCATGGTTACGACATTCAGGCCGATGACCGCCGCTATCGCGAGATCGAAGTACTTGGACGTGACGACGTTGTGGACGAAGAGCCGCGTCTTGGAGTAATTAGTGTAATAAGGCGGTTCGTGCATTTCTGCAAACACATCGATACGCTCAATCTGGTTCGCAGCATTACGTATAACAGGATGGTATATTAATTAACGCACTTCTCCTTTTCTTCTCCATTTGCAGTGCGCGTTTGGCGGCCCTCCTGACTCGCTCTTCCTTCTCCTGCTCTTCTCGACACCTGTGGAAGTTTTCAACGACCACGCCGACGAACATGTTCAGCACGAAAAAGCCGACCAACAGAATGAATGCGATGAAGTAGAGCAACCTCCATTCCGAGTAGTTTTCTATGGGCTGAAACGCAAGAGCCTTGTTGAGTGGGGTTAGGGCGATGATAATGTAGGCATGCGGCCGTTCTCGTCGTTCATCGGAACTCTGCAGCGCATGCTAGACTGCAGCGAGAGACGAGAGAAGTACCTGCTGATCGACCCCGACAGCGTCGAGGCCCGTGTACATGATGTTGACCCAGCCGTCGCGCGACGACAGCACAAACAGGGACATGAGCGCCTTGCCGAGATCGTCAAAGTTGTACTTCCTGTTGAGCCAGAGGTTGCGCTTATCTGCGAGGCAGTCGGTCTTGTTGCGCACGTTCTTGATGTCCGGGCCGTCGCAGTAGTAGAACGCGCCCTTGAACAGCTGCACCCCGAGGATGCCGAAGATAACGAAGAAGGTGCAGCAAATGAGGACGATGTTGCCGATAGGCCGCAGGGACGAGAGCAACGTCTGCACCACGAGCTTCAAGCCCGGCGCGCGGTTTATCACGCGCAGCGGTCTCAGCGAGCGCAGCAATCGAAACACCTAATTTCCAATCGCCCACTTAGTAAGCATATCATACGCGCGGACAGCGATGCTACAGACACATCATGCAGACGCACCCTCAGTATGCCGAATATTCTGGGACTGCTCGACGAGAGGAGGGACATGCCGAGATCGATTATGGAAATGAGCACGAGCGAGCCGTCCATTATGTTCCAGCCTGACGTGAAGTAAGCGTCCGAGCCGTAGAGCATCCCCGTCGCGACGACCTGCGAGCAGAGTTATATAATAATCGTCAGCTCTCTCTCTCTCTCTCGCTGGTTGTTTCTCACTACCTTGACAAACATTTCCACGGCGAAGACAGCGGTGAAAATATAATTGGCGCTAGCAAGGAAAAGCCTTTCTCTACTGTCGGGCGGAATGTTTGGTCGTTCCATCGCTAGCGTTATGCAGTTCAGTCCGATGAACAAGAGCACGGCGTTGTCGAACCACTTCTGATCGACGAACCAGCGGCAGAATACGCGGAATCTGTGAAATTGTGAAATTGTGAAATTGTGAAATCGATGAGTGCGGCACGGGGGAGGGGGAGAGGGGGAGAAAGAGGATAAAGCAGAAAGCAAGCGCGCACCTGTTGCTCTGAGGGAAGAGATACAGCGAGTAGTCGTCGCGCTCCTTGAGGCAGCCCCTGGGCTCGAAGAACATGAAGATCTTCTTGATGCGCTCGATGCTGCCGGCGCTCTCGTGGCCGTTGGACGGGGGCGTCCGCTCGCCCGCGGCCGGCGCGGCCTGCTGCGCCCGGGGGAGCTCGGGCTGATCCTCCTCGGCCAGTCGTTTTATCCGCGGCAGGGGCCCGGTCTCGAAGCCCTGCAAATTGTTGACGGTCCGCGGACTGTTGATCGTCGAGCTCGGCGGCGCCTCGTCGAACGGCAACATCTTGCGGGAATGCAGCGAGTTGCGCCTCGACAGGTCGTCCGTCCAGCGCATCTGCGACAAGAGCTAGACTCGTCTAATTCCAAGTATACTTGTATGCGTGTACGCGGCCTTACTCACTTGCTTCGTCGGCGGGTATCTACGAAGAGAGGACCTCCGGCTTCCCATGCAGTTGTTCGGGCTAAGGCTACGATTGTCGCTTCTCATGGCAGTCGTGCGATTGTTCGGCGCGTCGCGCTGAGTGTCGTTCCTTATGGAACCCTGGAGATATCCCGCGCCGTTGTGGTTGCTGTGGTCCCCGCAGCTTCTGAAAGCACGGCGGGAGGATCAGAGAGGGAGAGGGGAGGGGAGCCGGCCGTGATTGCCGTTGGCATGACTGCCGCAGAGACGATGCAACTCACAAGGACTTGTGGCCGACGTTGCCCCTTCCGTTGTTGAGGACCGTGGCTCGGCCGGGCGGCTCCTCCTCCCACTGGGACCACCTTTTCCGGCGCAAGGAAGGCCTCGACAGCCGCCACGAGTAGCCCCTCTGAATCCTCGGCGGGCTGCAACGAGAGCCGATTTGCGATCTCGAGCGCGTCTCTTGCGCGGGCCGCGTATATATATACCTTGAGCTCGAAGATTCCCTCGGCGTGCAGGAAGAATGGACGCGGCCGGTGACGAGACTGATGCGCCTCGAAGATTGACTGACCAAATGGTTCGCTGCGATTCTGCTGTTGCTGCCGCTGTCGGGCGGCTTGAGAAAGCCCGAGTACACGCTGCACTGGCTCTGCGCAAGCTAATCGCGGAGCGTCACTCGGTCGTGCAATTGCGATTGCGCTCGAGCAAATAGAGCTGGCTAGGAAACTCACGGAGGATCGATCGATGGACTCGATGGAGAGGCTCGTCGGGTAGACGGCGCGAAAGTTGAGGTCCCGGTAGCCGGTGTCGAGGGTCGTGTTCGGCGAGTCCTGCGGCGTCGCGGCCGTGTGGGTGATGATGGGCGGCTGCGCTCCACTCCCGGAACCCATCATCTTGCTCTCCTTCTGGATGTTGCACTTGGGCTCGTCGAGCGCGCGCCGCTGCTTCCAAGCATGCTGGTTGTGGTTGTCCTTGTACTTGCGCAGCTCCTCGCAGCTCTGCCAGGAGTTCTTTTGGTCCTTGAAACGCTGCGAGTTAAGGATTCGCTCGGACTCGAGGGGAAAGGAAGGGCTCCAGGGGAGCCGTCCGGTGCCGTACCTGCGTGTATGTGTCGCTATCGGAAACCGAGTGGGAGCGCGACATCCTGGAGGAGCCCTCCTCGCTCCCGAGGCCGGCTTCCTTCGCCGCGAGTTTGGCCAACTCGCGCTGCTCTCGCTCGCGTCTCTCGTTCCTCTGGAAAGAGAGGTGCGAGGGAGAAGGGACAAAGAAAGTGAATAGGCGGCTGTCGCACCGCGCGCCGGACTTACCTCGGAAGAGAAGCCCTCGACCAGGATAGCGACGAGCAAGTTGAAGAGCACGTAGTTTCCAAAGGTCATTAGGGCCACGAAGTACAGGGCCGCCCAGTGGGAGGTTTTCTGCATCCCGTTGAACAGAACGACGTTCCAGTCTTCCTGCGTCAGGATCTGCAGCCCAGTGGGAAAGGGAGAAACGCGCACGGCGCCCCGATTAGAAGCTGCACTCTCCTCCTCATAGCCCTACGCAAAGTTCGATTCGCCCTCGGCCGTTAGTCGCGAGATGTTCGTCGCGTTAAATTGTTCACCCGGAAAAACTCGACACGGAGCCGGCTGCTGGCAGCAAATCGAACTTGACGAGCAACTACAGATAAGCGCATTGTCTCTGAAGAAAGCTGAGATTGAAAGATGACAAGTTTTTAAAAAGCTCTTATTCTTTTCATTTAAAAACTTGATTCACGCCTGACTGATCAAAATCCTTAAAATTAATCAAGCTACTCGTTAGTGTATTGTAACTTTGCTGGAAAAATCGAAAGGCTATCCAAAATTAAGCACGTCGATAAGCCTTTATTTACAAGCAAGATTCCTCTACGAAGAGGAAAACTTTTGTCGGATTAAATTCAACCATCCAAATGATAAAAGAGCAGCAGCTTCGTATGTACATATATGTGGATATTTTTCTTTACCTATATATACATACGTACCAGCGAGTGAGATTTCTTGTTAACGACCTCGTGGCGAAAAGGACAGTAAAAAGTTAAAACAGCACAGAAAATAATTGTAAACACATTCACGCGAAATGCTCGGTGCTCGGAATTTCAGCTGACATGGCAAAAAACGTTGAAGCTGCGGATGGCACGCGGTTTATGTACAGCGAGTTGTTGTGCAGTGAATTGATCGAGCCCAGCTTTTTGGTCTGCTATTTCGCGCCTAATGTGGGCGTGTGTGTGTGTGTGTGTGGGTGTGTGTGCGTGTCGAGACAGAGCAGTGCCCATTCAAAACACACCACATGGTCTTACCGTATGAGAAATGCAGCTTTGTAAAACAACCAATGATCTCTGACATGTATTGTTCATACAATAAAAACCACGTGGTCTCGTTTGTCAGAGCGCAGTAGGCATGTATGCATGTCGGAGGTAATGATAGAAATAACAATAAGAGTGTGCGTGCGTCAGTGCGTCTGTGCGTTAATACGCCTGCGCCCGCGCGGATCAGTGCGAGAGAGAGAGAGAGAGAGAGAGAGAGAGAGAGAGAGAGAGAAAGAGACAGATATAGTGCGAAGTTTGTATTTATATAGAGCATATAGACTGATGAGAAGAAGAGTGGAGAGAAGAGAAAAAGGGAACAGTGGTACCTGAAAGACGGTTACAAGTGCCCAGACGATGTCGTTGAAATGTTTGCGATCGCAGCGACACAATGGGTGGCGCGAGACCACCTCGGCACAGGTGCAGGGCCGACTCCGGTCCGCCCACATGCAAAACTTACCCCCGAACAGGTACATTCCAAGGATACTGCAACCGAGACACACAATCCCCCAGGGCCTAAAGTACACAACTGTTTCTTCCGAGTGGGTGGTGGTAGTGGCGGACTAGTGGTAGAGGACGACGGAGAGGTATGACGGCGGGCCGCGCGTCGGCAGGCTGATATGGCTACAGCCGACGAGCGCCCCAAGTCTTTCTCTCTCTCTCGCTTTTCGGCTTCTCCGAGCAACTTATTGCTACAGCTCGCCCATCCTATGCTTGTAACAAAAATCGCGGTGCTGGGACTTGAGATTTGACGTTATTAGCGCTGCCTGTGCTGCTTCGTTTCGCAGCCCGTCGAATTGGGAAAAGCTGGGCCGAGGTAGAATAAGTGATGCAAAAAGCCCAAATAAGTAAACAAGAAAAATATCTGGAAGTAAGAGAAAAGGGAAAGAAATGGATATATGTATACTTTCAAACACGAAAGTACACGTCTACGCTATTGTATAGCATGGATCTATGCGCGAGTTTTGTCTAACTATGCTGTACGGCACAGTCTCGATTATAACACTCTCGCGTTACTTCAAGCTTTCAGCATTACAGCACGCATTCGTGCTTGATTCCTTTATCACGATCTCTTTCGACTACAATCGAGACTGTGAAGAAAAATGCAAATGAGGCCTCGCGCGTCAAGGGGATGAGTGACGTATGTACATTTCCGGCGAAGCTTTCCCAAGTCAAAGTGCGAAGCGCATGAGAGCAGACCGTGCTTCCACGCGTAGATGGATGGGCGAGCTCTCTGCGGGCAGCATTAAGCGAAAAAATGTCTATATATATATATAGTAAAATAAAGCGCATTCTGCACAATCGGCTACAGTCGCGTCGTTCTGAGAATAATAAGAATGCGCGGCTGTTGTACCTTCGATTAGCAGAATGCGGAGCCGTGTGTTTTTATCGCGAAAGTCGATTGAAAAGTCTTTGGAGTTAAAATTATCATTACGATTATTATTATTATTATTATTATCATTATTATTATTATTATTGTTTGCGCTTGAGCGTGAAAAATAACGAATAAATTTTCTGCATAACCAGAGCTTTTCAGTCGACATCTTCGGATCATCACTAGCGAGACTTTTTCGAGTGATGCTGTCGTGAAGTGGATATGAATAGAATTCACAATAAGAGAAAAAGAAACGACGAGTGTAGGGCGGTTCGACGGAAGCTTCGCCATTCGCTGCATCTACATTGCACAAAAAGAAAACAAAAGAAAATGTGTTGGTACTATGTATCTGTGTTTTCTTTTCATACACGGCAAGTGCGTTTTTTTCTCTCTCATGTGTGCTCGCAGTTCGGAGCGCGACGGCACTTATTTTATCCGCCTTCATTCTCTCTGCGTGCATCACAATTAAGTCATTATTTGTGTCAACTGCCAAATACGCTGCGGTCTCGCCTCGCGCTCCGACCTGACTCAGCCATTCGATATTATATGTATTGACGAAAAAATATATTCGTTTATGTTGTCACTATATAGCTACTTGACCTATTATATATATATATATATATATATATATATATATATATATGTGTGTGTGCCCATAAAATAATTAGCTACCGCAGTACTTATTTTTTACAAACTCTCAATTCCCTTGTCTCGTCCAGTTTTGCGAACATTCGGTTTCAATGGGATTCTGCTGATGGGGCGTATTAATTATATCGTGACGTGTATATTATTAATGTCAAAAGTGCGCGTTCGAGACATATTATGTATACTATGCTCGAGTCATTTCGGTTGGAACCTCTTGCTACTTTTTGTATGGCAGTTATAACTACTATCTCATCGTCTTAGACTAATTGGTATATATTTATGATGATCTGGCTATATGTCTATCGTTGTCTGCAGTATCACTGTTGTTTTGTTATTGGCGTTTGTTCGTTGTGGTCGTTGATTGAAAAGTTTTTTTGCTTCTATCGTGTACAAGTACTCGCGGTCAACGTCGACATTTCAAAGGCCAGTTATTCTACAGCTTAATCACACTAGATATATCTGCGTAGAGTCGTCCGTTCGTGTAGTGAGGAAATTCGAGTACAAACTCACAAAAGATAACTGTTAATAAAATGTTTTTCTCATGAGTGTATATACTATAACGTGTCGACGACGTTAGCGGTTGTATACACATCGACACATAGGTACACAGCAACATGCAAAAGCAGTCAAGTATTACAATAAAATACTGCGGAAGAACTACGGATAAGATTAGGGGCTGCGCTGTGCTCGCTGTGGCCGGGTGCAGTCGCAGTTAAATAATTCACGGGCCAATCTTCAGGCAGGCGCATCTCGTCCTATAAACGCGCGCGATTTTCCGAGAATTCAAAGCTTATAAACTTTATGAACGAAATGAATAAACATCGTATTTTGCTTTTTCGACACTTTGAAATACAGGCTGGATCTACGACTGGCGACCACTGGCTGCACGGCAACCGGAAGAGTTCAATACAACCGAGAGAGATGGACATCGAAGGTCCCTCGCACAACTACGGCAGCAAATTACATCAATTTCTAAAATATAAGTCTGTTTTGAATAGAGTGATTGCGTCAGAAAGTCAATGAAGGTATGGCAAAAAAAACGACAACACCGAAGTGATAATACAGCTCGTGTAAAAGCCTAACAGGTGCTCTGTGGCTATACAAATTAGTACAGTATAAAGTTGCATGTCAGTCGCTACGATGTATACGGATGTGACACATTATACGAGTACACAATATAACATAATCATATAAGCAGTTCAACAATTTCATATGTAGTGCTACGGTATTTAGATAAGCATAGAGCAAAAGTAAGTTGCATCAAAGTAGAGTCGCGCCCCCTCCGCGCTTTGGAAAACCGCAACATAAGTGAAAGGGCTTTTTTGGAACCAAAGCTCAAAGGTGCGGGACTCGTGCCCTTTTCAGTGGCGCCAATCTATATCATTCAGTGTAAAAACGTCCACACACACACACACACACACACACACGCGCGCGCGAAACCTTGCGTATACGCAGGCGGTGACAATCGTGTCGGAGAAAAACCGGCGAAGCTTGTTCATCGCAATGGCAGAAACGTGATTTTTCTTCGGCACGGCGGAGAAACCATATCTATAGTATGCATGTATAGTATATATGCGCGTAACCACTAGGATATACAAAAACCGTACGTGTCCGAAGAAGTACGGCTCATTTACAATTCGGCAATGCATGTTTTCTTAATTGAATCAAATCAGCCGTACACCCGCAAAATGATTTAGGCAGATCTAAGTTTACAAACTGCGATTATAGAAGCGGATGCACGCTCGGATTATTGGATCAGCGCGAACTAAGTAGTAGCGACAAAAACAGCATGCTCGTGTTTACTTTCTTTCTTTCCCTGGTCTCTTCCGCTATCTCGAGTGAATGTAATACATACGTAGCGAAAACAAATTTCAAAAAGCAGGTATATTTGTCACAGGAAAATACAAAACGTGTGAAATATATATATGTGGACGGCTGAGCGCCAGCAAAAGCGAGTAAAGCTTTTTTATATCAATTTATATGATTGCAGATTGAAGTACACAAGAAGCGAGAACAAATAATCACACAGTTTGCCTTTGCTCTTCCGCTCTCAATCTCCCTCTCTCTCTCTCTCTCTCTCTTTCTCTCCATCTTTCTGTCTGCTCGTCGGCGAACGAGGACATGCCAAGAGACTAATACGTTACCTTCGCCTCGTCAAAATCGTAAAGCAGAGGTGCACAAGTTCAGCTCTGATGAAAGGTACAGAGACGAGTCTCGTATGAACGTCATTGTTAAATTTCAGCCATCGATACTTTTCATTATTATTAGCCTGTATCGCTAAAAACGATGGCAGAGCGAGGGAGCGCTCATAGAAAATTTGGAAGACGTCTTTGCGAGATTCCTTATTGAATTTTGACTCATCTTTGAGCATTTGCCGGAAAAGCTATTCTTATTCCAAATTTTTTATAAAATGCAGCCTCTCGGCCTACATGCCCACGAAATTTCATCAGGCGTTCATACGGTCTTTTTTGTCAAATAATATTTTTTCTTTGAACGATAAACAATATGCAAATATAAGGTCTCGTAAGAATGTATTCGTTCAGTTTTCAAATTGTTTGATAACTTAGCCTGTAAGTACCTGAAACACTGTCACTATAGCCCAGAGCAACGAGTCAAAGTTTTTTCTATCGCACTCGACGTCAGAGCCGCCATTCATCGTTTCACAGAATTTGCAACCAAACAGGTTCATCCCGAGAATACTACAACACAACGAAACGTGCGATGTACTTCTTCATTCATTGGGGCTGTCCTTTTTTCGACTAAAATTAATATAGTTAGAAAGATCATTAGCGGTTCTTTTATTTATTGCGCTGTGCTAATTTTGCCAGCAGTATACGCAGCCTAAGATGCACACAACGCACAGAGGAGCTTTTGCATGTTATCATGTCACTTATTCCTTTTCCTCTTCACTCATTTCTTCCCCTGTGCTGATCTATTTCTGCACGTATCCTTATCAAAAAGATTGTTTTTCAGTTCAATTTTTCATAATTATGCATTCGTATGCGCATACCACCTCAGAGTTACTCTAATTACTGCACGTGTGTATTTTATCATAAAAAAAAAAAAAAAAAAAACATCAAGCATTTCTATTGTTGTAATAACGAAGAATAAAAATTTACACATCACATTCAACACTAACTTTATAACCGTTTTCTTCGAAAAGAAGAAACCCCAATCATCATAATAATAATAATGATAAAAATAATAACAATAATAACAATAATAACAATAGTAATAATAATAATTATAACAATAACAACAACGTACAGAAGAAACAATGATCGATCTCATTAAGAGTCAAACTTTTGATATAAACGCTAAAGGGAAGTAAATCGTCGCAAAACCATCATACAACTAACTAAATGATCGCAAGCTCTACCGACAAATAAACGTCCGTAGTAGGAAAGATAAGATAGAGAAAGATGTAGAAATCTCTTTAAAAAATAATAAATGATAACCGATTGAAAGGAAAGCAGACATGAAAAATTGCTTGCAACCGACGCTAAATTTCAAAGAGGCTTACACACGTGATACTTGTTGAGCTAATATGAGAAAAACCGGTGATAAATGAGAACGAAGGAGAATGATACATTAAATAGAAACATTAATGGCAAGCGTTCTAATATCGACGACAACACCGAGGTACATGTTATTATTATCAAGACAGCGCGACGCGCTTTATTTTTCGAGAAAAAGGACTTCTCCTTGCTCGAATGCAGCAGACTACGTTTAAATTTGGAGATAAACATTACCGTGCGCCGTTTTAACTAACTTACTACTGAATTCCTACGAAAGAACGAGAGAACTTTGAAAGCATAAGAAGCAGCTTTAAGAACTTTCAAAACTAAAATGAATTTGTTTTTCATAATTAAAGTATAAGCGCGCCTAAATTTTAAAGCTTACAATAATTTAGTTTTGTGTAAGCTATTTAATTTGTAGTGGAGCATGTTAGTTATAGTTATGAATGATAATTGAAAATTGTTTAAAGCTGCAGGACGACAGCAAGTCCATCCACGACCTACACAGTCTGCATCAGAATGTATTACAGTTTTCAAAATAACTAGATTACAAGAAAATAAGCAGAGAATATAGCAGACATTTCTCGCAGTTGCACTTTCTTCAGGATAATACATGTTTTGAAGCCAGATTTCTAGAATACCAATTAAGCGAGCATATGTAAGCTTTTTTCTGGAAAATAAATCGATCCAAATTTTCATAAATAGCAAAGAGCGGCAGAGGTAGAAGATATTCGAAGTAATTAATTATACAAATAATAATGAGATACAGCGAGTTGTACAGTATAGTAGCCGTACGTATCAGACTTGACGCTAGACATTTCCAGCATCTAAAAGCACCATGCACACACGTATATTCGGCGACTCGGGCCACCATGATGAAAATGAAGAAAAGAAAGCGCGCGTTATAAGTAACGCCCACACTTTCTTTTCTTTCGCTTAATAATCACATGAAGTGATTATTATCATCATTTTACTATATATATATTTCCAGGACGTGCTAACAACACCATTATCATTCAATCACAGACCGTCGTCGTCGTGTAAGAGGCAAAAACTCGAAAACCGATCTATTTTGTTGCCATTTTCTTTCGTATATTTTTTGACTCAAATGCTCCTCAAGACATATTCTGCTTTAATACCTATATATACTTCTGATTCATAATTTTGCACAAGTTGCTTCGTCGCATATAAATATACATATTTGCATAACCTTTTAGTCTACATTTCTGATGCCTGCAATGTTTAAGTAACGCGCGACTTGCACGTAGGCATTATTAATTACGCGCGAAGGCCCCGCGCTTTCCGCCGATTGTTTTCAATTTCTCAAGTGCGCGCCTATCGAGCAAACTTTGTTTCACCTAATGACATCGCTGCGACTTGCTTGAAAGAAAATAGAAGGGCATCTAATATTCGTCGCACGGAGTTTGATTTTTTCAGAGGTTCGGATTGAAAACTTGTTGACATGTACGTATAAATAGTAATAATAATAACAACAACAACAATATAATAATAATAATAATAATAATAATAATAATAATAATAATAATAATAATAATAAATGAGTCAGAGTGACGGAGTTACCTGAAAATGAAGATGAACAGTACTAAAAGGGAAAAAAATATGGCAACGTTGTCCATCGTGCGCAGCATAACGAAGAGCTGCCTCCGTAGATTCGGCATGAACCGCACGAGCTTTAGAATCCTGAGCAAGCGAAACGTCCTGAGCACGCTGAGCCCGGAGCTTCCGCTTCCTCCGCTCCCGCGCTCCTCCGCGAAGGACTGGCACAGCTCGACGACACTGGATTCAAGGAAAGAGCATCAGTAGCACGGATAGCGGCGCGGAGAGAAAGGGGGCGCTACCTCAAAACAACGACGATGCCATCGAAGACGTTGAAACCATTGCTGATGTAGCCGAAGGGTCCTTCCGCTATGATCTTGAGCAGCATCTCGACGGCGAAGACGGCCGAAAAGACGATGTTGCTTATCTCCACCACGACCGTCAGCTCTTCCGGCTAGCAGAAAGAGCAACGGATCTGAGCGTTTGCGCGGCGGCGTTTACGTGTTTACGTGTTTACGTGTTTACGTTCATAGGCTTGGGGTACGGACCTGGTTGTGGTACTCGATGCCCATGCTGAGGGTATTGATGAGGATGGCGAAGAGTATGCCCTGCTGGAAGTACTTGTGGTCGACGAGCTTCTTGGTCCAGCGCTTGAAGCAGCGCAGGGAGCAGATGCAGCAGCCGGCGGCGAGCTTGAGGAACCGGCGCGTCGAGGAGTTGCGCCACTTGGCCCCCGGGCCCGTCCTGCTCTCCTCCGGCCACTGCTCGTTCTGCAGGTCGCAGCAGCACGAGCACGCGTCCGGCTCGAGCGCCGCGTGGTTCGCCGCGTTGTTCGCCGCGTTGTTCGCCGCGTTGTTCGCCGCGTTGTTCGCCGCCAGCCACTGCGAGCGCTCCTCCTGCAGGCTCGTGTTCCGCTCGCTGATGCCTGCGGCACGGAGAGGGGCAGAACGAGAGAGTTTCTCTTTTCCATGCTCCGGGAGAATTTTACTGCGGGCCGGGAGCCTACCTTTCGTGAGCGAATTCAAAAAGGAGTCGAGGGCCAATTGGCCGGTGGGTAGGGCCGCGCTGAGAGCCCCACTCAATGCGAGAAGTTCTTGGCACGTCATCGCCTCGCTGCCGCCGAGCTCGGCCTGCAAGTGCAAACAGAAGGGGGCAAGGAGAGCGCGAGCGCGCACCGTTTAATTAGCTCGAATCTACTCGCACAACTCGGCGCAACGCACAACGCACAACGCAGAATCGCGCATGCATGGAAAGCCCGCGCGCGCGTGCACCCGCGCGAGCTGATTTTCGAAACGTCACAAGGCTCGCGACTATGTCAGACGCCCTGCAGCCACGCGCCCCTAGACACACAGACGCTCCACTCAAATTTTTGTGTTATAAGTACTTAGTGGTATGCGCGAGAGTGAACGCGCCGGCCAAGTTATGAAACATAAACATGAATGTTAGACGTTAGACACGAGCTCTCTGACGTTCCAATTGTACAATAAAAGAGAGCTTCATGTTCGCGACGATCACGATAATTTGAATGGATCGTCTGGATTACCTTTCGACAAAGGTGATCTGAAATATAGAAAAGTCTAGTATCGCATGTTGGCGATTCAAACAGAGCGAACGAATAGCATCAAACCGAACGAGTGTATGATAATATATTTAGTAATAAGCCAAACCGTAAGTTGCAGAACACAAAAATAGACGCAATCAAAGAAAACATCGCAATATAGTTTAGGGTCAAAATCTCAACTTTGGCTTCTTCTTTGAATTGGGAGTTTAAAAAAATATATATTTTAAAACAGCTGTTTTAAACTCCCAACACAGAGAGATGAAGGCTCCAAGTACTTGTAGACTTGACCGAAAAACAAAACGATCAACAAGACGAAGGACGCAGAAGTAGGAGAAAAGCTGAACGAAAACGATCGTGTTCACTCCAACGAAAGGGTTAACAAATATTCAAAACATACTTGTACGTTATTAGGCTGGGGCGTCGACCAAACATTGCCGTCGCCGGTTTGGGTCATTTTCTCGCTGGAGCAAACGTTTCGCTCGCCGGCCATCCCGATCGAGCCCGGCAACGTATTAACGCTACTCCCATGAAGAAGAACGACATCGCTGAACATCACGCTACTGCGCCGGCGATGATAAACGCAAGGCGGGCTCAAAAGCGCGCTGTGCGTCTGCGGTACGATAAAATTAATTTTTCTCTATATATATACAACTCTTCTATAGTTGGGAACAAAAAAAAAGAACGAAAAAAAATCTCGAAGAATGATGGAGTAATGGAATTTCCCTACACATTCAGAATCACGAAAATTTGAGTAGATCGTAGAGACGCGGTAATGATTGAGAATACTCGATAAATCAATACCAGTCCAACATTCTAATCCTCTAAAATCCTCTAAAATCCTCTAAAATCCTCTAAAATCCTCTGAAATCCTCTGAAATCCTCTGAAATCCTCTAAAGTCCTCTAAATCTATAGCTACGGATGAATTTAGTCAGGCGGTACTGATTTATATCGGCCGGCTGTGCTATTTACAATAAGATATGCCACTGCATGCTTTGCTTTCAACGCCAACATGAATTCCCAGCAAACATTTGGCTGGCCTCGCATTGACCCGTAGCGCGATGGCAAGTGCGGCCCAGAAAAGCATCATGCTCGAAACTCATGTTGGCGGCCAGCCCCATCGAGAAGTCTAAATCTAAAGTAAGCCTCAGTTGTGCGCGAATGGAGTAGTAGAGTAAGTTTAGTACTGTGCAGCCCATGAGGTGACAGAGGTGAAGGAAGAAAAGCGGGCATGGAGACGAACCTCGGCGGCGTTGATGTTGTTCTCGCTGCCGTTGGAAAGCGACGCGTTGCGGTGGAGGCTCGAGCGGCGATGCTGCTGGTTGAGCGACAGCTCAGTCTCGGACACTTCGGGGCTGGCTCGCGGCGCGGCGATGGTGCCTGCGCTGCCTGCGCTGCCTGCGCTGCCGGCGCTGCCTGCGCTGCCGCCAGCCAGTGCCGAGAGCCCGGCCAAGTCAGTGTCCGGGGCCGCGCTGCTCGGCTGCTCGGGCTCCAGGGCGGCCAGGAGACGTGGGCACCGACTGTGATGCAGCTTTCCATCTGCGGGCGCGCGAAGACTCGCTCGATTACCGGGCTCTCCTCGCTCGGGCACTTTGAAACTCACCTGGCAGCCGCGCCGAGCTCAGGAGGTTCGAGCGCACCTGCGCCTGCGGATCTTTCAGCAAGTTCTGCTCCAGCCTCTGTTGCCTGCTATACAAAAAGAGGCGGTACTTCTTCAGCAGTCTTCGCTTGCCCCGTCTCCAGAGATGCGCGATGTACCTGCGTGAAAGTGTCGGGCGTGAGCAATTGTATAACGCAGCAGATTCTATAACGGCGGCTCACTTGACTATCTCCGCGTAACACGTGGTCGGCTCGGAGGTGTTGGTCGAAGAGGCGAGAGTGCTGGTGGAATGGAATCGAGCCCGCTCCAGTCGCATCCTCTCCATTTCCCGCTTCTTCGTCTCCGAGAACTGGGTCGCTATCACGACAAGGCAGAGGTTGATCATGAAGAAGGAGCCGATCTGCGGGGAGAAACAGATTGCGCGCTCATTGCGGGAGCCGGGAGCGAATGTGCTGCGACGCAATACTCACGACGATCAAGAGGACAAAGTAGATCCAGTCCCAGAAGGAGTGAGCGTCCTGCACGTAGTACATTATGTCCGTCCATCCTTCGAGACTTATGACCTGCGCAAAGCCGGAAGCCGGGTTATATTGGGTTAGAGGAGGGAAACCTGCAATGATTGTGCACTCACGAGGAATATGGCCACCCAGGCAAGGCCGATATTGTCGAAGGATATGGTGCCCTGGAAAGGGTTGTTGCCCTGGCCCTTGCACTCGGTGTAATAGTAGTTCCAGTTGACGCACGTGTCGTTGCTGATGTACGTGGCGTTATTGTTCGGCAGGGCTGTGTGATTGCACTCCAGGTTTCCTGCGCATTCACGTCAAGGACAATTCGATAATGAGCGCACAGTAAAGGAAAGAAGCGGATAATCGTAAAATTGACTTGCCGATCTTGAGCGGTGGCAAGTTACTGCAGCTGTGCATTCCGCTGTCGTCCGGCCGCGAGCAGATGTAGTCCTGGCCCTGGTACTCGAAGTACTTTTCCAGGTCGCTGCAAAATTCCCGAGCGTTAATGGGCTGGCCTGCTCTCGCCTATGTCTAAGTGTCTTCCACAAGGTCGCAAGGCAACACCGCTCTGTTACGTCTAGCTATTTGAGTATTATACCTACTGTGTATTCAAAACTGCAGATGCGTCCATACGCGAGAGGGGTCGGTGCGTGCAATCGAAAGATGAGAGAGAGAGAGAGAGAGAGAGAGAGAGAGAGACCAATGACGACAATCTCGTGTCACAAAGTGACGAAGTCACGAAAATTCGTTCCGGATACGGCGATCGAGGAGATTCGTGATGTAAATAGCATGCGCTTCGTATTCGCTTTCCCCGCTTATCGCGCGGCGAGCAGCTAATCGCTCGTATCTCAGCGTAATGCAGTTGAGTGAGCAGTCGATCGAGTAATGCGAAAATGCGTGCGGACAGTCGAAGCCGGCCCATGTGCGCGAGTGAGGTTGCACTTATCCTTGTGCACCAATGCACCAATGCGTCTGCTCTGTGGGATCTACATACGTCGTTGCTGAGAGCTACAGGGTGCGCCGTATGATATGTGCACAGCTATACATGTATGTGTGCTATACGTGCGTCCTTCGAACAACGGAGAAAAACTCGGTTATTGAAAGGCTGCACGGTCAGAGCACGTGACGCTGCGAATAAGAAAGATGCGAGCTCAAAAGTACAAGTACACTGCACGACGATGATATAGAGACACGTAGACACACTTTGACAGAGAAACGGCGTACAACACTGATTCGTGCACCCTATGCTCTATTATTGCTGCGCGTACGGAGAACAACTCGCTTTGCTGTCGCGCGCGCGCGCGCGCCTAAACAAGTTGCAACGCAACGCCGCGCACGAGAGAGAGAGAGAGAGAGAGAGAGAGAGAGAGAGAGAGAGAGAGACATTGCACCGTGGGGTTCAGAGTTCACATCAGCAGACGACGTATACGATACACAATGTAGTGTGTGCGAGAAAGAAAAATTTCGCATGCGTTCTCTATGTATAATACATATAGATATATGTATGTAGGCAAAGGCAAACACTAACAGTGTTGGGCTCTTATCGAGATACTAGGTATCCGGCGCCGCGAACAAGGACTTTTTCCTGACACGTCGCGCGCGTTACAGCCCTCCGCCGCCTTCGCCTCCGTCATTCACTTTGCCGACTGCGTAAAAATAGAGTCGCAAATCGAAGATAAGCGCGGATTAATCAAAGTCAAAGTGATTGTTCGCCGACGATTCATTAGTATCTCGAAGTTCTATCTGCATGTGTGTCGCACAACGCTTGACGCGCAGCCTCGCTGACTGGCGAGCAGCAGGCCTCTTTCTCCCCGTCTCCGCCGAGTTAACCTTCAACGATTCAGCGAGCGATCCGAGCGGGCTCTACGTGCACAACTAAGCTATAGGTAGAGTGTTCCGGCGCCGACGAATTATGCAGATACTCCCAACACTGCGCACTAACCTACACACTCGCTCGTATATGCGATAAACAAATGCAATATTCATATATAATTCATAGAGATGTAGAGATATATGCAGAGCGCATTTCCCTCTACTTAGGAGCTTACTAAATGCGTGATCGAACGGAGTACTCGTCCGAGAGTAACCTGCAACAGTTAAACAACATGAGCCGGTCACTGCTCCGCCCCTCTCCTTTTCCTCGCTTCCTCTGCACATCGCGAGTCGCAACGCGCAGGAGAAATCCTCCCGTGCACTTGCGCCATCTGCCCGGCCATCGCCTCCTCGAAAGCGCCGACGGCAATTTTATCTCGATGAAGGCGATGGCCGCGTCAGCAGCGAGTTAGCTTGCTCCGTGGCAGAGCCTTTTCCGCTTCTCAAGCGCGGGAATGCGCTGCCTCGGAGCCACAGGTGCCTACTGCTGCGCGTACACGTGCGTACGTAACACAAGCGTGCTCCGCAGGCGCAGTGCTTTCGAGAGGGAAACGCTCGACGAGCGCGTTTCAGAGAGTACCAATAGCAAAAGAATGGATGTGTGCGACGCGAAGCTCTTGGATTATTCGATCTCCGCTGCAGTGCATTCGGTGCCTCTATTGGCCTGCTGGCGCCCCTCGGAGACTCTGCACGGCTTCTGCGTGTATGCAGCCACTTGTATTATGTGAGTGTGTGAGAGAGAGAGAGAGAGAGAGAGAAAAGGTCCGAGGTAAAGCACCAAACGAGTGCAAGTCAGATTCATAGGTAATAGCTACGTATACGTATAGGTACAGCCTGAAAGTTCAGGATGCAAAATAAAGCAAAAGATTGTAAGCCAGAGAGATGAACCGACCAGTCGGAATAAAGCACGCATCGCACGTCTCAGAGTATACAATGGCGGGTAATACGTGAGAGCCTCGCCTGGACTTACTCGGGATACTTGACGTTGGGCAGAGCCTTCAGGAAGCAGCGCTGCCTGAGTATGCCTTCCCAGAGTTGGACCCCGACGATGCCGAAGATGAAGAAGACGAAGAAGCAGAGCAGCAGCACGTTGCCCAGCATCGGGAGCGTGTCGAGTAGCAGCATCACGAGTATCCTCATGCCTGTGCGGTCGGACAAACAGGCAGGTTAGAGGGGCGGCCCTAGAGAAAGCGCAGGCGAGAGAAAAAAGCCTCGATTGTGATTAATCGATGCGACTCACTCGGTATCCTGTTGATTGCCCGCAGTGGCCGCAGCACCCTTATCGTCCGTATCGCCGATAAGTTCATGTTCTCCACGTTAAGGCAGTACTCCAACGATCTGCAACAGAGGTAGTGGGCAGTATTTTCAACCGCCTTGAAATTTATCCGCGTTTACTCACCCTGCCAGCACTATGAAGAAATCCAAGCGATTCCAGGAATCGGCCAGGTAGGTTCCTTTGCCGTAGATGCCCATCGCCACCATTTTTATCGTCATTTCTAACGAGAAAAATGCGAAGATGATGTCATCGAACATCTGCAATTTCAAAGGCAAAAATAAAGAGCGGGCATGTAAGGCACACATTCCTGGGAGAGCTAAGACAAACAGCGTATAGGCCGTCGCGCGGAGGAGGAGGCTTGACCTTTGCGAGCGAGCCAAAAATAATTCCATCGTAAAGCAGGATCGATTCGCTCGCATCTCTGGCGACGAGGCCTGTTGTTGCGGTCGGATCTCCAATGGCTTTCGCAGCGCTGAACGCATAACGCGAGATAGCACAACGCTCGGCCGCTGCTTGCCTGCTTAAACTGTCGCATAGGAGTACTCATCTCGCCTTGGAGCTTGCGGGCACGCTTTGAAAGTCTCTTGCCGAAAGGGAAGACCCTCAAGCTAGTCTCATCAATTCACTGTGAATATTTTTCTTTTCGCCAACTTGACGACTGAGGCAACGCGAAGCTTTCTCTCTCTCTCTCTCTCTCTCCTTGTTTTTTCAGCAGGCACGCGGCCCCTCGACAAATAGGTGTAATTCACACGAGAAAATAGAATGCAAATGCGGCTCACGGCGAACGAGGGTACGCTTGTTTTGATCGATCCTGCGGGTCGGAGGAGCCAATTATTTGCTTACCTGTAATATCTTGCAACGATTCGTGACGCACTGATCGTCGACGCAGGGCTGGTACATGCCCAGCGTGATGCAGTTCAGCAGGATGACCATCATGCTTATCCTCTCGAACCACGTGTCGTCGAGATCTCTGAGTTAAGGAAAATCCATTTCAAGAAGCCGGGAAAAATAATAATTGAAGAAAAATGAATAAAACGCAGACGGGGGCGCGAGTCCCGCATCGATCTGCCGGCAGAGTACGCGCGCGCGCGCGCGCGCGAGGCTACCCGCTACAGGCACCGCACGCGTCGCCGGCAATCAATATTAGATAGTTGCCAACTGACAGTGACCCAGATAATGAATTTTGCATCGTACGATCGTGCGACTTTGCAACTTGGAGCAGCATAGGATCAAGCATTTTTGCAATTTCCAAACTACAGTCTCACAAACGACGACACCTTTCGCACCTATGAAACATAAATTTTCAGCGACGGATGTGTTTTCTTACTTGTGAAAATCAAGGCGGAATCAGAGAGCGTCGATTGACAAATTGTCTGAACCCGCCGTCTCGCGTCTCTCGGAAATATCTTTGCCCGCAAGGCCAAGGGCCGAATTTCACACGAGCAAACGCTTTATCTCTCGGGGCTGATCGCTCCATCTCTGTTGTTTCCGCTGGGAACGATTACGGCCGAACATGAACAGCTTTTTCAGACGTTGTTAATACGGAGATAACGAAATTCCGGCAGCCTGCTCCGCGCGCGAGTGTATTCCCGAAAAGCCCCAGCAGCGGACGGATTCTCTCTGGCGGTGCCAGAAAAAAGAATGGGACGCCCGGGAAAAAAAGAAACACAACGATGCAAACGCAAAAGAGCGAGAGTCGCGCGCTGCAGCAACAAAGCCGTCCCGAAGAATAGCCGCCGCCGGTGCGCGAAAAGAGCGGCCGAGCATCGTAAAGCTAAATGGAGAGAAAATTTCGTGGGCGGCTCTGGAATAGTGCAGCAGCAGAGGGAGACGGAGGCTAAAAAGCACGGCCAAGAAGGAGAGGAAGACGAGGGAGAGCGGAAGGAGCAGGGCGCGAGTATCCGCGAGATGGAAGCGAGCCGATCAATAAATAGCTCGGCTCACTTTCTACATGTATACATACATAGCTACATACGGTACGCGGCTCTTTCCCTCTATTCGCTCTTCGTGTGTGCGCGTGTGCGGGCGTGCCGGCGCGTTACGCCTTTTTTCGTGCGAAGCGTCACGCGATTTGGCTGCACCTGTTTTTTCTCTCTGTCTCTCTCTCTCTCTCTCTCTCGCGAGCGAGCGAGCGAACGGCGCAAGCCTGTGACCGGGGATTTCCGGGAATATGGGTCATGGTGGGATTGTTCGGGGGCCGCTTCGAGCTTCGCCGATTTGCCGTGACTTGTCAAATTCCGTCGCGCAGTGGAGAGCGATCCGACTGAGATTGATGAATTCACGAGCACGTGCAGCGCGCGGAATAGACTCGCGGTCCCGCACCCTCGTGTCACGTAGAAGCAAGGAGTACTCGATCGGCGCGAAAATCCGAGACTCGTATGCTTTTCGCTTCGAATCCAGTGCAAATAAACTGCGCGCGGCCAAGACTGCCTGAAAATTGTACTCGTCGAGTAGCCTTGAAAATCCATAAGGCCTTCCTGCACTCGCAGCGACAAGAGCGCAGCCAAGACCGGCGGCCCGTGCACAGCTGTAATTACGCAAAGAATCAAGGATGCGCCAACTTTTCAGCTTACGCTGACATTGAATAGCGCATGTAGGAGTGGCTTTTTAATAGTACTTGCGCTGTGAGTATACGCGAGTATATATCCATACTCAGCTCCCGCTAAGAACGAGAGACAGGAGGACTGACTGCACAGGTGAGCCTCGTCCGCGGAAAAAGATGAATTTCTCGCTGGCACATCCAGCTAGCCGACTTAATTGACAATCAGCCTCTGAGCAAATTGTTTCGACGATCGACAGGGCGCTATCCGATTAACGCGCCTTAACTACTGGCCTCGATTGCTCGCGATTGGCCTGTGCAGGGCCATCGCGGCGGGAAACAAATTTGCTCGCCTCGTTCTAGGTGTGTACACGTCGCAGCTTTCGCTGAGCGACCAGCGGACCGGAAACGCCCGCTGATGCCGTTAATGATGCATTCCGTGCTGCCCGCTCACTTGATAAATATAGCAAAAGTCAAGTTCGATCGATTCGTCTGCCCGCTGCCGCAGAGTACGCCGATGTTCCGCGGAAGTGGAGGAAAATGCCGCGGTCCAATAAGTCTGCGCGCATTTAATAGCAGGGAGCCGCGAAATTAGTTCGCGCTCGAGATTCAAGTGAGAGCCCGAGTGTGTACCAGTCGTGTTGAACAATACATATTCATGAGGAGGACTCGAATCGGTGTGGCACTCGAGTCTAGTGGCGGTTCCGTTGACCCGCAAGGCACTCGAAGCCAGGCTTTTTCTCGACGCGGCCGATTCATTATAACGATTGTAGTTTTCGAGGCAGAGGGAGCTTTTGCGCGCTTTGCACTGCACACAGAGAGCCGCGCGGCAAGCGGGTCAATCAATGGCCTATTTAGCATGGCGCCGCAACGGATCCATCCCTCGCGCTCGACAATGTTGATAATCTCGTTTGTTCGGCGCTGCGCGAGGCTAAACTCCTCGAGGCGCTGCATTAATCCGGCCTCGTAAACTTTGATAACAACTTTCATTGCCGAGCGCGAGCGCATCGAGTCGAACTCTCCCGCTGAAATTCCGCTCGTCTCCCGATTCATCGAAACAATTCCAAGGCCGGCCGAGCGCGGAAGTAAACACAGCTCCCTCCCCCCACTGCTGATCCGCGGAAGCGAAGCGAGTATTTCTGTACGGCCTTTTGGCTCTCGCAGTTTGCAGTTTGAATTTATAATCGTGCCGAACAAGCCCGCGCGACGTCGACGCGACGAGGATTTTACGCGACTCCTTTCCCGCGAAAGTAATGCGAGTGCCACTTGTTCTGACCCAGAAAACTTTGCTCCGAATGACGCTTGCTCGTGAGCACGTTACAATACTGCGCCCCGATCTGAGCCGAGGATTCGCCAGGAGCTTTCAAATTCAAAGCTTGCTTTTCAAGCAAGCGATCCATTGGCAATTCTAACGCAATTGAAGCGTAAATCATGCATACCTTATCCCCTCCTTCGGGCCGCCTCTAATTAGGCTGAACGAGAGACTCGCGAAACGAGCCCCGAACAATGCGAGGAAGAGTGCTGCGGAGGCCGTGACTCGGTTTTAACTGTCGACTTCTTATCCTTGCTGGAGAGATAGGGGGCTAGATTTTCAAGTGCAGCTCGAAAATACTTGTTTCATCGGAGGACCAAGAGATTGGAGGCCGCCGCGAACGTTCGAGTTTTCATAGGGAGAAAGTAGCGGAGTTGATAACGGCAGGTAAGCCAGTAGTTTTTTGAAGAGCGCGCCGAGTACACACCGCAGATGTGGGTGGACCTTGGATCAAGCGAATCTAAGAAGGAGTGACCTACTTTCCGACTAGAAACTGTCAGAAAGCCCTTTTCGAGGGCTTTTTCGAGGCAGCGTACATCTCACGATCATAAGAGAGAATAAGCTCGAAAAAGGATATGGATTGGTGATGAGCGCGAGACACCAGTTGCGCGGCCGTGTGCTCTGGTCGAGGTATCTCAGCGCGACGGGCACGAATCCGGGGTAGGGCAGCTCGGGCTCGTCCTCCTCCTCGTCCTCCTCCTCGTCCTCCTCCTCGTCGCCGTCCTCCTCCTCGTCGCCGTCCTCCTCCTCGTCGTCCTCGAGGTCGCTCAGCTCGTTGACGTCGCTGTCCGAGCCGAGGTGCTCGGTCGTCCTCGTGGCCGTGCGGTAGCGGTAGCCCTGCGGGTAGTAGTGCAGCGACATCCTTGCCTCGGCGCGAGCTCGCTCCTCGAACACTCTATCCGGATCCCCGATCGCACGTTGCACGCGTAAGGAGTCGCGGGCGGCACTAGCAGGCCAGGCGGCGCGAGCAGCCGAGGCCTCTCGGGAGCAGCGCCTCCGGCCGCGGCGACGACCACATGCCCGAGAGAGCGGCTGCGAGCGAGAGTGAGGTCTGCAGTCTACCTCGCGGACGCCTTCCCCGCTACAACGACATATTCGAGCCGCGACCTGCTGACCGGGCTGCCGCTCTCGGATGCATGGGTGACACTCGCGGCAGTCCCTGCGCGGGCGTGTGTACGTGTGCCTGCGTGCGTGTACGTCTGTGTACGTGTGGTACGTGTGTGACCATCAGCGCGGGCCAGCGACGAGTCCGGCGCAGCGTCGACCGGTAACTGAGCTCTATACGCGAGAAGCTGAGTCCGCGGAACGTCGGAAGAGCTGACAGTGCTGACACCGCCGAGCGGCCGAGAGAAGAGCAGAGCGAAGAGAACGTCGACTGGGGTGGCGGCGCTTGCGCACTCGCGAGCTTGCGCGGCCGACCCGTGCACGCGTGGGGGCCGTGTGTGCGTACGTACGTCGGTGACGTGTGTCTACTGATGTGTTTGCATCACCAGCAGCGCGTCGACGCGTGCTGCAACAGGAGGCCAGGAGGGATGCGCCCCCGACGGCCGACGATGGATTTTAGCCGCTCCTCTCGGTTCCTGACAGCCCCACCTACCACCAACGCCCCTCTCCGACCATCCGTCGAGGCCGGCTGGGACGACTCGATCGACACCTGTTCCCGCTGCAGACGGCGCGCATCCGTTCAACTTTGAACGTTTGACTTCGAACTGCTTGAAAATCTCCGAGCGGAGAAACGGAGCGCTGCCTGCGTTTCGAAGCGGAAAACGCGATCGAGTCGGAAAAAGCAGGCGCCGCTCGCGAGCGGTTCAGCGAGAGCGGCTCCAGAAGGCGCGCGAGCTATTTCTGACCGGTCTAGAAAGGAATTCGCGATTAGCGCAAAGAGGGGCTGCTGCTGCTTGTTGCATCGCCTGACTCTGCGGCACGTGCTACGTGATATCTTAGCGCCGACCTCCACTCGCTATTTACCTTGATGCTTCGCTCCTTAACTCTTGAGGCCCCCTCGACTCGCGAGGCTCTTGCTTCTCCTCTCTGCCCCGCGCCGCTGCTGCTGAATACTCTCTTGCTGGATTTTTCTTCCTGCCGTACGCTGGCGCGATTCGACGCCGCTGCCATTAAGTAGGTGAATTCCGTCGAAGACCTCGAAAACTGATCCCCTCGGTCGCGTAAACTAAACAGGCCTGCAAGAGCTTTCCTGGAACGAGTAGGAGAAACAAATTCTCTTAAATTAAAAGGGGAAAAAATCAAGACGACGTTGGGCTTTTATTTTCTCAGCCTCCGGTCGCTTCGCGGAAAGTCTCACGCGAGAGGCAGACCATTTTTCCCGGAGGGGAATTTTAATTGCCGACGAGCTTTTCTGATGCCCGAGATTTACGGCTGAGCTCGAACGGATTTCCGGTATGGGTTTGTTATCTGGCCGCGGTGAAATCCTTTCATACGCCAACGAGACTTGTTCTGGTAAACGATGATAAAAGCTGTGAACCAATAGCTTTAAATTGGAAATTAATAGTTCGAGTGCATTTTTAGATTTAAAAAATCGATCCTCCACCTGACACCTTTTTTTCACGCTACATCAGTCAAAAAGATGAGCGCCTTGTGCATGCACAAAGCCAATGAGTCAGTGATGCATTCGAAGAAAGTTTGCGTGGTTCGCGGGTAAAAAAAGCTTCGAAGCACGCGACGCGTGCCACTTCCTGTCTTTACGTCCTCTTGCTTTTCCGCGATCACCGCGGTGGAAAACTGACGTCCCGAGAAAAAGCGCGCTTTTACGCAGTGGGCAGATCCGTATGTGTAATAAGTCTATTTTCGTACACATGCTTTTAAAGTTAGGAAAAGTTTGCTCCACCCGCATCCGTGCGGCGTGCGTACTCTTTCATACGTATAAGTGCGAGCGCGATCCGTCATTTGTTCAATTTTCTACTGCTTTTGCGGCGTTTCAGACGTTAATGAGAAGATTATTGTATCGTTTGCTAACGTCAGTTAAACTCTCCTGTCATAGATTTAGCTTGTAGACTTTGAAAAATGTTTCCAAGTAAGACCAAGCTGTACTATATTTTTACTTTGAAGTAGGTTTTATTCACCGTTTAACCCATTTTTACAAAATTCCATTTCTTCTTTCATGAATTTCTATAGACTCACTCAACTCCGACTATACATTTTTAAACAGTATTTTTATACAAATATTTAATATGTAACAAATAATAAAGTAGAAGCAATCGACACAATGATAGCTCTATATTAATCCAAGTTCCTGGATAACGTTGATAATGTTTATCGTCACCATCTTGTATGGAGTCAAATATTTCGGCAAATAACTCATTTTATCTTTTATCTTTACACTAGGTGTCGTATGTTTTTTTTTTTTTAACCGGCGCCAACGCATCTTTATACGATCATTCTAGCATGATAATAAAATCGCTTTGAACAGATAAACAATATAATGTTCCCCTCTATTCATTTTGCTAAACTGCTTACAGCCGTAATAGCATAGTATTTGCGATTTGTAAATGTTACAATTACTTTGACGTTCTATAACTTGACATAGCTGTCATGGTTATAAAATGATTCTGATTGTGTGTATTAATGCATTGCTTCTATACTCTTTTTATCAAGCAACGATTCAAGATCCTTTGGATCTGTAACTGGTAGCGAGCATATGTGATGATGACAAACATAAGCCGTGGCACGTCCATTTTGCTGCTTCATTTTTCCAATAACTTCATTTTTCTTGTACAAAACATTGTCCTGATTAACTCCATCAGCTAGCATGACGATTTTTCCTGGCACTAATTTACTTTGTACAACTTTCAATAACTGTTTGGTGTCGTCGGTGTCTTTCTTACCAATTATGTAAACCTAAAAGAAAAATCCAACACTTAACTTTAGGAGTAGATTCGGAAACAGTAAACGTGTAAAGTGCATGCTTACCTGAGTAGTGGAGTCGATCAAAGTTACTAGAGCCGTGACCAATTCCGGACATGCAACAGGAAATTGTATTAATATTTCCTGCATGCTACTTAAAAGTTTCTCTGCTTTACTGGACAGATCAGTGCGATCTAAGTATGAAGCAAGTCTCACTAAATTTCCACATGCAACAGAGTTCCCAGAAGGTTCTGCGCCATCTTGATCTAAAATTAATATTATTTATCATAGTTGAAAAAGACCATCTAATATTAAGCTAGAAAAAAAAATGAAAATATCAAAAATTCGAAAATTCAAGTTACTCAGAAGTACTATGTATGAAGTACACAGTCAGTTTGTTATTTGTTAATTTGGCAACGATCGCAAACGCAAAGTAAAAGCTCTCATAAATATTTTGACGTCTTTATGGGAATCCGCATTTCAATAAGTTCTCACACGGCCATGTGCAGAGGCCATGTGCACTAGTTACGTTCTCTCAAGGTCGAATTATGAAAGCTCATACCATCCTTAAGGCGCAGAATCACCGACCGGTCGTCTGTGGTCGTGGAAAAATATCCGCCGCTTTTATCATCCCAGAATAGACTGTCTTGGATATCTTGCAGCTCCTCAGCGAATTCGAGCCAATGGGCGTTGAAGCTCACCTCATAGAGATCGAGCAGTCCTCGGATGGCAAACGCATAGTCTACCTGGAATCCTTTAATCGGAACACTAGTCTGCAAGATTCGATCGCTATCGCCTCGGTAGCAACTTCGAAGCAAAACCTTGTCATCCTTGTTGTAGAGGTAGCGTTCGATAAATCGAGCTGCATCTTCCGCGAACTTTGTATATTTTGGATTGTCTAACGCCGATGCGGCATGCGACAAGCCACTTATTACAAGCCCTAAAAACAATCGGATACGGAATTTAAAACAGTAACTGAACAAATATTATTATTTCTATCCTTGTAAAAACAAACTGCAGGTGTTTATCTGAACATATTTGGCATAGTTTTCCTGCAATGAAGAACATTTTTTCGCCTGCCTTTTGAAAAATTTGAAAAAATGACACGTATATAAATATGGGTATATGTATCATACATAGAACTAAATACTTTGAGACGCCCTGTCAAAAACAGTCACCTTATAGGCACAAAAAACGCGGAAATCAATATATGCGTTACAAAAACTATGGTGTGTGCACCAAGGGCCGAGCGGGCTTTTTGACCTCGTCTGCGGCTGCTACTGCAATCTTCACACTCGATCTACAAAAGCCTATTTTACGCCCTTGGTACACAATATACTATTTCATTTTATTTGATTGAAAATAAATACGCTTAAATAGATTTAAAAATTGTGCTTATATATAGAAAATTCCATTTGTCATTTCGCCTGGGAAGAATATGCAATATAGGCACATTTGTTAAATCATTTAAAATTTTCAACCATTTATAACCTAATGAAATGAACAATTGTTCATTGCTAATAATTTTTGCAGGAAAACCGTACAAAATACGTGCGAGATTTGCCACAGGAATATCTGCAACTTTTTTCCATAAGATATTTAGTGGTGTACCATTCCAGGCAGTGACAATTTTGTCATCCAAGTGAGGTCTCGGTCGCTTGTTGCGTTCTTCAAAAAGTATACTTATAGATTTTTCAAGGTGAGCTTTTACAGAGTCGATGCTCAGTTTGAAATGTTCAGCAGTTTCAGCTATACTACCAAAGACTATTAAAACGTTTTGATTCATTAATTCGCCATGGGGATCCTGTGTGCGTTGAATGATTAAAAAATTATTATTTGAGCAAACAAACGAATATTAAAAAATAATTTTAAAACAAGAAATATACCTGTTGGCGCGGAACATTTCCCTCTGGTTTGACATTAAAATGATAGCAAAACAGATCAGATAATGTTAAACCCTCTTTTTCCGATATGACCTTGTCTAGAAGAGATTCTACATCCTCATATCTCCAAACATAAAAAGCTCCCTCTTTTTTTTCAGTATCTTCGAAACTTGGGAAAGAATCTGCATCTTCTGCACTGTAGAAGCCTCCCTCCTAAATCCATAATTTATACGAAATTAAGAAATTCAAAACTTGAATATTTATCATTGAATATGTTTTTTGAAATAAATATTATCTTACGGGATGTCGCAAATCACGAGCGACATAAGTTACAATATCGTTAACTATTTCTGCAAAAAGCGGATCCTTTGATGCTAAATAAGCTTCTGAATATGATCGTAGAAGTTGACCCTGATCATATAACATTTTTTCAAAATGTGGAACGTGCCATTTTCCATCCACTGAATACCTTGAAAATCCCTGCGAGACAATTTTAAGAAATATTGATATCCGTTCGATCTCAAGAAGTATTTTTGAAAAAATCTCTTCAAGATACTTACTTGACCAACATGATCGTGAATTCCACCATTTGCCATTTTTGTCAAAGTGTGAACACACATATTTAAACATTGTTTACCGGTTTCTCCAGTTGGATCTCTTGCATACATTAAAAATAACAAATTAAAATTAACAGGCTGAGGAAATTTAGGTGCTCTTGAAAATCCTCCAAATGATGGTTCAAAACCATTTGTCAATTGTTTTACACAAGTGTTTGCACAATCAACAGATGGTACACTAGCCTATCATCAAATTCATAGGGTATTTATTATTTGATATTGATGAAATATGTCAATATATTTTAAATAGCAAGTACCTCTTCTGGATCCTTTGATTCTACAGATCTTTTTAATACTTGTAGAATTTTTGAACCAGACTTAAGAAGGTCTTGTTTACTTTCAATCCACTGTGACCAAAATTAATCAAACATCGATTTATTTATACTACTAATTTTAATTTAATAATATTAAATATTAATTTTTTTAACCCACACCTTTGTTGCTATACTTTCCAAGATTCGTGAAAAACCTGGCTGACCATATTTGTCTACGGGTGGGAAATATGTACCCCCAGTGATTGGTGTCAAATCTGGTGTTAGAAATACATTCATTGGCCAACCACCATGTCCTGAAATAGACTGCCATAGGAATTGACAAAATTTAAAATCATACTTCTTTTATCATTGAATTATTATTGAATGTATTTTAAATGCAGTCCCACCTGTATAAACGTCATGTAAACTCTATCAATGTCAGGTCTTTCTTCTCTGTCTACTTTGATATTCACAAAGTATCGATTCATAATTTCAGCAACTTCGGGATTTTCAAATGACTCTTTTTCCATTACATGACACCAGTGACAAGTAGAATAACCAACTGATAAAAATATCAACTTGTCTTCTCTTCGAGCTTTTTCTAAAGCTTCTTCTCCCCAAGGATACCAATCTACAGGATTGGTAGCATGTTGTAAAAGATAAGGTGATTTTTCTAGAGCCAATTTATTCAGATGTTTATTTTGTTTGTTTCCCACGTCACTTGATGTTGAAGACATTTTTTTAGATACAATTGAGTGAGCTACTGCTGCTTGTTTAGCGTTACTTAACATAATTTTTAATTAATGGCTTGTAAAAATTGATAAAATATGTTATCTTTTTACAATTTATTTTCTTTTAAAGCTAGGTCAACATAATAATCGACAAGAAAAAATACTACTAATATTACAATAACTCAATATAGAGATACTTACTATATTTTACATTCAGCAAATGTAATACCTCTACTTCTGCTATTTGCATAGTTTTTCGAAAAGTCAGAAACCAATCGAATTATTTGAACACAACATCGTCCCCAAATCATAACATGAATCAATTATCTGACAGGCTCGAAAAAATTGCTTTCAAAACAATCTGCAAAAAAATTCATAACAAAATGATACTTTGGAAAACATAAATAATAACGCATTACTAGTTTATTCACAAGTTATCTTTAAATTGGTTTTAAACTCTCATGTTTTGAAATATAGGCTTAGCATAGAGAGCTAATATTTACATTATAAAAAAAAAATATTTATCAATAAACTACGAATTGTTAGGAAAATTCATTAAACTATATTTGAGGTTATTGAATAAAGTTCTCCGGTTGAGGAATTTTGCATACCTAAATTAATTTGATAAACAGTGACAAAGCAAATATCAAATTAGACATAGGTTAGAAAATAATTATATTTACTATTACAAGCTTCTCACGGTAATCCATCCAAAATTCGTATAAACTTTATTGTCGAATTATAAGCAATGTTGTTACATAAACTTTTATTACAAATGTACTTTGTATGCCTATATACTTATAGGTATACGTATTATGTACATATAACTTATGAAATGAACGAAACGAACATTCAGCGAACAGCTGTTTAGCCTCTGCGTATGCGCATGACTTTTGACAGGTACCTATGTACCATTCTAGAGGTTAAGTATAAGAATATAAGTGTTTTTACTTTTTTCTCTCCATGACTTGGGTTATAAGGTTTGTTCCACATGAAATAGCAATTTTACGTGCTTAATACTTATTAGTTTATTTTGACAGTTTTCTGCAAAAAGATATTAGCTAGGAATAGAAAACAGCGTAAATAATAAAGATAAATAAAAATAAGTATAAACAAATTTGGTTTTAGTTCCATTTTAGTTCCTATTACCTCCACTAGGGTTCGGTAGCATCATTTTTCCAAGTAGAATTCGCAACTAAGGCGCTAGAACGTCAACGCCATAGAACATTGTTTAGGGCGTACTAGGATTATTCTCCGTTCGCTTGTCAAAAGAAAACGCAAATTGAAAGAAAAAGTAACTCTTAACTGTTCGAAAATGTCGACTGGACACAGAGAAGCGATTCAAAAGCAGATACAACAAGATTGGGCAAATCGAGAGTACATTGAAGTTATCACGGGCAGTATTAAAAAAATCACTGATTTTCTTAATTCTTTTGGTTAGTTTTCGTAAATCATGAATTACTGATTCAATAACCACTGTCATTAAAACATTTTAATTGACATAAAATGTATATATACTTTATTTTGTGCAGATATGTCTTGTAGATCCCGATTGGCTGTTCTAAACGAAAAGCTGACCACATTGGAACGAAGAATTGAATATTTAGAAGCATGCGTAAGAGGAATACATACAACTCTAGTTTTAAAAAAAATAAGTAAAGTCATAAATAATAAATGTCTGTTTCAGGTTACAAAAGGCGAAACACTTACATAGATAATGAGTTTGCCGACGAGTATGTTCTATTTATTCTACGCTTTTTTACTTGATTCATTGTACATAACCATAGGTTTCAATAACTAATTAAATTCAAATAAATAATAAATGTTATGAATCTAAGATGCTTTTTTATTTTACCAACATTGTATTGAATATACTGACTTAAAAAGTACATATAATTCTGAGATAGTATATCAAAGAAATGATTGATTTAATCAAAATAACTTGTTTACTAATTCATTGGAAATTTCTGTAATAATCTTCCCTCTCCGGTTCCCATCTTGGTTTCCAAGTGTAATTTCTATATGGTATGTTTCTCCATAAAAAATAGCTTTTATTAATATCATCTATGTTTGGCAAAATTGGATTTTTACTTGGACAATTTTGCTTGTAATCTTTCTTTGCTAAGGCATACCCTACTAAGAAAACGGTTCCCCATCCGCTGAACAGGGGTTGTCTTAGCCAAGCATGCATAACAGCACCTGATGCTAAAGCTGTAAGTCACAAATAAGGTGAGTGAATTTATATTGAATAAACCTCTGCCATATTTAAATAAACTATTTGATGTTTATTAATCATAATTAGAAAATAAATACCTCCCAGTACATAATTTATTTTATCATCCTTTTTCCTTAAATTTGTTGCAGTGTATGTAACAGCTGAGAATGTTACACACATGCCGGTAATTGGCAGCATCCAGTAACCAGCTGTATTAAAGAACTGAGCAGCATTGGCGCATTGTGAATACATGCAAGCATCATAAATAGCCAGAAATCCTCCTGTTAATATTCCATATTTTGTCAATCCCATAATTTTACCAATAGGATCTTCTCCTTCTGGCTTATCATAATAGTTGAATTTTTCCATCATAATTCTTAACAGCACCATTTTGAAGCCTGCAATTGGATATATAAAAGTATTAATATCAGAATCAGAATGGTATACAAATCAAAATTTGTAGGTTAGATCACTACACTTGAATCACTATCGCTAATAGTTGTTGCTAAACGGAAATGATTGTAAAACGAAAAATAACGTAAAGCAGCTATTTAAAAAATATACATATACTATAAAACTCAATTACTATATTGATATTTACAAATCTAAAATCTCGCAGTGATCTAAGAAAAATTTAAGAAAAAAAGTTTTATTTCGCGGATGCAACAAAGTTTTACTGTAGCTAATTTTTGTATAAGTAACCATGAAATTCTTGATTTTGTTATGCAATGTTTTAAAACAAATAAAAAATTATTTACTTTTTTGTTTTGTTCACCAATAGAGAGAAAAACTTGAGCCGACAACGGCGACGACGACGATCTTCCATGTACAATCAGCTGGGAATGTTACATAACGTCTGCCAATAAACGACGGCCTTTAAACAGTCCGTCCAATCATGATGAAACGCCGTCTGCTACACGAGAATGCGGTACAAAATATCAGTCTGCTATACACTGCCCTTTCGGTTCATTGCTGTTATACACTTGCATAGCACGGTAAAAGTCAGACTGAAAAAGAGACATTTTCAATAACTATTAAATAAAATGTTACGCGTTGTGAGGACGCAACTGATTTCTCAGGTATTAAAAATTCTTGTATAAGTATTTCAATACATCGATCAAAATAAAAAATGTACAAAATGAAACTAACCTATTTCAATTGATTTCAACCCTTTTTTCTTGAAATTACATTCGAAATTTTTGACCATTTTTGACAGAACTCAGTTTTCTATAAAATTAAAAATATTTTTCCTTGTTTGCAAATTATGAGCAAATAGTCATGTTTACCTATTATTTACAGAGATCAAGTGCTATTCTGAAACGTAATCTTGCTTCCGGTAAAACTAGTCAAGGTAGCACAACACATCAGCCAAAAAGCTCAAGCATACCAGAGGTTCCTGGATTGACCAATAAAGTTCTAGATGTTCCTAATCGAGGTAAGCAAATCTACTTTGAGAGTACAAAGTTATCTTAAATGACTTTTGAAAACATTGATTTGTTAATCATGTGTATCTATAGATACTTACTTAAAACTATTGTTGAAGTAACTTTGCTGAAATTAATTATTGCAGCTGTCGGTTACGCTGGTGCAGCCAAGGATAAGGAATACAAAAATCCGGAATACTTTTGTTATCATGTAGACTCCTTCGGGGAGTCCTTTGTCGAAATGGAAAAGTTTAGACTGCCTGCGCCATCGAACAAAGCAAAGAAGTGAATCTAAGTTGAGTGATATTAAGTTGTAATTTGTATGCCAAATCATACTTTTTGTAAGATTGGGCAGTTGAGTATGTTGCTGAGTTGTAAAACTATGTGCATTCTCCATAACAACATTAGATAATTAAAAAAAGCTTGAAATTATTCAAATTTAAACGACAGGCGATCTTTTTAAGTTAAAAATAATGACTGACCATTAAAAGGATAGGTACAATCGTGCAGGCGCACCAAGGGCTAAGTGGGCATTCTCACTGTGTTTGTTTTCTGCAAACCTTGTCTCAGTGACAGAAATGTACTATTCGCCGATGGGTAATAAGACGCAATCGGAACTTGCGAGCATCCGATCGACAATCGTTTTCGCGCGCAGGATGCAGGCTGCAGGTAACAGGTAGAGGTAGGTATCATCGTCGTCATGCTTATATCGCAGAATCAAATAATAGCAGACTCTACTGCACGGTAACGGTATGCCTATATATAGATACATATATTGTATATACAAAGGCGCAAGTGTCTCTCTCTCTCTCTCGCGCGGCAGCGCGTAAACACGCACACACACACACACACACACACACAGAGCGCGACTTAGGTATGAGTAAGCAACGAAGCGCCGCGCTGGAATTCCAGCAGAGCAGCAGTAGTGCAACGGCAGCCTTCGCAGTGCCTTTTGGCTCATACTGAAAACTTATTCGTATTCCTCGCAGTTCTGCATAAGATATCGCGGCGCACGCAGGCAGCGCGTCGTAGAGTAGGAGTAGAGATTGACTTTGAGAGGTTAAACTGAGAGACGGAGGAGATCGCGTTGTACGCTGTACCGCTGTACGTGCTGAACCAGGCGTGCGCAATGTCCGCACGAAGGTGTGCGTCGACGCTTCTCAGGGCGTCCTTCAACCGGAGCCTTCTCCCAGTGGAGCAGCGCGGAAGCTGCCTGGCAGCGGCTACGCCGGAGCTCGACGCCCGATGCCGACTTCAGTAAGACATTCCTTTCTTCATCTCTTTTCTCTTTTATTCGAAGATTGAGGCGAGGCTCGCACGACGCAGCTTCATTTTCGCTTTTCGGTGTCCAAGTAAACACTCGCGTCCGTAGAGCAAACTTCGATATTTCTGCGATATCGAATCAGGTGCAACATTGTTTTCTGATACGGTTGTGTGCGTATGTATATCTATACTTGCACGATTACTAGTTAGTTAATAGTGGTAAGGGGGGGGGGAGGTCCACTAGCCGCTAGATAGGCAGCTCACTATGAATTTGAACGTAAATAACGAAAAAGAAATACTTAGATGTCAATCTTATCGACGTAATAATCAATCTTTGCTAGTAAATTGTAAATACGATGGCTTGGACTAATGAGAAAAAAACAACCGATTTGACATCACGATTAGAAAATAGTACATTGTGCAACAAGGGGAGAAAATAAGCTATGTCAAGCGTGGCTGAGGTGTTCAGCACGTGTCGGAGTCGAGTTTTTTTATTCCCGTGTTACACACCGTGTTTTTTCCAACAAGGGCATGAAAGGGACTTTTTTTATACGTAAAAGTTGGGTAGGAGATCGTGCACAAAAAATTTGAGAAAATTTGAGATATTTGAAAAACGGGTATTAACAGAAGGGAGAACAAAAATTTTTCTCCTCGCTTGAGCTCAAACTTTTTCCAACACGCTTGGAATGGACGATTTTCTACGCTACGTTGAGGCATGAAAAAAGGACCATTTCATGTGCGCGTTGGGAAAAATCTATTTCCTATGCAAATGGTCAATTTGTTTGTGACAAGTAATACATTCTTTAATTTGACGTCTTGTGTAATTTGACGTACCAATATACATTAGTAGAAATATAATATCTGGTCAAAGATTCGAAGATTAAATACGCTTTTTACTAAAATATATATATATATATATTTGCGTTACATTCAACTAGCATTCCATCATTACTTTGGTAGTTTAGAAAATTCGTGCATACATTGTTTTATCCGATCAATTAAATCGTCATTCGAAAATATACATTAGAAAGTTAGGTTCAAATTCATAGTGATCTGTCTGTCATCTGGACCCCCCACCTCCCTTAAATGCTCGCATCGCTGCGTGGCATCGAGTAGTAGGAGTTGGGACGTAAGCACGGAAATGCAAGATGATAAAAGCGAATTCGCAAGCACCCGGTAATGAGATTCTCCTTGCAGTAATTTCTGCCATGGATAAACTGCTTTTCAGACGCGAATCGAGTTTTGTAAAATATGTATGCATATTTCCTCGATACAATGTGAGTTGTAACTTTCTTTTCGCTAACACGTGAGCGCATCATTCGCCGTATACAACTCGAAGGCCGCTCATTTTTAGCCCCATGTTCAGCTTACGAATGGCGCGCAGTTTTCACGGAGGAACACACGAGGAGTCGGCAACAATGATGCGCGCATGCAGCGTTTAATTAGACGCATCTTTCCCAGACCCGTGCGCGCGCGCGCGCGCGCGCAACCAACCGCGATAATTTCCGACTCTATCCGCCGCCGGTATACTTGAGAGTAAGTAAGTAAGTAGATGCAAACGTGACGTCCGGCGACGCGTGTTTTACGAGCGAATACCTCAGACACTGATAGAGGGACAAAATGAAAAAATGGAGAAATGTACTGCCCCGCACCTTCCGCTACTATTTCATCTTGCAGATAACAATATTTTTAGAAACGAGTCGAATATTTGTTTGCACCGCCGACTAACTATGCACATAAAGCAGATAAGAAGCGCTGCAGCGCAGCCTCTTGGTTTGCGCGTGCATCAGGAATCGCAAGTGTTTGTTACATTGGCGTTGCACGATTATTTTAATCTGCGCGAGCCGAACCCGAGCACACATATGCATGCAATGGCAGAGAGAAACTGCAGAATGCTCGCTCTCGAGAAACGTTCTTCTGAATCTGAAATAGAGGCTGAGAATATAATTTCGAATTAGCATAGATTAGGCGCTGCTCCTCCGAATACAGACGTAGACTCTTTGTGACGGAGAGCAGCTGAATGGCCGGTTTTTCATTGTGCGAACAAAAATACCCGAGCCCTGTTGTCGTTTCAATGCCCAACTGACGTACATAAAGTCGACGAGCGAGGGCGTCAGTTTTCCAGTTGCTCCTTCCCCTCGCTTGTGCGCTGCGCTGCAGCCTCTCCCGCGTTACATTTCGTAGCCGCAAGTATACAAGTACCCGCTCGCGAACGGACGATGGATAGGTGTGTGCGCGTGCGGGCGTTCGGCCATTGCATATATTATAAGCATGCACTGGCTTTCTGAATGTCAATATAAAATAAGTAATCGAGCGCGATGGCACGCGGTCTCTCACCGATATTTTTGTCCACATCACAGAGCGCGGAACGAGCGAGCCGTGCACTCGGCGGCGCAGACCAACTGGGTGGCCAGCAGAGACGAAAGCCGAGAGATGATGGCCCTCTGGCCGGACGTCGTTCGGGACCTCACCGAAGCTGGACGGCATCTTGACGTGCCCGAGGCTACCAAGTGGCTCGCCAAAGTACAGTTTTACTCGGCCAGCTTTCTGCGCTCAGCCGCCAGCGGTGCGGCTGAATGCTCATCTTCTTTTGCTTTTTCTTTTGCGACGCAGGTGCTGCAGTACAACGTGCCGAGCGGCAAAAAGAACCGAGGCCTGTCGCTGGTCTACGCGTACAGGAAGCTCGCGCCCCCCGATCAGCTGACAGAGGACAACGTTAGGTTGGCCAGAATACTGGGCTGGTGCGTCGAAATGGTACACAAGTCGCTTTAAATTCATCGCTTTTCATCCTTTTACATTCGTACGACATGCCTGCCAAATGGAACGAATCACTTCTCCTCGGCAGGTGCAAGCGTTCTTCCTCGTACTGGACGACGTGATGGACCACTCGGAATCGCGAAGGGGCCAGCCCTGCTGGTACCGGCACAGCAACATCGGCCTGGCCGCCATCAACGACGGCATTCTCATCGAGCAGGCTGTCTACCAACTGCTCAGGACGCACTTTCGAGGAAAGCCCTGCTACGTCGATCTCTTCGAGACTCTACAACAGGTTCGCCGCCAATAATCTTATTTACGCAATGGCGCGCACTTATGCGGCTGAATCGAATTTCCAGAACACCCTGAAGACGACGATGGGCCAAACGCTGGACCAGCTGGCGACGAATTTCAGTAAGAAGCCGAATTTGGATCTCTTTACCATGGACCGGTACAACTCTATCGTCAAGTACAAAACTGGCTACTACTCGTTCGTCATGCCGGTTCAGCTAGCCATGTACTTCGTAAGTCGACGCCGAGTGCAGTTTCCCATTCTTTTAGAATTTCCTCCGCATCAACCATAATTTATCCGTCGTCTTTTTCACCGACAAGGCTGGCGTCAAGGACCCGGAAATGCACAGGCAGGCCAAAACCATTCTCCTGGAAATGGGTCACTTCTTCCAAGTGCAAGACGATTATCTCGACTGCTTCGGCGATCCGCAGGTTACCGGAAAACAAGGCACGGATATTCAAGAGGGCAAATGCTCCTGGCTAGTTGTCGTCGCTCTGCAGCGCGCCACTCCGGCGCAACGTAAAGTTCTCGAGGTTTGTTATGGAACTATGTATTTTTACGTTTCCAAACAGAGACACGACGCCAATATTAAAAGAGTAATTATTTGTATACTTATTAGGAGTGCTATGGTATCAATGATCCAGAAAAAATTGCCAAAGTCAAGCAGTTGTACAACGACTTGGGATTGCAAATGACATATTCCATTTACGAAGAGGAAAGCTACAACCTCATGAATACTCATATTCAACAGATTTCGCGTGGACTGCCTCACGATTTGTTCTTCAAATTCCTCGAAAAGATTTATCGCAGAGATGCCTAAACATTATTATATGCGGAAAATTATAATAAGTTTTTTTCTACACAGATGTACTGTAAAATAATTATGAAGGGTATAGCTCTGTATGTTTATGAAACTACATTCTATCTTTAAGTTTGATTCAGTCAAGGTTTGTAATGTTAATTTAGCAAACTAAGTTGTTCTATTTTGATTAGTGAACTAGGTGGAGAATATTTTTTCAACCTTATAGTGTGGGATAACAACAAAAAAAACAAATATATATATATATATATTGTACTTATATACATCGTTATAATACAATCGCCAGTTGATAATGTAAAGAAATTTTATAATTACAATCTACTATTTTCATCGCTCATTTCTTTCGTATTTTATGCACCTTTCTTTTGTTCCAGGGGATGGTTTTCTTCAAGTTATTGCGAATTTTAGATCGTACTATTTCTTTCAGCTCGCGTCTTCTACTTTTAAATGCGCCTTCGTCTTGTATTGCTTGCTTTTTAAAGAACTGTTCCGCTTCTGAAACGTAAAATGAAAAATGCCATGTTTGCAATTCATTTTCCATGAATGAGCGCCAATGAATCGCATAAATGTGTGTCGATTACCTTCAAAACGGGGATCATTGTGCGTAAAGAAAAATCGATCATCCTTCTGACGAGTGAAAATAGTGCCTTTTTCTGTGATATCTTTAGTATGGCTTTTTTTGCTCGGTTCATCATTACCATCTTCATCGTCAGAAGAGTCATATCTAAAAGGATTTTTTGCATTAAAATTAAACTGAAAGCTTCCTTTGTTCTCCTCGGTTTCGTTATTAACATTTGCTTTACTATCATCTGAAATTAAACGTCATACATAGTTAGTATCAGCATGCTGCTTTCAAGTATTAGAGGAAGGTATGAGAAAGAACATTTTACCAGTTTCCAACGTATCTCGTCCAAAAGTTTTTAATAAACTAAAATCTCCATTCTGTTTTAAACTTTCGACTAATTTCTCAGAGACATCATAAAATACTTCTTTGGACCTTGGAACCGCTGGTGCTTCCTCAACTTCAGTGCTACAAACTTTTCTCTTCTTCTTACAAGGTTTCTCTTCGTTTGATTTTGCAATCTTAACTTCATAATCTTGATGATTACTTGCTGTGGGATCATACCTGATCATTTTATTTTTTCTGAAATTTTAACAATTAACAAAATATGATTAATTCTTTAATAAGCTGAAGTTGGTTTTGTTATCATATAAATGCTGTATTGCATCTTACTTTTTTACTGTATCACTACTATCTGCTGTGGGGAGCTTAATTGATTTACCCAATACATTTCCCAAGATATCTAGTTGCCATTTTTTTTCATCTTCTACATCGTCTACATTATTTTGTGTGCTTTCCTCTTTTTTGTCTTCATCATCCACAAAACGTTCGTCAAGCACAAACCTCTTATCATTTCCAATGTTTGTTTGCAACTTTAATAACTGTAATAGTATATAGTGATTAAAGTTTCCATAATAATTCCGATGAAATTCCACGACGAATATTGGCTTACCTTTTTTTTTATTAGTGCTTTAGCATCAAGTTCAACTTCATCCCAATCGATCTTTTCTTCATTCTCATCGTCACTTTCAAATAAAGCATTTTTTCTGTGTGCGCTTTTGTCAGCTTGAGTTTTTGTAATTTGCACATCGATATCATCATCAAATTTAATTTTGTTACTCGATTGATCTTTATCCTAAAATTAAAGCACGAAATACTTAGCATTTGAAGAGTAGAAAAAATGATGGATTACTTATTATATACATTAAAAACAAAAGTTTTACTTACAACACTGTTTAGAGCGTCGCGTATCGCTTGTTGTTGTGTTCTGAAAGCTTGTTTTTTTTGCTTCAAAGACATTAACCGTTTTTTCTCAGACTCAGAAATTGCTGTAGGTTTTTCAGGTATGTGAGAGACAGTTTGTTTCTTGTTACCTCTATTTAAACTATCAAAACTTTTATTTTTCAGATTTATTTCATCTTTTATCTTTTCTGATTCCAGTCCATCTTCATCGAAGAATACTTGTTTTTTATGTTCCACAAACGCATTCAACTCTTTCGACAGCTTTGGTTTCAAATTTTCTTGGTCTGAACTTGCTTGCACATGCAATGCTTCATCACCCTCTTTAATTTCATCTTGGATATCTACGTTGTGCTTGTGCCTTAATTTTTGTACTTTGATTGTAAAATTTTTTGATGAAAAATCTGTTTCTGAAAATGTTTGGCATTTAGTTCTAGATGGCGTATCAGCATTGTTAAAGAAATCAGGCCTTGAGCATTCTTCTTTCGTTGGTATAACAGGTGGCTGAGGTTTCACTTTATTTTCAGTTCTTTCTCTTTTTAATCTCTCCAGAAAACTTTCCTTTGCTAATTCTACACTTATTTGAAATCCATCGATTCTCTCGCCATTCAAGTCAGCAAAACCTAGAAGAGGACATAAAATTGAGGATGAAGTTGTTGTGCATATTTTGACCTGAATGTTCACACAAAAAAACTTACATGCATGCAAATTTTTGTCCGAGGTTGTAACATTTACAAAAGCAAATTTATTTATCTGATCATCCAGACTTTTTTTGTCCTTTAAATCTACGTTCTTTATGGTCGCATACTTTCCAAGCAACTCTTTTATCCTGGCCTCAGTTATATTTAATGGTAAATTTTTAACAAATAACCTGAAATCCTTTTCCATCTTTCTATCTGAAAAATGAGTTTTATAAGAATGTCCATTAATTAGCAACGTGAATAAATGTGAATAAACGTGAATGGAAACACTATTTCGCGAAAAGACTTACTTGCTCTGTCCAAGAAGAAACAATATCAATTTTCCCAATTGTTTTTCTCACGTTCAAATGATCTATCCAATTTAATAAGAAAACATAAACATGATTTGAGCATTGCACCGCGAGAAACTCTGCGACATTTTTGTTAGGTTATAAACACTGTTGTAGAGACTACTTATATGGATCATACTTATGTGTGGAGTGCAGTCTAACCTCCGCCGCATAGAGATCCACGTGCGCAGTGTGTACATACCTATACCTATATAGTAGTGGACGGATCAATCATAATATCTGGAATTGCCATTCGAGTGACCGATGATGGAGAAATCTCATTTGCCGACAGGCGCTGATACAAATTTGAAGAGCGGCGGTTAATATAATATGTCGTATTGCGTCGATAGCTTTTAATTCACAAAGAAGATGAAAAATTGAACAAAAATTAAATGCGAAAACTGGGCTCCGATTCAAAATGATCAGGCCATTACAATGGACATGATTTGAGCAGTAGTGATGATCGTTCGGTGCTCAGTCTTAATTATTAATGCTGAAGCCCGCAAAGTAAAAATGTATGCTTTTGTGGCATACGCAGAGTCAGCACGTAAAGCAAACTCGTGTAACTCTACTGACGAGGAAAAATTAATTTGAAAAGTCGCCTACAGCTCCAGTTGATGAAGCTTGAAGTCTGAGAGCGAGGCTCGCATCGATATAGAAAACAGTCGTATCGGCAGGCCGGTTTAAGCTTAATTAGATTTTCGAACGCTGCAGGGTTTCCATGAACGAATCGCGAAACCTTCCAAGAGACAAGTTGTCTCTCAGAGTCGCTCTGACCTAGGAGAGGGTAAGTCGTAGCGTCGAAGAGTGGAGCCGGAAATTCGAGGAAAACAGGCAAGAAGCATTGGTCTCGAATTCGAGCGGCTGTCAGCGAGTTTCCGAAGGAGGGACTTTTGAGGTAAGCCGTAAACGTTTGGCATCGCACCAGCGGGACTGATAGTTTGCGCCGAAACTGAACGATACCTGCCCGGCGGTGAGAAAAAGTCCTGAATACATATACGAATATAATATACGAAGCCGCGGCGGTTTACGCTTTTCTTACAATCCCTCGTGAAATGCCCGAGGGGGCAGATTAAAACGCCTGGATATTATATCTGTGGAAATTCTGCGCTTCGATGACGCGCGCAGCGAAAAAGCAGCAGTGCAGTCGGTTTTACGGGAATTCGTTGTACGGAAACGCGTAACAATGTAAGTAGTGTTGGACGAGCTGCGCACCGAACATTTTGTCGCTCGCTGTACGCTCTGCTTGCGCCACGGATGGGCGCGTTGCAGGTGACATTTAAAAGTGCCGCTCGCCGCGCGCTGAGTCTCACGATAATCAGCGCAGCGCAGGAGTCAGCTGTTACTTGTGGCTCGACGCACGTACGTGCGGGCTTATGCTTCGTACAAATGCACGCAGAGTCGCGCTCGTCGCGGCGGCGCAGTCCCAGCTCCATATGCATGCATCTCTCTTCCTCTTCGGCATTGTACGTACGGACTAGAGCAGTCAGCAGCGCATACTGGCTGAAGCCGATATAGCCGATATAGCCGATATAGCCGATATAGCCGATATAGCCGATATAGGTATAGGCCCCCGCGGCGCCGTGCGCGCGCGTCGCTCGACGGCCGAGCCGACGGCGCACACAAACAGCCGAGAGAGCAGCCGTGGCTAGGTGTGCGCGTATACGCAGGCGCCGTATGAGATATTGATTTTCCGTGCAGAGAGGCGCAAGCGCTACACGTTTCCCGGCGGCGCCAGCGACTTACGGGGGGTGCGGCTGTAACCATGGATCCCAGTGTACTAGCCAACATGGACAAGGACGCACTGAGGAAGCAGATCGAGAACATGAAGTACCAAGCCAACATGGACCGATGGCCCCTGTCCAAGAGCATCGCCGCGTGAGTACACTCTCGAGCTCCCCTCGGTGCTTCTGCTCGGTGCTTCTGCTCGGTGCTTCTGCTCGGTGCTTCTGCATCCGTCGCGCCCGGGGCCCAGCGCTGGCCCCTCGGTCGCCGCGTTCCTCGCGCTGCACGTATAGCTGCATGCAGACGCCTCCTGCCAATCGCGCGCGCGCGCGCGCGCTCTCTCTCTCTCTCTCTCCCTGCCCATCGCAGCCTCCATGTTTCCCTCCGCCGCGCGCATCCTCCTCGTCGACGTCGTCGTCGCCGTCGCCCTCGTCGACCGGCAGTGCGGGCTCAGCTGGGACGAGGACTGACACATGTTGACGGTGGGATTGTCGCGCTCGATACGGGGCCGAGTCTCGCTCGCTCAGCCGAAGCCTCGATCTTATGGGGCGGTGCTCTTCTTCCGATCAGGAGCTCTGTGCCGGAGTCGCGGCTGCACGAGCGCGCGTGTTGACGTCATCGCGGACGGATCACCTGGAGGAGAGAGGCGCTCCGCCGAGTTCCTCCTCGAACGTTCACTCGGGGTAGTAGACTCTTTCGCGGCCTAATTAGCATACGCCGCTTATCATGCGCTCGACGCCTCGCTCTTGGGCTTTCCGAATGACACGCGACAAACTGAGACGTTGCACGATAAGATTAGGTTTCGTTGTTTGCCGGCGCCAACACCTGCAACCTCTTTCATTGTTTTCCCAAATCAGAAAAGTAAGAAGCGAGTGCAAAGATAAATGAGGATTTTCGTATTTTATCGGCCGCACGCCGCGCGCAGCTCGTCGGGGGGGGGGGGCCAAGCGGATACGCGTTTCGCGCGAGTTGGCGCGACAACATCGGCATACGGCGAAAGGAAAGAGCAGTCACGGCTTATTGTCCAGTAGTCTGCACCTGCGCGACGAGGCGAAAAGAGAGAAAAAATCGGCGCGGTATGACCTAACCCGCTCGCTCGTCCAGTGCCACGTGCGTGCCGCGGAGAGTCCTATAGCGTGCGCGGCGCGTACAGCCTCGCCGAGTCTCTTGCGCAATTCGAGGCGGCGAAAGCGACAAATTATTATTTTTACATAATCGCCATAGGAGAGGCTACTCAATCGGATCGGAGCTGCTCTTCGTTGCATGCGCGGGGGCGCTCGGTTTCACTGGACGCGGCTCTGCATACATCCGCTCTTGAATTTCTCCGAATTGATATCATCCGCGCCGGGGAGTCGCTCCTCGAAAGGAGATGATAGCCGCGAGTCTATACGGCGCGCCGTAAGAGATTGACGAGTTTGGGCAAAAACTTTCGCCGCTGTCGACGAGAGAGAGAGAGAGAGAGAGTGAAAGGCACGCCGCGCCGCGCGTATTATTCTTCTAGGTATTATATATATATATATATATATATAAGTTAGGTACGCGCGCGGGCAGCCGCGCGTCTTTCATTCTCACCGCTCGGCACCGAGCTGCTTGCGGCAAACAATAGCAGACCCTATTGCAACAAGTCGGGCCGAGTCAGCGCGATCCTCTCGCTGCACAGGAAAGGTAGACCGAATGCGTACCCCCGAAAAAGCGCCCGCGCCCGTGCGCTTCGATGACGGCCGAGCTGCAGCCGGCGTTTTTCGCGGGTTCATTGCACTCGCTGTTGCCTCGAGAGCAGGCGTTTACTTTCCTTCTGCAGTAATGAGCGCGTGCATGGCAGTTGCTTGCTCCCTCGATCGGTCGATAGAGAGTGCGTTACAGGCTGCGCGGGAAAGCCGTCGCGTGCGCGGACTCTCGAACGATTATTATGTAAGCGCGATGCGTGCGTGCGGCTACATTGTCTCGCGCGCGCGCGCGCGCATCCGAGACTCGGCAGTGCAGAAACGAGGGATCGCGGCCGACGACGTTTCGGCCTCTCATCCCCCCGTTCCGTTTCCCTCCCTCCCACTCGATATAGCTAGTAACGCGATTAGCGCACTTTCCGAGATTCTCGGCACACACTCTGCTCGCTTTTCCTCGGCCAATCCGCGCGGGAACAGCGAGCCTTGAACGCAAATCCTCTCGTGCGCCCGGCGCGCTGTTCCCTTTCACCGCCGTACGAAACGCGAAAAAAGGAGGAAAACGCAACGCTGGCGCGGCGCCGCCGAACCCGTTCTCTGCGCGCTGTCATTGCCGCGAGCGACTGCCTCTAGCTGGCTTTCTTTCCTTTCCGTCCCGAAACTCGCTGGACTCAGCCAGCGCTTTCGGGCTACCTTACGTGTCCTGCAGGAATCATCTCGTTTCGCAAAAAGCGATCTGCTGTTCTCGAGCGACGGGAGAGCACTGAACTCGCCGGCCCAACCGCCTTACGTGCTCTCAGACATGTATATATGTGTCGCACGACGCGGCGCGCAACCGAGCAATTATCGCGCGCCGATCCAATGACGTAATGACGTAATGACGAATGGACAACGCGAATTAATTTACCTACGCTACTCGCTTCTCAGAAAAGTCTACTTCTCTCTTCTCGCTCGCCGAGTGCGTTTATTGTCCCTTTCTCTAGTGATGAAAAAATCAGGCTAATTGGGTCGAGGAAAAAAGAAAAAAGAAAAAAGAAAAAAGAAAAAAGAAAAAAGAAAAAAGAAAAAAGAAAACAGAGGAGAGGAGAGCCTAGTTACGTTTACTCGATTCTAGAGCAGACGCCTTTCTTCGAGCTCGCCTTGCGCGCAGCCGCAGGACGGCGCGAGACACAATTACCGCGCTCTCGCTCGCCGCCTTGTATGAGTGTGTGGCTGCAGCACGCACCGCATCTCCATACGGTTTCTTAGAAAGTAGAACGCGAGCGCAGGTGAAAATCGCGACGTCGAGAGATCGAGCGCGCACTAATTTGGCCTTTCCGTGTGCCCGCAGGATGCGAGAGTACGTCGAGGAGAACGAGAAGAACGACCCGCTGATCCACGCGCCCGACAAGAAGAACAACCCCTGGGCCGAGAAGGGCAAGTGCATAATCATGTAATGCGCCCGCTCGCCGCCAGCAGCACCGAGACGAACGAGATCGACAAAAGCAAATAACTATAACAACAACAACAACAACAACTGCAACATCAAGGAGACGACGAGACATCGGAGCAGCGCAGCCCAAGTCCAGTTGCCGAGCATGAGCGCAGCGACCACCTGCACAACGCGCAGCGATCGACTGGCGCTGACGCTGCGGAGCCGAGCGTGCGCTTGAAGACGAAAAACGAAAACAAAATACGAGGAACGCGACGAATCTCTACGCGTCGGTCAGCGGGTCAGGCGCATTGTTGCACACTCCCACACACACCCACACACCCACACCCACACACACACACGCACGCATCAGACAGATCAGAGGTGGAGAGAAGACGAGGACGGATGAGGCGAGCGCGCCCCGCCAGCCCGACCCCCTTTTTCACACGTTTTCACGCTCATCGCATTCGTACACACAGGCGCGCTCGCCGAGGCGGGTCGAAAAATTTCGATAAAAGGCAACAGAATTTCATTCGGGGGCTCATCGGGAAATTCGTGGCGCGACTATCTATTACGGAAAAATCCGTCGTTGTATGATGATAATTATGATGACGGGTGGTTAGCATACACCGAGCGGGGTTATCGGGTTAATTAAGGAGCGTTGACCGAGGAACCAATTAAACGACTATCAATTTTCAATTTTTTCTACAATTATCTTGTTACGTGCGTATATAGTTTCCTTGATTCGCGGTGTTCTATATTGTTACGTCGGCGCGTCGTGTAACGTATTTATTGTGTATGCACACACACACACACACACACACACACGCACACACACACATGCATATACGCGAGAAAAGACGACTTAGAATAATTCACTCACCCGACGACACTCACACAACTATAACTAACTAGGGACAAACAGAAAGAAACCAAAAGACGAATCGAAGAAAGGACCAAGCGATGACGAAGTGCCAAAAGGATGTGAACATGGCGAACCGGGCCTTTCGTTTCTTCCTCGCCGCCGACGATGTATCGAACAACCATTCGAGTCTGTGCGAAGGTTGCAGCGATGCGCCCAAGTTCTCTACCCCCCGTAACACACACACACACACACCCACACCCACACCCACACACACACGCGCGCGGAGAGTTTGAAAAAGCAGCATGCGCAAACGCAGGGAGCTGCCCCTTCCACTTTTTGTCATTGTCAATTTACCGCGCGTTAAATCTCGTCTAAGCAGACATTTTTGCGCTACTATTGTATCGAGCGATTCATTGATTATATTTTTTGTTGATTTTTTTCATTTCATATTCTATACGTCGTCGCATTATAATTATAGCGATCCGCACGACGAGTGTGTAATTTCATTAGGGAATTTCATCCAGGCGAGCAGACGACGGCGATGAAATGAAGAAGGCTTTTATTAACCAACGCGCGAGACATTGATTTTTACAAGCCTCTCACAAGCCTTTTTTCCTTTAGGAGCGCGATGAAATTCCCTGGGACGAGTTGTGAATCTATACATTAGCTCGGGCGATCAGTCAGTTGAGGAGCCGCCCTTTCTTTTCTGTATTATTATGATTATTGTGATCATTGTTATAATATGCATTGCGTAGAGGTAAAAGTCGCCCCAGCGAGTCACATTATATTTTCCCTAGTTTTTAATGATTGGCAGAAATCGTTGCTATTACTTGTATCCGACATTATTATTACCTATGACTAATGATATTAAATTATTTACATCACGGTATCGACGTAACGTTGCACTGTCATTCAGTAAGAAAACACGAAAACAAACGGTCCTGGAGCTGATATTGTGTAGCGAAAAAACGGAAAAAATCAGATAAAAGAAGCAAAGCAAAGCAAACGAAGGACAAAAGTCGTATATTAAGCGCTGAAAAATGTACGACGATTTTCTCACGATTATCCGGATTTACACGTTGTATCACGCTATAAGTTGTTAAGTCGTACTTACTACACATGTATAATGCGAGCGGTTTCTTACGAAAATATAATGTCGTATGTCGAAAGCTATACAAAACGAGTGTGTCTGTATACTTCATTTCTCTCTCTCTCTCTCTCTCTCTCTCACTTGTCTCTTTCTCTCTCGCTCTATAAGTATGCTGCATGTGCACGCGAGCCAACCAGCGCGAGTCGAGTGTATACGCGCAACAATCGGCCAGCAGCAGCAGCCCGACAATGCTCCCACTCGTCGGATGACCGAGCAAGTCTGACTATATAACTTGCCTACTGTTTCTACTACTAGCTGCTGCTGTGTATTATAATATAGGCGAGCGCGCGCGAAGGGCATTGTTCGGCATAGTGTACGTTTATAGCACAATGCGCGCAATCCGGACCCTCGATCGCTGTCGGCATCTAATGCCGGCGGGGCTGTTATACGAATACACAGTTACACGCGCGCGCGCGAGCGCGTCGAGAGAGCATTGAGAGGAGCCACTTTCGACTGGCCGATCATTACAATTACGACTTTATTATACACACACACACACATATCGGGAGAGCATAACGGCGCTTACGCATATACTTATGCACACACCTTATACTTTCTCGGACCTTGTTTGTTGGCTGATGTTATCGAGCATACACACACACACACACACACAACACACGATGTCATTATCTGTGACGAGCGATATGATGTTTTGAGTTTCGACGTCGAGTCCTCTTCGCAAGGTATGAACCGGTATACCTGATACCTAGCATTTCGAAAACTGAATAAATACCAAATAAAGAGCTTTCTTTTACACAAGCAAGAAGGAATCTAGTAATTTTTTTCTCGTCATCGTTATCTCCGTGAGGAAAGCTGGAAAGATCGCAGCAGGAGTCAGCGCTAGCCCGGCGTCGACTCCGATTCCATTGAGGAGAGCATAAACGCCGTCCTCGAAAGGCGGCAGCCCTTCTCCCCGCGCGCAGCGCAGCGCCGCAAGTAAGCTGCATCCGGCGAGGACGGGAGCGCAGCTATCGCGGACTTTTCTCGGCCGGCGGAGCGATTGGCGTTTCACTCTCGCGTTCCCATTTAGCCGGCTCCCCATTGGCCGAGTCCGGCGCTGGCATAGCGGTGTCGCCACTATAGTTAAAATGAAAGGCGCTTATAATTGTTGTCTATAATATCGGCGCTGCGAGCGCGCGGCAAACCGTACTAAATTTGAGAACGATAGTTTCAGTGTTTCCTGAACGGCTGTCAGCGCTAGACAAGCTTGAGGAGAAAGGAGCACAGCGCGCGCGCCGGTTGACCGCGCGAATCGAATCGAAATACTGCTTTGCCAGCGCAGACGAGCGCAGTTGTAGACGCAGCAGACGGCACAAGTAGTAGGCCTGCCTCGCTCAACTCGATCCGACGAGAGAGAGAGAGAGTGAGAGAGAGAGAGAGAGAGAGAGAGAGAGCGAGTCGCTCGGCTCAGTGCAGTGGGCTGGGGTTTCGCCTGGAAACCTCCGGAGGAGAGCTTGGACCGCACGGAATCGCCGCAGCGCCATGAGGCTGAGCGCAGTAAGTCTTGTCTCCGTATTCCTCTCTTTTGCAAGCAGCCTCTTCTCCCGCGCAGAGTTGCGCAGAAGGTCAATAGTGCGAACGCGAGCACGCCTCTTTGCTCTGAAAATCCTCGGCAAGGCAGGAGAGCTGCTTCTGGAAAATGCTTACTTCTGCCGTGCAAGCTGCGCAACAGCGCGCTGCGTCTATAATATCGCGTTGCGAAAGACGATTGACTGCTCTAAAAATGCTTCAAGGATCGCCGACGCGAAGGCAGGGTACATAACAGCCAGCGGCCGTCCTCGACAGCTACACAGAAAGTTGGAGAAACGCTAAAGAATAGCTTATCTGTCTATAAACGAGACGGAAAGAAAGGAAAAGGAAGCCGCGAGGCGCCAAGCGAAACGCGCTGCTTGGCCCGAGAGTCCATAACTGCACACGGTGCGGCTCTCGGCTCTCTTTTTTCCTACACGGCGGTCCTCTCACTTTCGAGGCTGTGCGATAACTCGCGTAATTTCGGCAACACGCAAAACGAGAACAGGTGCATAACAGCGGCATTTTTCAATCCGGAAATCCAAACTGTCTTCTGATCCTTTGTCGCCGTCGTATTCGCGAATTTCAAATCATGGCCTTAGCCATGCTTATTTATACCTCGGAGGACTGTTGAGCAATTTGAGCAGTAGTAAAAGAACACAGGCGGTTGGTGACGATACATCGGAATTAGTTGAGCCCTGTCCAAGTAACCGCGCCGATGTTAAAACTTTTACGCAGCCGAAATTGATAAATCCAATGAGCTGCTGGTGCGCACATTAATCATCCACGTTTAGCTTCGTAATTAAAGGAGAGAAATCGACGCGAAAATAAATATATCAATTTCGATAACTTTCACGATCCCTTGGGGCTAGCAGCAGTTGTCTTTCGATCCTTGTCGCCGGAAGGCCTCGAGCGGCGCACGCGCGCTTCCGGCGAGCGGAGAAACTGCCGAGAAAGAGAGGGACGTGCGTAGCTTACGAAGATTTATTCGTAAGCGCGTAAAGGGCCAGCTTGGGAAGTTGCGACGAGTCGGCGGCACCTTGCTTCTTCACCGTGCAATAGCGAGGGGGGGGGGGGGGGGGGGGG
>JAZHPH010000082.1:139465-446965 GCA_037356405.1 Nasonia oneida
GAGAGAGAGAGAGAGAAAGAAAGAGTGACCGCTCGGCTTTTCGGCGGCTCGTTTAACCTACCGACCTATATTTCACGAGACAGGCGCTGCTTCTTCGAGCTCTTTTATACCTTTACTTTTGAATGGGGCGATCGGCTTGCAGATTCCGAAAGAAAGTCGCTCGAGGCCCCGCAATTCGAGATGTTAATTAGAAAGTGAAATCGCGCGACGAGAAGATAGAAATCCCAGTCTCCCGATAGGCGAAAACTACAATTTCACGCGGTCCGCGATGATAAAAGCACTCGCGGTTTCAATGTCAGCTGCCGCAGCCCGATACTGCGGCGTGGCACGCGCCGATGCGCCCGAGGATTAGAAAGCGCCACGCCGCCGAGAATACTCGGATACTCAGTTTTCGCGAGCCGTCACGCCAGCACAGACTCTTCGTTCGTTCAACTTGCCGGCCGGGAGATGATTGCTGCTTGCAACCGGCAGCGCGGCACCATTCAGCAACTCGGGGGATGTGTCGTCGCCGGCTTGCGCAAACGATGCGGGAAACGCGCGTGCGTGTGTTGTGCAAAAGCGCCGCGCCGGGGTCTTCCCAAGAGGGAGAGAGAGAGAGAGAAACAAAAGATAGCCACGCAAAAAGCCTCACCCACCCAACTTGCGTCCGCGCGAGAGCGAAAATTCGAAATTTTGCAGCTGCGCCACTCGGACTTTTTGCTCGTGAAAGTAAAAGTCCGCTAAACTTTCGCTCTATAATAAAAACGAAACTCGGCAATGGTTAATGCCTCGTAAATCGGCCAGTAAAGTTTCTGCAGCCGCGCCAACGCCATACAATATAATGTAATCCCGAGGCGAAACGAACTTTACGCGAGTGACAAACGCGAGGCGCGCGTTGATAAATAACTTCGCCGCCGCCGCCGCCGCCGCCGCCGCTGCAGGTGCGCCGATCAAAGGAGTCGATTCGGTCCGGCCAGAGACGCTCGTCGTCGTCAGTTTTGGCAACACGCTTCCTCGTTTTATTTCCGCGGCACTTTCTAACGCAAACGCCCCCCGACATCGGGCTTTCTTCGATTTTTCCACTCGCAATTCCATTCACAAGCATATCATGCTTCGACTGGACGAGCCAATTGAATCGCTATTAACGCCTGGGAGCTGCTTCGATTGAGTTTCTAGACAGCGTTGCTCCGCGCCTGCCGCGGCTCGCAAAGTGGTATGCGTGTATGCTCTTTCGCAGCGGCGTTTCATAATTCGAGTGGGGCTGATTTATCACCGCCGGGAAGAGGCGTGCTAAAACTCGTTTTCGCGGCCGAAACTGCTCCCCTGCGCGCGTTACCGGCGAAGCGATTGAATAACTCTACATTCAATTTCGGTCGCGACTCTCGGTTTGTTGCAGCACAAATGGAGAAAAGCGGGACGGCCTGCTGTTCAGTGTTGGGATGCGCGCACTGCCCCTCCTTACAATTTCACATAAATCTGAAGGCATTTCCGTGTGTGCCGAACTCTGCACACACTGCTTTTGTCTCCTCGATTCCGCCGCGTTGAATGTTCAAGCAGGCCTTTTGCGCGACTTTCTATCGAACGGTGTAGCGTATGCGGCATGGCCGCGAGCTATAACTGTTCCGCTGTGTCGGGTCTCGGTGTGCGAGAGCAACTGGCATACTTACTGCGAATCGGAAAACTCGTCGAGCCAGCCTTCGCTTCCATCGTCGGACAAAGGGATATAGCTGTACGCGGGAGCGGAGGCGTCTTATTGTGCACTATAGCACTCGATCAAGTTCTACTTGCTACATTGTGCGCGGTGGGATCTCGCAAAGCGAGCGAATACCGGACAGAATTAGTCGGTCAAGCAAGACTCACTTTCTAATGATAAGTCTCGCGAGCGACTGCAGCTCTGTATATTATAAGAACGGAGATCGCTCGGCGCCGGGGCAGTAGATAAGGCCCGGGCACGGCAAGACTGCGCCTCGCTCCGGACTGGAAGACGATCGCGTCGGAAAAAGAAAATGCAATCACCTCACACCCGCGACTGATGTTACGTTATGTTAGTCGGTGTTATACGCGAGCGGCGAGGAGTTGGCTGGCGTGCGAGTGGTCCAGCTCCGGTCCGCTGCATTTATGCAATGCGTTTCGTACGTACTACGCAAGCTCGAAATGTTGCGCAACGCCGCGCTTGGCACTTGGAGCTCGCGGGTAGCTCATTTCATTTCCCCGGGCGACTAAAGTCATTGCCATCGGCGAGGAGGTGCGCGCATGCAAACGAGAGGCGTGTTCAGTCTTGCTGTGTCGACCTTCCTCCGACTGATGGGGAACCGCGCGGACGCGATTTTAGAACGAATGCACGGCCGACTAGCGTTTTTCTCTCGAAAATCCGGTTGTCCGCCTGTGCTACACGTATACATGTATACGTTCGACGCTAGCCCAAGGCCGTAGCTGGATCCGAATCTCGCGCGCGCGCGCATATTAGGTGGACATTTTGTCGAGATTTTACATCTGCTCCGCGAAAGAACAAACCTCGCCGGAGCGAGAAATTGCTTTTACGCAGCTCGTAATATTTTCGCCTGCAGAGAGGAATATCATAGCGAGTCGAATGCAGCTGAGCGCGCACTTGCTCGTCGTGAGGTAACTACTTGTTTAGATTGCAAAGCGACAAAAAGCCGCTCGCGAAAGTGAAAGGGTTCGAATGAACTCGTAATTTAAAAACTAGCGGTTCTAAAAAGCAGCTGTTTGAAAAAGCTTGCGCGCGCGCGCTTATGATGCGTTCCAGATCTTCGAGATTTCGAGGACACGGCCTCGATGGCGAGCGGCATCCCGTTTCCGCCACAGGCGCCTCTGAATAATCGCGACCCCTCTGCGATTCGCAGCGCGAAACTTGGCCGCCGATGAGTTTTCATGCTTCTCGAGTTCAACGAACGCGCCGCTTTCTCCCCTCGCAATCGCACCTGTGCAGTCTATAACGGAAGAAGAATATGGCCGCTAAAGTCTCCGTTTACAGGTTTAGCGATCGCATACGCGGAAGTCCGCGAGATCCTACGCGTAATATCAACTCTTTCTCTTTTTTATTCTCGCAACCCCGAAGCTAAAGAAAATTCAATACGATAGGATCTGCGTTTTTTCGCGCCGAAGCCCGAGATATCGAAATCGCTGGTCAGGAAAAAGGAAAAAAACCAAGCCTACGCACGCGAACGCGCCTCCAATCAAGATTGGCCGCTGGCCTGCGCGAATCACTGCAATTTTTCGCTCGCTCCCTCTTCTTTCTCAAGGGCAGCGCTTTTAGTTGTTTTTGCTCTGGCAACATTTCATTGCCCCCGGAACCGATGTCGCCTCCGAGCCTCGCGTGACTCATCGAAATCGGAACCAAGCAAGTAGGCATATCGCCGCTCGCGATCCGGTGATCGGGAGCATAAGTAGGAGGCTGTCCTTGGAGGGAACAGGCTGATTTTTCGGAGAATCCGTACTTTTAAAAACGAGTCCCGCGTACCGACTGTAGAAACGTCTCCACGCGCGACTCGTTTGCCTCACGAAGCCGGCCTGATGGATGTCCTTTCGATCCCGCTCGTTTTCGAGCGGAGCTGCCCGAATTTCTCATCGGATAATATCGGGGCGGCGCGCGTGCAGTGCGCGTGCAGTGCGACACATTGTTCCTTGAACTTGAGAAAACAATGCTAGGCTGTTGCACGAACAATAGCGCGAGAATTAGCTGGAGCTTCAACTTTGGCCGCACTGCGAGCAACATTAACGCCTTGTTTCTCTCGTGCTTGGCAGGTGCCGAGGCCGGCGGCGGCCCTACTGCTGGTCTGTCTGGCCGCGTTGCTGTTGGCCGACCAGACGGAAGGTGAGTCACGGAATAGGAGCGCGTCGCGCGCGCTACGCAAATGCATTTCCATTTGAACCCGCTGCTTTACCATTTTATTAAAATAGGCGCCAGGAAGAGATTCCGCAGACCGACGACGTCGCGGCCGTCGCCTTCCAACGACCAGGAGGTGTCGGCTAGCGTCAACAGACTGAAGGTGACGCGCAACCGCATCAGCAACAAGAGCGCCAAGAACGAGCTGCAGTCGAGCAAAGGAGCTACCGACGACTACAAGGTACGCGAAACGCGCTCCGCACGAGTGCTTTCACCCGGCGCGAGCCTCGGACTAAACATGTGATTTCGTTTTGCCCTTTGTTTTCGTGTTTTTTCCTCCCGCGCGCAGATCGTCTGCTACTACACGAACTGGTCGCAGTACCGCACGAAAATCGGCAAGTTCATGCCGGAGGACATTCAGCCGGAGCTCTGCACCCACGTCATATTCGCCTTCGGCTGGCTCAAGAAGAACAAGCTGACGAGCTTCGAGTCGAACGACGAGACGAAGGACGGCAAAGTCGGGCTTTACGAGAGGATCATTGGACTGAAGAAGGCCAATCCGTCGCTCAAGATTCTTCTGGCCATCGGTGAGTTGTCGCTTCTGAGTTTATACGAGCTTACACGCGGCTGGAGCTTGCACGGCACTCTAGACTCGGGTGGTTCGCAGGTGGCTGGTCCTTCGGCACGCAGAAGTTCAAAGAAGTGTCTTCGACGAGATACGCGCGACAGACTTTCGTTTACAGTGCCATACCGTACCTCCGCGAGCGAGGCTTCGATGGATTGGACATGGATTGGGAGTACCCCAAGGGCGGCGACGACAAGAAGAACTTTGTCCTGCTGCTCAAAGGTGCGCACGACGAGTACTTACCAAGTCCGCGTCTCTTTTTTCCATTCCAATGCGACTGCCCGCTTATTTTTAATCGACCCTGCAGAACTGCGCGAGGCGTTCGAGGCCGAGGCGCAGGAGCGCAAAAAGCCCCGTCTCCTGCTGACAGCCGCTGTGCCAGTGGGACCGGACAACGTGAAGAGCGGCTACGACGTCCCGGCCGTTGCCAGGTGATTTCCGCCGAAAGCCAACTCTGGCCGGAGTGCCGAGCGAGCCTGCGGCGAGCCTGCGGCGAGCAGAGAGAATTAAATAAAATTAAGGTTCTTAACGAAATCCCTCTCTTCCCGCAGCTACCTGGACTTGATAAACCTGATGGCCTACGACTTCCACGGCAAGTGGGAGAGAGAGACCGGGCACAACGCTCCCTTGTACGCCTCGTCCTTGGATTCGGAGTGGCAAAAACAGCTGAGCGTAGATAACGCGGCCTCGCTCTGGGTGAGACTCGGCGCGCCCAAAGAGAAGATGGTCATCGGCATGCCGACCTACGGCCGCTCCTTCACTCTCTCGAATCCGGACAATTTCAAGCTCCACGCGGCAGCCAGCGGCGGCGGCAAAGCCGGCGAGTACACCAAGGAGTCGGGCTTCCTGGCTTATTACGAGGTGAAAAGACATACGTTCAAGTATACGAGAAATCGGTTAAAATCCAACCGCTCGCCGCACTCATTTCCATAAACCGACTGCCGGTCCTAGATCTGCGAGATGCTGCTCAACGGAGCCGCCTACATCTGGGATGACGAGATGAAAGTGCCGTACCTCGTGCATCACGACCAGTGGGTCGGCTTTGACGACGAAAGATCCATCAGGAACAAGATGCGATGGCTCAAGGACAAGGGATACGGAGGTACAGTGTGCGTCGCGCCGTGCCGTTGTGAAATCCGCGCACAGCCGGCTGTACTATAATTATCTCGTTCGCGCACCGGCTGATGAGCCGCAGCTCCTTTCCTCGCGGTTGGCTGGCTACCGGCTTGCCACCTTTCGCGTGTCTATACCGGTGCTAATGAATTCGGCCAACAGGTGCCATGGTATGGACGGTCGACATGGACGACTTCAACGGCACGGTCTGCGGCGGCGGCGTGCGCTACCCGCTGATCGGGGCGATGCGCGAGGAGCTGCGCGGCATTTCCCGTGGCAGCAACAGCAAGGACGTCGACTGGAGCGCCGTCGCCAGCAGCATCACCGAGGTGGCCCTCAAGAAGCCCGAGCCCTACAAGATCTCCGTCTCGGAGGTGCTCAGCAAGGCCAAGAAGGTGGCCAATAAGCCCTCGACGCAGCTGCTCCTCAGCTCGCCCACTGGCAGGCGTGAGTCTTTCTTCCAGGCTTCTTCCTCTCCTCTTCCTTTCATTTCGCCGACTAACCGGGGCTTTGCTCCGCAGAGCGAGAGGCGCAAACGATTTGCTACCTGACCAACTGGTCTCACAAGCGGCCCGGCGCCGGCAAGTTCATGCCCGAGGACATGGACGCCTCCCTCTGCACTCACCTCATCTACGCCTTCGCCACGCTCAAGAAGCACCTGCTCTCCGAGAGCAGCGACAAGGACGCCGAGATGTACGAAAGGCTGATCGCGCTTCGCGAAAAGAATCCCGACACCAAGGTGACTTATAACGTAGCTTAGCCCGCGAGCCCGATGCCGAGTCGAGGCAGATACTGCTTGAGTGAAAGCTCAAGAGCTGCAGTCGATTAATTGCGCGGCCTGCCGATGCGTGTCAAAAGTGTGTCGAATCATTCATCGGGATTTCAAGCCAATGCCCGTTTTAGATTCTCCTGGCTATCGGTGGATGGGCTTTCGGCTCGACCCCGTTCAAAGAGCTGACCAGCAACACTTTCCGCATGAACCAATTCGTGTACGAAGCCATCGATTTCCTTCGTGAATACAAATTCGACGGACTCGACGTCGACTGGGAGTATCCGCGGTACGCATAGCTCGGTTTTCCACTGCCTCTCTTTCGTGTCCTATGTCCTACTGATCGAAATTCATTATCCTCGCTGCAGAGGCGCCGATGACCGCGCAGCTTACGTCAATCTTTTGAAGGAACTGAGGCTTGCTTTCGAGGGAGAGGCCAAGAGCGCTGGACTGCCCAAGCTCATTCTCTCCGCCGCCGTTCCCGCCAGCTTCGAGGCCATTGCCGCAGGGTAAACCACATAATTCATAATTTTGCCATTTCCGAGAGCAGAGCTTTCTCAGAAGTTTCAGGATATGCAACTCGGCGCGCTTTGCTTTTCAGCTACGACGTGCCCGAGATTTCGAAATACCTGGACTTTATAAATGTCATGACTTACGACTTTCACGGGCAATGGGAGAGGCAGGTCGGGCACAACAGTCCCCTCTACCCGCTGGAAAGTGCTACGAGCTACCAGAAGAAACTCACCGTGGTAAGCGTTCTCTCCGATTCGGGGATAGGAAATTAATTACAACAGAATGGCATTCACGCCTGATTTATGCATCCCCCGATGAAACCTAGGAGATTTGCACGACTCCGCAGAACATCCGATCGGGTTGATACGCGTACTGATAAAGAATGCAAATAATCAGGATTACAGTGCGCGCGAGTGGGTGAAACAGGGAGCGCCGAAGGAGAAGCTCATGATCGGCATGCCGACCTACGGCAGATCCTTCACACTCGTTGACAAGGCGAAATTCGACATCGGCGCGCCAGCTTCCGGGGGCGGCGCCGCTGGAAACTTCACGAACGAGCCGGGCTTCCTCTCCTACTACGAGGTATGCACTTTCCTGAATGAAGACAACACGACGCTGGTATGGGACAGCGAGCAGCAGGTTCCCTTTGCCTACAGGGACGATCAGTGGGTCGGATTCGACGATGAGCGAAGTCTCATCAACAAGGTGAGCAACCTAATTTTGCAGGTTTGCAAGGAAAAAGCACAACTGCCACTAACGAGAAACGCATTCAAACAGATGAACTGGCTGAAGGAGGAGGGATTCGGAGGAATCATGATCTGGTCGCTGGACATGGACGATTTCAAGGGATCTTGCGGTAACAGCAAGTTTCCACTGATCAAAGCAATGAAGAAAGAACTCCAAGACTACGCCGTCAAGCTCGAATACGAAGGACCATACGAGACCAACGTGCGCGGCGGAAAGTACACCACCAAAGATCGTATGTTTTCTTTTATGTTCAAAGTAACAAGTTTAAAATTTACATGAGAAACTAGAGCAAAGCAAGGTCCGTTTCGAAATAGACTTAGGCGAGGCGCACGCAAGTCCAAAAATACATGTCTCAACATTTCTAACAAATCGTTCATTTATTCGTTAGTCCGCAATCAGTAAACTTCTACAGCGTGCAATTTATGCCTTCTTTTAGAGTATACAAACGTGTCTTACAAAATTATTAAAATTCCAAATAGTTCGCCGTTGTTGACCGTCTTACACTACATTGATGGACTCAAATGTCAACGTGTCAATTACTATCTTATTACTTCTTATTTACACATGTCCCAAAGTACAGCTCTATCATATTCGCCATTAAGATATGATTTCGAGAGTGCGCTAATATTTGACCATCTAATACTGTTAAGGTTTCAATTCCTAAAATAATCATGTATACAGTATACTCTGCGGTTATTAATTATAGTGAAAAGATTGAAAGATTGTCGCTCATACCGGTGTGTTATAATTTCAGCTAACGAGGTGACCTGCGATCAGGAGGATAACCACATCTCGTACCACCCGGACAAGAACGACTGCACAATGTACTACATGTGCGAGGGCGAACGCAAGCATCACATGCCCTGCCCAGTGAACCTCGTCTTTAACCCGAACGAGAACGTTTGCGACTGGCCTGAGAACGTCGAGGGCTGCTTACAGCACACACAGGCCCCTCCCGTCTGATTGGACTTCCGAATAATACTTTTCGTCGTTCAAGCAAAAAAAAAAAAACGCGAAAATTGCACACACGCGCGTACGCAAAAGGTTGTTCTGCCGAAGTGGTCCGTCGCGCGGTCGTTTTTTTATGCACGAGGCTTCCGCGCCGTTTACCGCGCGACCGGTCACTTAATTATCAACGCGAGCCTTGCGAAGATTGCATGGGTTTTATATAATTTATTGAATTGAACGCAAAGTTTTGTAGTTAAATAATGAGACGAGGAATGTGTGCGGGAAAGAAGGTGGACAGACGCTTTAACGAAAGTCAGAATAGGTAAATAGGTAAACGCAGATAATCCGCTCAATCAAGTTCATTCTAGTTCGCTGAACATTTATCGGAGCCTTCGCTGTCAAGCAGTATCCAACGCCACGACAATCGTATTCAGCATAAGGACGATTGACGAGCTTTATCATTGTAATCGAAGCCAGGCAACTACCGCAGCACGGCGAGCAGCGTCACGAGCAGAAAGCCCGCGCCAGCGTACTCGCGTCCCGGTGCCGAGCTGAGCGCCGAGGCTTGGCAGGCGGTGTTGGGCGCACCCAGGTTAAGCAGGGCGCGGTCCGACGAGTAGAGCTGCGTCGTTTCGGTACAAACCGCCCTGCCAGCCAGGCTGCGCAACTGACGCGCGTCGGACTGCGAAGCTGTGTGGATCTGGCGAGACTCGCGCAGCCAGCGTCGCAGCCACAACGACAGCCAGGCAATCTCGCAGTCGCACTCGAGCGGATTACCCGACAGCTGCAGTCCACCTGCGAACATTAGACGGGGCGTTTCCGGGTCTTACGCACATATATATACACACATATACATATAAGACATTCAATTATGCATCTATTTTATTCTAAGCGAGCAACGGGACAAACGACCATGCAACGCTCATCGGGAAAACAGGCACAAGCGGAACACAAAGCGCGTGCAATTTTTCTAATCGAAGCGATGGAATGAAGGACGTGGATTGTGCTTAACTTGTTGATTTATGACAACGGCGTCTTAACGATGGGGTTTCGTGCAAATGTAAAATTTCATTATGATACTCTGAACGTAATTAAGTTTCAAAATGTTCATTACGAAAATTGTTACTATAAAATGAGGTTATTAATTTTAGAACTTATGCTTTATACGGCTCTATGGGTCACGTTTTGCTAGGGCTCTTTTCAAACCAACTTTTTCGGATTATGATTCGCATTTTTAATTGTTCAATTGTACCATTCATCATAATCGACTTAATCCTCGAAAATGTTGACTAAGGAAACGTATCTGATAATTTTATCCCAGTTGAGCTCGTAATAAAACGCTCATAATGCGAAAGAACGATCTTTTTTTATCACTCGTATGTAGAATTAAGATTATAAATTATTTTAATTGGCGAGTTTATATAAAACGGGCATCTCAGTGTCCATTCGTAATATGTAAAGTAAACACGCGTTACCTGTATAATAGCTGATTATCATTGTAAAATATATTGAGGCGTATTAAGTATGTACGAAAACTCATTTACGAATTTTTTAAAACAACGACACTTCGTTACTGTATCGTAGACAGAGAAACAGAAAGCTATATGTATCTAACGTAAAGCGTTTTGGAATAAAAGGTATGCGTACATGAAATTGTGTTGGTGGTTTCAATTTAAGTAAATCAATATAAATAGTAAAGTGAAAAACGCAATTATTGACTATTAACATAATAGTACTTGATAGTAATGTGGGCCTGCTAAATTACATTCTCGTGCTATACTTGTTTACTGTGCGCCAACGTGAGAAATAAAATAAAACATCGCATAGCATACATATACCAACGAATATAGACCTGGTATAGAACGCGCGCGCTCACACAGCGCCGCGGGGGGGTTAAATTTTGGGAGACAATATAGTGTAGTATACTGCGCTCTACGTGCATTGGAAAGTGGGGACCTCGGGGCAACATAAAGAACGTTCTTCTACGTGAGTCTATATCACTAACCTGAAACCATGTTGGTGCCGACGGTCTCCCACGACAGGTTTCCATAAATTACTGATGGGCTTAACTCGTTGATATGATTGTTCCTCAAATCTAATGTCAATTGCGACATGTGCTTGGTTAACGACAAGAAAATATCCGATTGGAATCGTTGCACTTGTGTATTTTTAATTCTCAGTATCAATTCCGCACCCTCAATAGTCGCAAATGCATCGGCAGCAATAAAGCGCAAATTTTGCCCAGTTATCGTAAGCTCTCGAAGCTGCTTGGTAAAAGCCTGATGCAATTGATCTGTAAGTTGTTGCTCCATAACCTGAATTTCAACAGCACGCAGTGGCAAACCACTAAGAAAGTATCGCAGTCGGAAGTTCGACACGTCTGGCCAGGTTTGTGTGCGCAGATATTTTAAATAACTGAGAGATTTAAGGCAGTCACGATCAACGGCACGGGTATTGTTAAGATCACGAATATTAAGCTTTTCAAGGCGCGGATAGCCTAAAAACGTATCTCTTGACAATTGCTGTAAATTGATCAAATTATTGCTAATTTCTTGAATCCATATTACAAAACATTCAAATGATAAAATAAATCAGCTTTACCTTAATGGGATTTCCAGATATGTCTAATTCTCTCAGCAAGTTTAATCCAAGTTCATTGATTGAGGTCAGTGAATTATTGGTTAATAGAAGAACCTTGAGCGTGTTAAAGTTCTGCAGTTCATTATCGTGTATAACGTCAATGGCATTATATGACAGATCCAAGTAGTTCAGCGACAGTAGCATTAAATGCGGGATGCTCTTAAGGCCGCAATTAGCCAAACTCAGCTGTCTCAGATCGGGTAGGTAATGAAAAACCTCTTTGAAATTTGCTCGCAAATGATTCTGAGAAATGTTCAGGGCGAGTAACTTTGACAACGAAACAAAAGAGTTGTCTGGTAGAATTTGTATGTGATTACGAGCTAGATTTAATGACGTCAATTGCGAAGTCGGAAAAGATTTGGCGTCCAAGTGATCAATGAAATTCTCTGATAGATCAATGCTCCTAAAATTAAAAACGAATAACATTGTAAAACTTTAAAAACCCACAATATGTTCGATAAGTTAAGAGATTAAATAGTACTACAATGTTTTTAATAAACAAAAGTTACTGTGTAAATACCTGAGGGTGTATCCAACGTCAAGGAAAGGCGCTGATGGAACAACCGTGAACTTGTTCGTGCTAAGATCGAGGATCTCTAGACGCGTGCCAGTGAAAACATCGCGTGTCAGCGAGCGGAGCCGGTTACGTGATAAATTTAATACACGCAAATTACGCAGGTGGCGAAATTGCTCGTTCGTCAGCTGTGATAAGATGTTGCCTGAGAGATCAAGCAGTTGCAGTGAACTTAGTCCGTTGAAGCTTTGCTTACGCAGAGATTCGATACGGTTGTCACGGAGATTGAGACTGTCTAGATCCTCCAGAGCGAACGTGCCTTTAAATAAATTCGGCATTAACATCTAGCGGAATACTATTATTTAAATTGTCAAGATAAAAAAAAATAATAATAATCAAGTAAAAAAGCAATACCTGGCTCAATTGACGATAAATGATTATTCTGTAAATTTATAGTTCTTAGATTTGGCGTGTTAATGAAAACATCAGCAGTAAGGTGCGTGAGGTTATTGAAGCCTAGATCAAGGCGAGTTAAATTAATGGTAGACACACTTGGATTCAAAGTAGAAATCGAATTGTAGGATACATTAAGCGTGAAATCAGAACCTCCGCTGCACATAAATGTTTTTTTTTTTCTTTTTTTACAAAAATTATAAATTTTATAAATGTTTAAAAAAACAGTGAGCTTACCTATCAGCGAACGTCTCAAAATCCAGTAATGTGAGTTTATTAAATTCCAAATGAAGAAATCTTAGACTGTACAATCCAATTAATGCATATCTATCTACTGCCGAGATGCGGTTATTCGCCAATGACACAGTAATCAGTTTTGGACAGTCCTTGATGGATTCCGGGGTAAGGGATGTAATCCTGTTTCCTGTTAGATCAAGAGCTAGTAGCTCGGTTAAGTTGTGAAAGGTGCTTTCTGGAATGCTCTCGAGGAAGTTGTAGCCAAGCTTGACATCGCGTAACTCAGCGTGTACCTCCGTGAGGAAAACGCGCTCGGGTAAATAGTGTAGCCGGTTGGATTCAAGATTGATATACCGCAGCTTTCGAAATGAGTAAAAAGCCGTTGTGTCGATTGTGTGAAAGTTATTGTTATCAAGTACCAGCCAGAGCAAGCTCGTTAAAGGTCTGAGTGCCCGTTGCGGAAACACATCTGTTGAAAAGGCAAAACTTAACTCCAAAATTTCTAGACTGTCCTCCAGACCTGCAAAAGCCTCATCTGCGATATCCGCCAGGTGATTAAACGAAAGACTCAGTTCTTTTAATTTACTTGCACCTAGAATAAAATTGTGTTAGTGAGTGGTGTATTATAATAATAATTCTTATACGAAAACGTTCAAACACAATGTTTAACAAATGGTTTGATCGATTTGAGAACGAAAAAATGAAATATTCATCTGTTGCCTCGAAACAATGAGCAATATTTAACAAAAATGAGATCGAAACGACTCTCAATCAAGCTGCTTCTATATTGCCACTTGATTGTTTATTTAAATGTCTGCGTTAAACGTTCAGTAACTACTTAAAAGATGTTTTACTAAATAGAAAGAAATTTTATCTACAAACCTCGAAATGTTTGGCGCCTGAGGTGGGTGAGTATATTATTTCTGAGCAGCAATATTTCAAGATTATCAGCCCAGTCAAAATCTCCAGGTTCGAGCCTGTATATTTTATTATATCCCAAATTGAGATGCAGCAGGTTTGAACATCCGATAAGTGCATCCACGGGCACTGTCTCAAATTGATTGGTAGCAAGTGATAAAGCTTTGAGTTCTTGGCCAAAGTCAACAAAGCTATCATTGTAAAGCTCACGTACCGCGTTGTTCGCCAAGTAGAGATACGATAAGCGGCGTAAGCTGCGAACGGCTTTCGGCAACATTGTCAGTTCGTTATTTTCAAGATTTAGATATTCGAGACTCTCTTCCAAACCATCAAATACATTATCGTCCATTGATCGAATTTTGTTCAAAGACAGGTGTATTCGCCGGACTGACATATTTAAAAAGCTGCTTTTTCCGAGATTCGAGAGTCGGTTACCTGCATTACATAATAGTATTAAATTGTTACAATTTAATCAAAATATAATGATGCGTATTATAGTGAATATAATTACCGGACAGATTCAAGTCTTTTACACGGAGCGTCTTATTGCTAAAGCTCAGATAAGTTATGCTCTCAATAGAATTCTCGCTCAAGTCGATCATTTCAATGTTGGGATTTTTAAAATCAGGAAATTCAAGGTTCTTTATATCGTTTCCTCTAAGATATAACCAGGCGAGATCATGGAGTTCGGCCAAACAGGATGGCAGCGTCTTGAGTAGATTCGTGTTTAAGCTTAGAGTGGCCAAATTAGGTGGTAAAGTACTTTCTTGGAGTTGCTCAATATTATTGTTATCGAGATTCAACCAGATGAGGGTTGCGAATGTCGAAAAACTGCGCGGTATCGCAGATATAGAGTTGTCACCAAAAAAGGCGTGCAAAAGTGTGTCGCTCACGTAACCCCAATCGCCTTCCAATGTCGTCAGATGATTGCTGCATTAAAAGAAGCAGATATTATATTGTGCCCAGACAGGTAGTGACCACGCCCGTAATTACTGTTTGCACTCCGGCGGTGTGCGTAATTTGACACTTTGCCGAAAAGCCAACAGCGGAATATTTGCGCTCGTTTGGGCCCGAACCCGCCTTTCATTTTTTCGTTTGTTTTCATTTGTTTGTGCTACACTTAATGATACGAACATTTTATAAAACTTTTTTGCCTACCCTGTCTGACAAGTATAGCTTGTGACGTTGTACGTCTTTCGGATGCTAACTTTTCTTGTCATTTCAAGGTACAGTAGTTTTTTAAATACTATATTTATTGTTAACGACATTTACTTAAATATGAAAATATGTATTTAGTTTCTTTTTTAATATTGTTACATCAATATTATACGTATGCGCATCCTATGCATCAAAAAATATAATTCATAATAATAAATTACAATTTGATGATCTTTCAGCACACATGTATATGATTGATAAATATGCAATAAATTGCACAAATCACTTAATTGCAAGTCACATAGCAGCATATACGATACGATCTATTTTGGACATCTCAATTGCTCACCTGTGCATGTTGAGCCAATTGAGTTTACGGAGGTTTTGCAAAGCTGAGAGTGGGACCTCCTCCAATGAGTTATAGCTCAGGTCTAGAGAGCGTAAACTATCACTTACACCCCTGTAAGGAAATCATGTTGAATGAATTTATTTGTTTGCATACAAAATTTCAAGTATTATAAAGTTTAGCATAAACTATTATTTTGTGAGAAAAAAATTAATTCTCGTGAGATTATTAGTACTCTGTTATAAAAAAAAAACTTACAAGAGCGACTTTTCACCAATACTCATTAGTTGATTGCTCATAAGACCGAGTGCCTCAACTCCTGATGCGCTTGCCAGGGCTTCGTTGTCAAAGATTTGAAGGCCTGATCCTAAGACATCAAGCTGGGCCACATAACTTATTGATACATCTGAAAATACATGTGTATGAACCATTAAAAGTATTAAACTACTCGGACAGATTTATTAAATGATGAAATGTAAGTAGGCAAGGTCATATCTAATTTTAAAATATCTAATTTTAAAATATGTTTTAAAAAAGTAGCAGTCTTCTCTTATACCTGGAAATCTAGCGAAGGGAACTCCAGTGCAACTTATGTCCATCTTCGTAAAGTCCGCATCGTCTTGAATCCAGCAGAGGCACATTGCATTGAAGTTGCATGGTACATCATAGCCATTTGCTAACCAGGCTAGCAGGAACATCAGTAATTGAACAATTGGTGGCCCCATCATCTGTGGACAGTATGTACTACATACGTATGGATTTACATACGTTTGTCAACCAAGTGAAAAAATGTGAAATCAAATTCTCGTGGATTATCGTGCGATAAAATTAAAAATCTTTAAGCGATGAACAATTTACGCGCCAGTAAAATTGACAGTTGGCATTTTAAAATCAATATGTATACGTATCTATTAAAGCATTACAAAAAAATGTGTACCTCACATCGAACTGACTGCATGCATACTGCTTAGGTATTCAATCCGACAACGTCAAATCGACCGCGCTAGCTCGATGCTACGAGAACTTGTACGAAGAGTCGACCCGCACTACAAATGTAGACTCGCCCCGAGTACCCATACCCTTAGATGCTTCTTCACTGGAGTAGAGGCTCACCTTAAGTTGCCAAGTCTTAGCTATAGCTTGTTGATCTGCAGGACTTAGATTTCCCCGGCGACTTGCATGGTGAAAAACGAGCGTTGTTTCAGGACGATGAACCTGAAGCAACTAAGTAGCTACTAGCGCCGGCAGCGTATCTCACGTAAGTCACGCTCAAAGCGGTGCTCGATCGAAAGAGGACTCGCGCACGCGCACTCCCGAATAACTCCCCTCGCAAATTCACGACGCGTTATGCGAGGTTTAGTAGGTGTTACCTCTCCGGAGGGTGGAAAGAGACTGAGCGCTAACTTGGTTACCAACCCGGAGGTTATAAACCTTGAGACAAAGAAGAACGAAATGCCGAAATGCGTATTTGGAGATGCGCTTTTGTTGCGGTCTTTTGCGCTATGCGATGCTAGAGAGGGTAGATAGGATGGAAGAAAGGGGATCAATTTTTCGTGAGAGAGCATAAGGTCTAAGAACCCTGTCTCTGGGTAGGCTGACGATATTTGCCAGAGTTTTGAGCGTTGGATTTTTGTGGTTGGCACACGAGTCTCGGAGTCTCGAAAAACCATGCTGGAAGTCTGGTAGAATTTCTTTATCTTCGATGAACTTGTTGAGTCTGTCTAGAATTATTGTTTCAGCTAATTTGCTGAGGGTGCAAAGACGCTAAATTAAGTGGTTTACCGGCTTTTGGGAGGCAGACTACTGTCGCTTCTTTCCAGACAGTAGGAAAATATTGTAGTCTCATCGTTGCATTGACTATGTTGCAGATGGCTACAAGGTGGATGCGTGGGAGCACTCTCAGCGCATCATTGGAGATGCCGTCAGGACCAGGGGCCTTGTTTTTCTTTAAAAACCTTATGGCGGTTTTGATCTCTTGTGGTGATGCAATGGGAAATTCCGGGTCTGTCGATGTGAAATTTTTCGCAGATTCGGTTACTGAGGCATGGAATTCGGTGAATTCGTCCTTGACTGGGAAGGGAGAGCACAGTTCCTTTAGGGAGTCAGCGAGTATGTTCGCTTCATCTACGTCTGCTGAGTATGCAAGACCATTGTGGGTGAGTGGAGGAGAGTAGGTTTTCCTATTACGAAGGGATTTGACGACTTTCCATGCGCGTTTGGGATTTTCCTCTGCTTCGGAGATGTATTTTTCAAGGCCCTCTGTTCTGTGTCCTTGAAGAATAGCGTGTAGTTTACGTTTTGTAGCGTTAAGTTTTGAGGATGAGCTGTCCGACTTTTCGGGCAGGATGCGGCTGGTTTTTTTTCCGTTTGCGCGTGAGGGTCCTGAAAAGGAGCGATTTTTGCAGGGTTATGGTTTTACGGATCACAATGACACGAGCGTGAGATGTGCTCGGTCGACGTTCCCTGAGCGCTAACCCTCGACGCAGAAGCTTATAAGGAACGCATTCTAGTTAATCTAGTACAATGGCGCTAATATTTAGCGACCGGTAATATTGACAGGCAAAACACATCTAGGTTAAAAAAATTCTGTTCACGTTTTAAAAATTGGTGGCCCTGAAAAGGGCCGATGTTTATGTCGTAGTAGAACGAAATCTGCCATTACTGGGGTATTTCGGCTTTGTGGAGGCTTTTCTTGGGTAAGAGGACGGACTGAATGTTGGGCAAAACTCCACCCAGAGTTATGGTGACTCCACTAAGCAGCTTGTTCAGTTGCTCGTCGTTGCGTATGGCCAACTGAAGATGACGCGGGATAATGCGGGTCTTCTTTATTGTCGCGAGCTGCCAACTCTCGTATTCCATGACTTGGCCGCGAGATAAACTGATGCGCCAGCGCCGATCTGACTAGCGTAACGACCTTTGCGCAGCAATCGGTGAAAACTCGTCCAACAGGAAACTGAAGGCAACTGCTCCTTGACTTTCCACCAGCGCCTGTGCCTCGAGACGACATCTCAAAAGGATTATGAAGTAGTAAGTAGCCAGTAGGGAAGAGCGTAGGACAAATTTATTCCAAATGGCAATTTTCGCCGCTTTTACCATTTTACCGAAGCAACGCCGAACCAATGAGGAATAGCATACTCTCCCTACCACAAGTCACGTTGCGTAGCAACGCCCTCTCCAAACGCTACTGCTTAGGAGTGGGGACGAACGGTTTGTAATTGGTTCGGCGCTGCTTCGCTAAAGTGACAAAACCAAAAAAATCGGGGCAGTTTAAAAAATCGTCCGCCTAGGTGACGTAAGTACGACAGCGGACGCCGGAAGCATCCGTTGTTCAAATTTCAAGTTCAAACTTGTTAAAGTCTCAAGTGCCGAAAGCAGAGCAGATCGCTACTCCGACTCCTGGTTCCGTACCAGTTGATAAGAAAAAGGGCAAAGGAAAAAGGAAGAGAAGAGAAGATAAGTTTTTAGTTTTTTCTTTAGTTTTTTCATCCATAAGGTGCTGAAGCAAGTACATCCTGATGCAGGAATAACCTCGAATCGATGAGCATCATGAACAGCTTCGCGCAACAAGAGGTGGTGGAACCATCACGTCTCGGGAAATGCAAACCGCTGTTCGTCTGCTACTTCCTGGCGAACTCGCTAAACATGCTGTAAGCGAGGGTACTAAAGCAAATGCACCAGTTCCAAATAGATCGATTTTATGCCGTTGTAAACAATCGACCCTCTTCGGGGCCACCGTAATTCGCTATTCGTAGACAGCAATTTAATAAGTATACTGTAGAGCCGTGCGTCCGAGTAATCAAACTTTCCCAATGCTTAATTAAATGAATCTCTTTCGAGGCAAAATGAACAATCGATTCTCAACTGGATGCCGGCGAACAAGTACCTATATCACGGATCTTAGTATTGTGTCAAGTATAGCCTTGGCTCGTCGGCCCGAAATCGAAAGTGCGCCTTGTGTGGTATCCGCGGTCTCTGCCCGGTCTAGACCACAGCCGCGCACCAGCTCGTCTAACATGCGAAAAAAAGGTTCCCATAGAGCGCGGAGGCATCAGCTGTCAAAAAGTGAAAGGTTGTGCGCTCTCTCGTGATCCCCCACACGCTCAGTTGGACATTGGAGTTGCTTCGCCTCGCGCGGCTCGATCTTCCCTCGTGCCCGAAGGTATCGGAGAGCAGATCCGAACGCGGAGCCAAGCTAAACACGTCTGTTCGCGCCTACTCTCGCCAAGTTGTAAAACGGTGTGCGCGATTGACAAGAAATGGTATAATGACGATAAACGTGCGGCGCGCAAAGTGAGTAAAAAATTGCAGCGAGGAGGATGGAGCAGCGGCAAGAAGCCGAGCGCACGATGGAGCGGAGCTGCCGCCGTGATCCTGATAGCACCGAGGAACTCAGCGCCATGGAACGTGAGTGCCTGTTCGAGCGCCGGCGCACCGCCAAGCTCGTCGAATGCAAGGAAATGCTCCGGCGCAACGGGGCCCAGAAGTACGCGAGGGACGCGTTCAAGACGCTCTTCCGCAACGAGGTATGTATGCGCTAGTTTTGCGAGTTTGCGAGTTTGCGAGCAATTTGCCAGTGAAAATCAGGAGGGCTCGTCAAACGTTCATCCACCTTGGCTTGCTCGAAGCATTGTAATGCTCTAACGATGAAATGTCCATTGATGCGTCACTGGCTGAAAATGGTCACAGACATTTCTAGACTCGCGCGGCTTTTCAACTGTAACCGCAATTGAATTATCCGAGTCGATCGAAAAATTCAGTCTACTATCCGCTCTCTCAAGCAGTACGTTGGGTCTAGTTGGCGAGACAGTTTATAGAGGAAAATAACTGCAACTTAATCGCGAGGTGCTGCGCACTCGACTTTTTGCGTCACTCATTCTAGATGAGAAAGTCGAAAGAAAGAAGAGTATGCAAATATTTGATGTTCTCGCTAAAATACGCGTGCTTAAAATCGTTGGAGGTGTTAAGCCCACTCTATTGACGAATAAAGCGCTTAGAAAAATGTCGAAATTACTCGATTGAAAAGCCCCTTAACACGAAGGACTATTCGCGCGCGTACGGTCCAGCCTTCGCTGCTCTAGAAGCCCTCCCCTCGAGCGTTGCCAAGGCCCTTTGAACGTATGGCTAAACGTAGCTAGTCGAAATAGCAGTGCCAGTGATGTCAATATCTCGGCGCTCTCAATCAAAGCTAGAAACAAGATACAGGCTGATCCAGATTAAGTAAATAATAATAATAGCCGGAAGCACGATTGCCAGTCTCGTGCGATTATTGCAAGATTAATAAAAGATATATAAATGTGAAAAGCGAGGCCGAAGAGGCGCCCGCGCGGACAATAACTCGTTCTACAGTAGCAGCCCGTGAAAAGCAAATGGGAACATCGAAAAGAGCGATCTAGGCAGCCAAAGGCCCGCGAGCGCATTTGCTTGGATCAAGGCGCTCGATCGCCTGGGGCGTGAGGCCTTGACGCGCCGCTTTACTTCTATTCGTTCCTTTTCTATTTTAATTAATCGCGGATGCGCGCAGCTCTATAAGCCGTTCCTACACTCGCTCACCTGCTCTCCAGGGATCGCTATATGCTTGAACCAGCTCTTCGCTTTGCATATTAATTTACCTTTTATAGCTATATACTTATAAGCGTACTTCTGGCCACCTTGCGAGTAGAGAAATAAAGATCGCGCGCTGTAATCGCGATTAGCTAGATTCGGCATGTCCGGCCCTTTCTTCGTTGACAATCAAAACAAGAGAATTTCAGAAATAAGTATAGCGGTTCAGCTTTAATCTGGTCTAATACAGCTATGCGACTTTGACACATCAACATATGGCTGCGTATGAACACTGCTCGTGCGGGCGACAAGATACACCGCCGGGCACTTGATGTTAATGCCAAGTTTTTTCTTCGAAAACGCATGAATTGGGACATTGAGTGAGCACCGCAGCAATTTGCATGCTGTTATGGGAAAACTTATGTTATTCGACTGAAGCAAAGAATCTGTTTTCACTCTTAACAACTCTTAACCAAGTCGTCTAATAACGTCGCTTGCAGGTTTTCCTGGACAAGTTGTTCGCCCTGTTCGACCAAGACAGGGACGGTCTGCTGGAGCAAGACGAGTGGATTGAATTCTTGAAAGGCAGACTGACGTAAGTAATATCGAGCATACGCCGCTCGCTCATCATATATATGTAGATCGACGTTCGACATCCTAAAACGACTTGACTCGGCTGATTTATGTGTTTGGCGCTTTTCCCGACTTGCAGCAACGAGAAGCAGAACGACTTCGTCGACCAAATCGAGAGCGTTGCTTACGTGCTCTGCGCCGAGGAGCCGGTCAATCTCACCACGTTCCGACAGATATTCCACACCAAAGGAGTGAGTCTCGCCACCCATGTAAAAATACCTCGGTCGGATTTGACGCGTTTCCTCTCTCTCTCTCTCAGCAAATATCAATCGACCAACTCTATATCTGTATTTGAGCGCTGGAGAAATCGCAAAATCGTTCTGTTCTTTGCAGATAATAGAAAAATTGTTCAAGCTCATCGACACCGAATGCACAGGAAGTGTGAGCCCTGAGCAAATAATGGAATTCATCGCATCCATCAGTAATCCCAGGTGAATTTTGAGGGGACAGCGCAGTCTGTTTACGCGTCGGCAATCGCTCTAGACGGCAAATTTTTTGCATTTCAGGGCAAGAATCGGCTTTGACGAGCGTAATCTAGAATGGCTAGAAAAGATTTTCAAGCAAACCGTCGGAAACGAGAAGGAAATTCGGCGGGAGGAGTTCAAAAAAATCGTCACATCGAAAAATGTAAAATATACAATAAACAGTATAGCGAGCGTCATATTCGCATATTTTTCCCGTAAACCCGTTTTTTTTTTTGTTTTTTTTCCAGCCATTCTTCACGGAAAGAGTCTTCCAGATCTTCGACAAGGACAATTCCGGGACGATATCGCTGCAGGAATTCCTCGACGCGATGCACCAGTTCGCCGGCAAAACGCCCGACGACAAGATCAGATTCCTCTTCAAGGTCTACGACATAGACGGTCAGTCTCGCGTCAGATGCGTGTTTCGTATAAAAACGGCACGGGTTACGCAAAAGCCACGCCGAATGCCGCGATCCTTTTAATCTCTGCCGGCAGTCTCAGCAGCTGCCTATCGGTTGCGGCCCGCTGTAATCTAGTCGCGCGCAAGAGTACATCTACACGCGACGCTTTGATGATCGCGCGCGTTTCATAATAACTCTGATGATACTGGGCGATGAATCGGTGCGCTGCGCGGTATGTTGATCGCTGAACTGCACCGCAGGTGACGGCCTGATCCAGCTCCGCGAGCTCGAGCACGTGCTGCGCGCCTGCATGGAGGAGAACGGCATGAGCTTTAGCGATGAGCAGATCGAGGATCTGACGATCGCCCTCTTCGAGGACGCGGACCAAGGAAACCGCGGAGCGATCACCTTCGAGGCGCTCAAAAGGCAGCTGGAGAAGCACGAGGGACTCCTGGAAAATCTTACCATCAGGCAAGTCGAGCGTAAAAATAGGCCTGGCAAACTCGGCCTGCGGGTTTGCGTACACGAGTACAGACCTGAGTTGTATATTTCTTGAAAACTTTCAGCATAGACCGATGGCTGGTCCCGCCGAAGCCGGAAGAGCCGAAAAAGTCGTACCTAAAGTTCCTGCCCCAGCTGCGCCCGTATCAGTTGACGAAGCCGTACCTGAAGAACAACTACGTGAAACTCTCGTTCATATCCATCTTCGTGATCATCAACTTTGCCCTCTTCGCCTCGAGAGCTTACCAGTACAGGCGCGAGAACGGATATGTCATCTTGGCTCGCGCTTGCGGTACGATTATAATACACAGAGAGAGAGCTAAAAATTCGCATATAGCCAAGTAGTAAGTAAGGACCGTCTCGCTCGTTCATATTCAGGGCAGTGCCTCAACTTCGACTGCACGTTCATCCTGGTACTGATGCTGCGGCAATGCATCACCTTGCTGCGAACGCACGGCTTCAGCTCGGTTCTGCCGCTGGACAACCACATCTACCTGCACAAAATGACCGGCGCCTTCGTCTGCATATTCAGCCTAGTGCACACACTGATGCACCTGCTCAATTTCGGTAGGTGTGCGAATTTTGCACATTTTCCCACAAGGCTGTCCCTTAATCAGTCTCTCGGCACGCGGCAAACTCGAGAGCCAAATAAAGAATTTAAAAATAGAAAAGTGGCAATGATTTTCTCGGTAAACAGTATGTTATTAACGCGTCGATCCCTCGCCCTCTGCGCAGGCACGATTGTGATCAACGACCACGAGCACCTGAACAGCGCAAATTACACCATGTCCGAGTGGCTGCTGACGAGTCGCCCTCGGCTCTTTGGCCTGGTGGCCGGGGGCGCCAACCCGACCGGCGTCGCTTTGATCGTCATCCTCGCCATCGTGACCGCCTGCTCGATGCCGTTCGTGCGCAGAGGCGGATGTTTCGAGGTACTAGTTTTTTTTGTTTTTTTTTCTCTTACTTGAATTCGCTCATGAAACCTCTTATCGGCTCAGGTCTTCTACTGGTCTCACCTGCTGTACGTACCATTCTGGATACTCATGATCTTCCACGGGCCGAACTTCTGGAAGTGGTTCGTGTTGCCGGGCAGCATCTACGCGATAGAGCGCATTCGCAGACTAGCTTGGGTACACGCGCAGCGCGGCAAGACCTACATTAGCTCGGGCCTGCTGTTGCCATCGAAGGTGACCCATCTGGTGATCAAGCGGCCGGCGAACTTTGACTTCCGGCCCGGCGACTACGTCTTCGTCAACGTGCCCGTCATCGCCAAGTACGAGTGGCATCCGTTCACCATCAGCAGCGCACCCGAGCAGGAGGGTAACTCAAAGTTATACTATGCATAGGGGGCCGAGGAAGGCGTCGAAATCCTAACTCGCTAACTCGCGCTCGAGCTTTCTTTCTCGCAGAATACATGTGGCTGCACATTCGGGCAGTGGGCGAGTGGACTACCAGCCTCTACTCTTACTTCGACAAGGAGCAGCAAAAGCTTCACCGAGGCGAAGTCTTAGCCGTGGACAATTGCGCAGTTAGAACGAGGCCGTAAGTATAGGCAGCTTGAAAAATTGCGTGTGAAAAGTGGTGAAAAGCTGAAAGATATTTCTTCGGATCAGATGCCAAGCCGTCAAGAGCATACCGGCTATTCTGGAGAAAAAATTCTCAAACGACTCGCTGGAAGAGCCCCAGCCGGGAGGTCTGGAGAATCCGGTATTCGTGCCCGAGTCGAATCCCGCCATAAGTTCCCCCTCGTCTTTCGCCACCGGCGCGGAGCGTGAGAATTGCCGCTTGTTTTTCTTTAAATGATCCTCAACGTGAATTCGATCTCCTTTTCATTTGAAGCGTAAAAAAACTTTCAGAGAGCTCCAGCCCTGCGAGAACGCCGCGAGAGAAGAAGTTGCATCAGCTGCTTCTGAGCAGCAAGATGCCCCTCGAAAAGTCCTTTTCCATGCCTGACATCCAGACAAAAAGGAAAAAACGCCAGCGGATGATTGCGTAAGTACGGCTCTTTATATCAATGCTGTGTACCTATACGAGTTTATTCGAGTGCCCGTGTTCTGTCGCGTTGAGCAGCCTCCGCGACTACATGAGATCCGAGTCCGAGAAGAGTTTCGACGAGTGTTCGATACGCCGAGCGAGACTGAAGTCGCTGGGCTTGGCTTACCTGAGCCCGCAGAACAAGTCACTGGCTCAGAGTTTTCGTTACATGCGCACGAAGCCGACTATCATTGCATTTAAGACCCCGAGTTTGGAAAACTGCGAGTACGAAGTGCCTGCCTCAGCCGCGTCAAACACGAGTAAGTTGCGCATAACTACTATGCGGTATATAGTTAGGCCGCTGCTAAGTAATGCTGCGAATGACGAATGAGCCCATCGCCTGTCTCTATAGCGATCGACGCAGACGGGCCGAAGCCAGAACCGCAAACAATAATACCAGCAGCAGCTGCCGAAGAAGGCAGAGTCGGAACGCTATACGGCGCTCAGAGAAGAAGGCAGAGCTGCTTCAGAGGCGTCAAGTCTGAAACATTCTCCTACTCTCCGATGAATTATCCAGTTGGAAAGCCACTCGAGGTAGCTATAATGTGCACGCGAATCGACGATATGCAGCAGAATAATAATTAAGTAAAACGCTCGTTCTTAGATCTACCTGGACGGCCCGTACGGTGCCCCGTCGAGTCACATCTTCCAGGCCCAGCACGCCGTCCTGATAGCGACCGGCATCGGGGTCACGCCCTTCGCCTCGATACTCCAGTCCATCATGCACCGTTACTGGAAAGCAAGGCACACCTGTCCGAAGTGCTCCTTCGCCTGGGCCAGCGAAATACCCGCGAGCATCATGAATCTCAGAAAGGTGAGGTGTGCGTGAGATGTTCGAGATGCAGAGTGAGTGAGAGAGAGAGAGAGAGCACGTCGCGTTTCCCTTTTATTTGCCGCGCGCGGCCTCTCCAAAAATAACCAACGCAAAGTGTCTGCTGCGAGTCCCCTTGCGCTATTATGGCGAGAAGCTCATCGTCTCTGTTGTTCTGTTGTTGCGTCGCTTGCCGACAAAAAGGTGGACTTCTTCTGGATCAACCGGGACCAGCGCTCGTTCGAGTGGTTCGTCAACCTGCTCTCGCAGCTCGAAATGGAGCAGGCAGAACTCGGAGCGACAATGGAGCGATTCCTCGAGATGCACATGTACATAACCAGCGCTCTGCAGAAGAGTGACATGAAGGCGGTCGGACTGCAGCTGGCGCTTGATTTGCTGCACGAGAAGGTCAGTATTATTGGCTCCATGATCGGTTGTTGCATGAAACTAACTTTTAAAACTTTTGTCCGTCTCTCTTGATCAACGGAAAAACAAACGCACGCTGTACCATAGACTTTGCAAGGCCTTATTACCGCAATGCAAGTGAACCAGATGAAACGCATCATAAAGCACGAAAGCGTTCCTTGACACGCATATACGCGCACTTGCCGAACCGAAAGCTTTGCGATCTCAATATACCGAGCTGCTCTCAATTAACGGCAATAAAATGAGAGAGAGAGAGAGAGACAGACAGACAGACAGAGAGAAGGAGAGATCATAATATGAGTCGCCGCGAACGAGTGCTTGTGAAATGAAATTAAAAAAAGACACGCCAAATAAGTTACAAGCGTTCGGGCGTGGCCGGTGCGTTTATAGCCCGCTCTCGCGCGCAATTATCTTAATTGGCTCGAATCGAAACCGACTGACGATCTTCTAAATGATGCTGCAGGAGAAGCGGGATCTCATTACGGGTCTGAAGACACGAACGAACGCTGGCCGACCCAACTGGGACAAGGTTTTCAAGCAGCTGCAGGATCGCAAGAAGGGTAAGGTGACGGTCTTCTACTGCGGACCTCCTCAGCTAGCCCGCATCCTGCGATACAAATGCGACCAGTTCGGGTTCAACTTCCGCAAGGAGTCCTTCTAAACTCTAGCTGATTGAGATACAACCGTATAGTCTTATGTCGAGCGTTATTCGTGGATTTTCAAAGTTCAAATGATTTCATTGCTGTTTTCCTGACTCCTTTTACATTTTTAAGCTAATCAATCAAACGTCACATTATTTTTCATTTTATATGATATCAAATTAATACGCCGAATGCATTCTAGCAAGATAACAATATAATGATATACCTTCAACGAAACCCCCAATTTTTCATTAAATAGTCTTATTTATTTATGTTTTATCAAAATTTGTGCGTTTTTATGCATGTGTGTGTGAAATACTTTCTGAATTGAATTTTTGGTAAAGCCTTATGAATCCTTTTAAATTGGGCAATAGCACGTTTGTGTATCGCAATATCGTTTTCTTCGAATTTTTTTTTTATTAGACTTTTCATTGAATCTCTTCTTTGGATACTTCTTAAACATAGCTATAGTATATCGCGACTTAGAATAATTGTGTAAATATATTTTTGTTTTTCTATCGTCTATATGATTGGGCATATACAAATCCACAAATTAGTACATCACAATTATCAATACATCTATTAATAAATGAAGTTCTGCATTCCACAATTTCGCAGGACTCTCGGATAAAAATCTGACGCATTTTTATACTAACTATATTTTTATAACTAACGATTTTCCAATAAAAATAAATAATTCTTTATTGATTATACAAAATTTTTAATTTACAGAAACCTACTTTGCTTCTATTTTCAGTTTCAGTGCGTTCCAAGTTTTTCAGATAACTTGATAAAGTTTTGAATTTTCTGTAGGAACATTCGATGCATATTTTCTTTTCAATTATTTCCATATATGTATAAACATATAGATCTGCATGTATACATATATACAGCATCATAATTTTATATTGATTAATATAGTTTACAACGATTTTACAAATTCTAGTATAACGCATATACATATATATATATATATATATATACTTATTTATTTATTAATGTAAGGTTTTTGAATCCATAAAATTTCAATTACCGTATATTCATTCATCAGAGATCCAAGAATTTTTAAAAATCAGTAGTCACTGCTCATCAACATTGATGCTTGATTAACATGCGTAACATTAAATGTACATGGAGATTGATGCCATGGTTCTCCATCTACTTGCATCGCACAGGGACTCTTCAATGTTATCTATATGAAAAGTAAATATAACTTAGTATAAATGTGGATAAAACTTTAGAACATTTTAATTAATAATAATTACTTTAACAGTCTTGGCTTGGCCTAAACGAAGTGGTTGTGATAAACCAACTTGCAGTTGGGCTATATGAAGAGAAGAATAAATTGCTACTACTTCGAGTTTTCTATCACAAATACTTTGTACTCCTACTTGATTATCTGTGAAAAGAATTCAAATAAAAAGTTCACAAATTGTAATAATAGTATTTACGCTGAATATGCATCATATACTACAGATAAACAAATTTTTACCTTCGAGATTCATGTTCCACAAATCAACACCAGCCCCCCATGATGGAATGTTCAGTACTACAATACTTTCAATAGAAGGTAATTCGATTTTTTTATCGTCTAAATACACTTCAATTCTTTGGTCTAAATCTTTACATTCTCTTTCCACAACTTGCTGTGTTCCAAAACATAAATAAAGTAGCTGGAAAGGTAGGAATATTACTATACATAAAATCTACCATGGAAAGTATTATTTTCAGAATTATCATTACCTTGTTAAATATTCTATGACTAAAAAGATAAAAACGACTTTCTCTTGTACGATGAAAATTTAAAGTCACTTGTGCATCAACTCCTACACTTAAGTAATTGTACATATGTATTGATTTATGATGTGCTCTAAAACCTAATCCCTTTTTAGCATCAATTGACACAGACCATCTATATATATAATAAAAAGTACAAAGATTAAAAAAACATCAAAATAATTGATTTCCAAGAATGATATATTTGCCAGTACAAGACCTGTCAAGATCAACTTTCTTTGCTAATTGTATAGCTTGCAGTGTTGCAGATACCTCTGTGTTAGAATCATACTCCTTTCCCCAACCTAAGACACGCGATAAATCATTTCCTGTTCCTAATGGAAGAATTGCTACAGCTGGAACTGGCTGAAAATGAGTTTATAAATGATTATTCGACGCTACATTGAAAAGAGGTTCTTTCAATTCATTTACATTTAGTTGCAACTTATAGATTGCATCTAGAAGCCAGGCAACAGTCCCATCACCTCCAGCTACCACAATTTTGTATGGAGTATCACCTAATAAGCGGCACCACTCTAAAGCTGCCACAGGATCGCGTTCTGATAAATCAATTACTTGAGCAGGGTTTAAAATCCTTCGGAAAGAAGATAATATTTCTGCCCCTTCATTATTTCCTGACTTTTTATTGGCTGTACAGAAAAAAAAAATTGAATTGGAATTTGTCTTTCAAAATCTTTCTTGATTATTAATAATTTTTTATCATTATTGAGTACGATCTTACCAACTACAATCAATGGACTCCAATTTGGCCACAACGGTGGTACAATTGATCGGATTTGTAGGCGGCGTCGAACTTTACTAGACTTATTGACAATTTCAAGACTGGCTGGTGGAATGATCATAGGTTTATAAACACCAAAATCACACACCTGAAAACGTTAATACGATTTACATTAATTCAATTATTTTAAAAGAGCATGTAGTATTTATCTAAGATAATATATTTACATCATTAATTGATGATTTGCATGTTTCGTGTGAACATCTTTGACACCAGCAGCACCACCAGTCTAAAAGTTCTGGCTCAAAACTGCATTCTTCATCACATATATCGCACATTGCAACAATTGGTAAATTACCTTTAATTAAAATACTTATTGAATTGCAGACATACATAAGAAATAGGTAAAAACATTCCTAACAGGATTTTTAACAAAATCTAACTACCTCTGACCCAATGATGTTTCATAGGTTCTTTATTTGACGATAAAGTAATTTCCTTGCATCTAAACTTTTTATCTGCTTTTTTAAGACATTCGTGATCAGCGCAGACTCCACATGAATCACAGTATAATCCGTTCATAGCCAATAAGAGAGATTCACAAACACTGCAGAAATAAGGCTGCAAAATAAAATTTATCAAATATAGTACTTATATCATTCCTGATGTGTGTTTTTGATGTTTGAGAGATTATCTAACCCTGGAAGTTCTTTTAATGATTTGCCAGTTATGTTTTTTAGCATCTCTAACGTGAATGTTGATTTCTCCTATTAAAAAGCGAACAACATTGACAGTAACAACAAATATTATCATTGTAGAAACTGTAGGTAAAAGACACCCATAAAAACCGTCGACCCACATGATGACCAATAACTCTGGACAAAAATCTGTAAAAATGAAACACTTGAGATCATATTCTTTTACACCCTATACATATATCAATATCTCAATAAAACTTACATTTATCGACAATACTTAAAAAATCTGATCAACAAATTTTTAATAAAAGCATCTTCCATCTAGGAGATAAAATTTCCAAGTAACATTAAGTAAAATCAATATAGTAAACCAGATAAATGTTTATGAGCCATGAAAATCAATGAAAGAAAACTAAATAACTTTCCGTACTTCAGTGGCAATCGCCTATAATCTCACATCATAACGCGGCTGATTCCTTCTTCATTTTCACAGTACATCTATTAATTTACATCTTGCTCAAATTTCAATTGACAATCATCCAGTTTGAATCGTTGAACGCAACCACTCATCAAAATAAGCAGCACACGTATATCTTGGCAATACTATACTTATAAATTTGACGTATATAATGTCTGTTTATGGTGCACAAACAATGTCGACAATAGGACCATTACCATCTTCCACAAGATCTCGTTGCAAATACACCTTGAATGCAAATATATGCCCGCGCGCTTTGCCCCGCTGCGCATAGCGCTCGCCGAGTTTCAAATTATATTCATAATGCTGAAGTTTAGAAATTAAACAGCATTTGATATATTGATTAAAATGTCAAGAATTAGTGTAATATAAGGAATATGTAAACTCTCCTTTGTTGGGTTGAGCAAGCGTGTGCGTTCGATTTACCATAGTGCGATATATGTTCAAATGCTGCTGCGTCGCATTGTGCGCTCGATTTGCGTGCAGACTGCAGAAACTGTGCAGTGTGCAGACTAGTAAACGTATAAAAAAATTTGAGGTTAACTTACAAGTAATAATAACGAGATAACAAACATTTAATAGACAAAGTATTTTTGAAATTAATGTAATTAAAGCCAAAAGAACAGTCCAACGTTATTCTGACATGTAAAGTTTTGCAACTAAAGTATAGGAATTTACCTACTGCTAATTTGGATACTGCATTTTTTAGAAAACTAAACTGTGAGAAATAAATAATTTTTTCATATAATAAAAAAACTGTACTCTTAATAAAACAAAAATCATACCTTGAGTTGCAGCAGCCAGCATGTCGAAAGATACTAAGACTATTCTAAAGGAAGCTAGAGAACTTTTGAAACAAAAAGAATTCAACACAACTATAAAAATATGCAAGAAGGTACTAAAAGAAGACAAACGCAATTACAATGCTCTGGTGTTGATGGGAGCTGCAATGCGAGAAGTGAAAGAACTGAAAAGCCAAGTTCCTAAGACATTAAAAAAGGCAACCGACATTCAACCCGACAATCCTCTGGCTTGGCATGGATTACTCGCCCATTATGAAGGAGAACCAAAAAGTATTGAAATATGTGCTGAACTGATTCCTGTCTATAATAAGCTTTTACAATTGGAAAAGTATAAATCATTGATGGTTCCATTATTTCAACTATGATTATCAATATATGGAATTGAAAAACTATTTTTTACAGGGATACAACAAAGTTTATATTATACTTGAAAAATCTTTCTGAATCTTTACTGAAGGCAAATGATGATAAAGCTTTATCCGAATGCATTGCAACATTTTGCAAATTGAAAGCAAAAGAAGAAACTGATGTAGAAAAAGTCAAACTAATTAATGAAACAATAGCATCAGTTTTAACTCAGTACCCTAAAATTAATAATGAACTGGATGAAATATTAGAGCAAGTATTATCGATTCTTATTCAAGATGAAAATTCAATTAATAGACATGACTATTATAAGAGGTATCTGAAACTGCTTTATAAGTCTGAAAAGTTTGATAAGCTTATATCTGAAGCTGCAAAAATGTACTCAATTTTTAATCAAGACATTTATCCTTTAGGTATGTTACATGTTGATATGGTGTAAAAAATTGTGTTCCTTAATATTACAATTTTTACAGAATGGGTTTGCCGTGCGTATTCAGAATATGTTATTACTCGTGACTCGTCATGCAAAAAAATCGATATTCCTATGTATTATGAAACATTGTTGGATCATGATTCGGAATCTATTCTTGGATATTTTGCTAAGGCAGTGTATTTGTATCAAACGAGGAATTTAATAAATGCCAGAAATATTCTCAGTCATCTGGTTCATGTTAAGCCAAAATGGTTTCATGCATGGCTTTTATTAGGTAAAATTGACATATCTCTATATTGCTGGGAAGATGCTGAGACAGCTGCATTGCATGCTGAAAAACTTATACCTGAAGGAGATCCTCAAAATTTGCGCCATGTTATAAATTTACTATTACTTGAGGCACTCATTAAGAGTTCTAACAAACTTAAATGGATGAAAGCTGAATCTAAATTCGAGGAAGTAGGGATATTTAATGTGATGTTTTTCTTTTTCTTTGAATTTTAACAACTAATGTATCTTTTTCTCAAGTTATCAGATGGCTCAGTAAAAAGTTCTATACTACGCGCTCATCTTTACGTTCTCTTAAGGGACAAAAGCGCAAAAGTTTTGATAAATAATCTGAAAAATGATCAAAATACAAAAATAGAAGGTACAGTGCTTCATGCCATGGATTTATTGCAAGAGAGACATTTGGAAGAGGCTGCTGATGTTTTGGGGTCCATACTAGAAACATCGGAGGCATGGCTTACTTTGGGAAAAATTCATTGGGAGATGGCTGATTATGGACACAGCTTGATGGCATTTCTAAAAGGTATACGCGCTGATCCGAACAATTGGGAATGTTTAGTTTATTTAGGTAGATATCATCAAGAACACTCAAAAGACTATGACAGATCCAAAAAGTGCTATCAAAAAGCTCTACAAATTAATCCTAATTCTGAGCAAGCTGGCATTGGTCTAAGTTTGGTGCACAGACTTTTAAAAAACAATGTTAGAAACAAAACAATTAATTACATTTAATAATGTTTGATAAAACAGTACAAAATTTCAATTTAAAACTTTCTTCAATTTTAGGAAGAAAATTTAAAATTATTGATCCAATTGACAAATCAAGGTAGAGGACCTAAGTGGGCATTACTTCAACTTGGTTTGCAGTACCTTGATCAGGGTAATTCCAGTGAAGCTGTTGCAATCCTTCGAAATGCTGTAAAAGCTGATCCGATCGATAGGTAAAATGTTTTTCAAATGCCGATTCGTATATATTGAATAAATTTTAAAAAATCACCTTAAAAACGAAAATTTTCTCATTTTAGCAATTGTTGGGAATGCCTTGCAGATGCATATTTAGCTCGAGGTGCTCATTTATCTGCCATAAAATCTTATGAACGAGCCCTTAAGTTGAATTCAGAATCCATATACTCCATGACACAACTTTCAAATATCAAACTGGTTAGTTTTTTTTTTCTATTTCATTAGGAACTTTTTTTAAAAACAATTATTTCTAATGATTGTATGGCATTAGTTAGTAGGTGAAAAAGCTCTTGCAAAGGAAGATTTTTTGAAAATCCTTGAAAAAAACGAACGTAATGTAACAGCTTTAAAAGGCCTAGCTGAATGTTGTTTCAGACTTGGTCAGGACTATGCAAAAGCCCAACTTTTAGCTAGAGCTAGAGAACATTTCCAAGAAGCTGTAGACAATGCAACGATAGCCATCAAGGAAAAGAGTACATTTCTCTGCAACTGGAAATTACTGGGAGATATATGCTATAATGTAGCAGCTCTGCCAGAAAAATATTGTTATTTAACTGTGGTTCCAGAATTAGTTCAGTCTGATTCCAAAAACTTTAATATTACTATTACTCAGAAAGATATACTTTTACTGGCATCAAGGTAAACAAGCTTTTTCATACAAAATCATACAAAATAAATGAACTAACCGGTTATAAACAAATTATCTGTAATTGACATTCTGCAGATGTTACTGCAGAGCATTGAGCATGTCAAAAAATTCTCCACTTCTGTGGCACGATTTATCACGCTGTTATTTTGCACAATTGCATTTGGATACTTCAATAGATCCAAACGAAATTGCAAATAAAAGTCTGGCAGCAGCTAAAGAAGCAGTGAAAATCGACCCTTCTAATTGGTTCCACTGGAATTTGTTGGGAGTTATTTGCATGTCAAATGAAATAAAAAACTATGCTCTGGCTCAACATAGTTTTGTGATGGCGATTGAAACAGAACCTAACAATGCAGTTTCTTGGACAAACCTTGGTTGTTTGTATTTACTTTTAGGTGATCAACTTATATTGCTGATTTTTTAACAATCCTGGTTCATGCATAAATATTTTCAAATGATTTTACAGAGGATCTATATCGTGCAAATAAAGCTTTTTCATGGGGTCAAAAAATTGATCCAGCTTATATCAACTGTTGGATTGGCCAAGCTTTGATTGCAGAACAAGTATCACAAAATGATGCAATGGACTTGTTCCGGCATGCTACACAGCTTGGCTATCATCACGAGGCTGCTGTTGGTTATACCCATTGGGTAATTAAAACTATAATGGATTCTAGAGCCAAACAAGACCCACTTTACACTTATGTAATTGAAAATATGCATGCGGTAACAGTTGCCTCTGATGCAATACAGTGGTACACAGGTAATTAAACAAAAATTTTTTTTAATTTTAAGCGTTTGCACATAAAGAATTAACAAATTTTTTAACAGTTCATTATCCAAATGATCCATATGCATTAAATGCTTATGGATTGTTATTGGAAAGACAAAAGCTTTACAAACCAGCAACTGAACGATTTTCTACTGCTTTGAAATTCATCAAAGACAACAAACACAAAGATTTATTGAGCATAAATTTAGCTCGTGTCTTGGTACAACAAGAACACTATGAAGAAGCAGTGAAAATTTGTTTATCAATCAAAGAGGCAAGCTTCGCATCCCATTGTCAGTTAGCCATATCATTGTTCAAAGGTAAACATTCTATAATGTATACATACTTTTTGAGCTATGAATTTAAAAATTCTAATTTTACTTTTGTAATTGAAGCTGAGCATTTCAAAGAATCTTATGAAGCATACAAAGCAGCGGTAGAATGGTTAGCTGACAGTGATTCTGATAAGGCACATGTACTATGTGCAATGGCATCAATGGCCTACATGTCTCAGGAAAGTACTGCTGCCAAAACACTTCTATTCCAAGCTGTTGAAATCAAGCCTCCTATTATTTCTGGTTACTTAGCATTAGCTGCTTTGGGAATGCTTGATGGAGATAAACATCTTACAGATCTGGTTTTAAAAGATCTTAAGACTCATGATAACAATTCAGAATACAGAAATCATATTGTCAAACTTATGGCTTATTCCTGTCTTATTCAGAATGACAGAGAAGGTGCCTCTAAAGTATTTCGCCAATACATCCATTGTTACCCAGGTAAAATAATAATAAATATCATTTAGATATTTTCGCTACTTTCTAGGAAATAAAAATTAATTTTTTTCTGTTTTCTTTCTTCTTTTTTTTTTAATAAAGATTCATCTGAGCTTTGGAGTAATCTAGGCAAAATCTTATTAACTATAAGTGATGATTCGTTCTATAAATGCGTCGAAAAAGCTCTATTTTTGAGCGAAAACCTATCAAGTGAACATATTGCAAAGATTATCTGCATGTCGTCTCTTAGTAAGCTAATTACATCAAGTCCAAATAAAGGTCTTCGTGCAGTTTTAAATACAGTACATTCATACCCAGCCAATATTGACAGTTGGTCTAATCTCATAACTGCACTATTACCAAGGTATTTTTTCTTTAAAAAAATATTTTATTATTCGTTATACTTTTATAAAAAAAAAAATGTCTTAACATTTATTATAGATGGGCTAAGATTTCACAACAAAATGCTCATTGGTTGATGGTTTTGGCATCAAGGGTTCGAAATAATCTATCATGCACAAGAAGTATGGAGCAATGGCTTTTAAAAAATGAGAAACAAGCAAATGACATCGCTTATTGTTAAAATTTGTGCGTGTATATAGATATAAAGACTCTAATACATATAAAATATAAAACTCATTTATTTAAAATTTTTTTAAAGATGTACTTTAGTAAATTTATTGGAAAGTCAATAATAATGGATTATACGATTTATATTTTTTTATATACACATTTACACTAGATCTCTTAAACCTTTTCTATAATTAAAACTGTTACTTTCATTGAATTTATTGTTGGATTGATATCTATTTTGTTGTTGACTTTGTCTGTTTCCGAATTCTGGTCTTTGCCACTGTCTTTGTTCGTTATTAACTCTTATCTGATCAATTGTTGTAGTAATATGCTCATCTAAAGTCTAAAGAAACATTTAATAGTTATTATATATCTCTGAGATGAACAACTGTTGGTGAAAAAAAAAATATGATACTTACTCCTGTTTGAACATAGTCATGCAATTTGATCTGTTTCAACATTTTCACAAGTTCAGAATTCTCTTCGAGCTTTTCACTTTCTACCAGTTCTTCAACTTTCTCAATCTGAAATTTAATATAAAATAATATGGGATTATCGTAGATCAGTATTGATAAATATAAAAGTTACTTTAGAAAAATTAATAATACATACTGTATTTTTAAAGTAAGACTGCTTACGTCTTGTAGGCAAATCACTTTGTAGTGTAGTACGGAAGTACACCATTACTTCATCAACACGTTTTAGAGCTGCATAAGCTTCTACTTTAATACATCTAATATCAATGTACCTAACATTGCGTGCTAACGATGCAACTTCTAATGCTACACTTGGTGAACCTTGTTTTAAAGCCAATGATGCTAAAAACGTTATTGCCCTGCGTGGAAATTCAAAACCTCTTGTTTGAACTTCTTTGAAGAGATTAACCGCATAGTCAAAACTATCTTTTGTGTTCTGTAAAATATAGAATAAGAATATTTTTATTTTGTCAAGTCTTACAAATGGATACCTTCTTATTGACGGGGCTTACCTCTTGGTAGCAGGCACCCATTACAATGATAAATGGATTTTTGGGATGCACAATACCATTGATGTTCTTAGTTTTAATGATATCATAAACATCTCTGACATCTGAATATTTACCATGATTATATAATAGATCCAAAAGTAACTGCTGCGACATTATTTGGTCAAAGAAACCGTTCAACTCTGGATCTTTGAATGCTTTCAGAGCTAAATCTGGCTCATCCAAGTGATAAAATGCCCTCATTGCCACAGTACCAAATACGAAGCTTCCAAATCTCAGATTATTTTGAGTGTGATATTTTTTTAACATAGTGTACAAAAGATCAAGATCCTCCGGTTTCTTTTCAACTATGTGTAACATAGTTTTCAAATCTTCGGTAAAAACCATAGAGTCTTCTTTGTTCTCTATCAAGTCTCTCATTTTATTGAAAAACAGGTGATCAACATTAAGAAACTGAGATTTCACATAGTCACGGGCATTCAAGTAGCCATTCAGTCCCATTGCATTGGGAGAGTACAGTTGTCTCGTGACTGAAACAAAATAAAGTAAAAACAATGTCAATAATGAAGGTGTTAATCGATAACGAATGAAAGCCGTGGAATAATCATTTGATTTTCTATCACTGTATCTGTATTGTAATTGTGATGGGAGGGGAAAGTTAGGTTAAAAAGTTTTACTCACCATTTATAACTAATTGCTTAACGACACTTTTGCCCAACAGGTTAAAACTATTTCTCACAAGACTGCTTGCACACATAGCCATGGTGAAGAGTAGAGGGTTGATTAGTTGGCGAAATTATTGTAATGTGCCGTATTCGTGACTGGTGTACACATTTCCCGTTTCACCAGCGTGTATGAGTAGGTATATAAGTTGCGTCGACTGCCGAGCGATATATTAGAGAACCACGTGTGTTTGCTTGCGCTGCACGAGCGACCGATGGTAGTGTTTGATTGATATGATCATGTGTCGTGAAATTGCGCGCCATAAAATTACATGAGCCGGTTATGGTGAAATGTGAAAATCATAATCTCGTGCGCTGCAATTGAAATTTCGTTTATTGAGCTGCATTATGCATTTATGCTGCTCGGCTAGCTAATTACTCATTAATATTATATACTCTGCTGCGCGCAGCCTGCACTGCGCAGTGTCAATAGTCGCTCCAATTCGACTCTTGGGACCCCCCGCGGATCCAATAATAAATTGGGCCCGCCGGGTAAAACCCATCAGGGCCCATCTGCCCGAGCGAGAGGGCGAGAGCGTAAACAAGTCGTAAACGGTAAAGTGCGCAGAATGCGGCTGTGTAAGTACCCCCCTCTGCCCCCGCGTCGTGTAGAGATCTGCACAGTAGATATACGATTATACGAACGCCAAGCAGATTTCGGGCCCGCAGAGGCGGAGCATCGGGCTCAAAGTTTTATACCTGTGCGTGGCCGAGGAAATTAGCCACAGCGCTACCTCGCACTTGCTTAATGCTCGGCCGGTTGGCTCGCCCTGCATACCTAGTGCCGCAGCGCAAGCAAACAACTTTTATTTATGTTGGCACCGTATCCCCGGCGTTTATGGGGGGGAGCATACCAATAGGCATTGCGCTCGGCAGGAGGACCGAAGTGTCGCGAGGCTTTTCCGAGGACACGCATCTCGGCTTTGCATCGCACACCTGCCTCCGGCGAGATCTATGGGTAATGTCTTCTCGCCTGCGGCGCTGCACGCCGGCACGCGGCGGCCGAGCGACAGGATCAGCAACACTTGTGTAATTATGTCAACTTGTCAACCCCTGCCGGCCCTGCGGGGGCTTATTTACCGAAGCGCCTATTCGCCACCTATACAAAATAGGCTGATACGCAATCTTCTGCTATGGAAAGGGAAAGGCCGCCTTGCCCTTTCTGCGCATCCGTGCGCATCCCGCGCATAAAAATTGGAAAGTCGAACGCGAGAAATTTCTTATTTGTTATTAAATTGATACTTTTGTACAAAAGTTTACAAACTGTCCGTGGAGAAATTGTGACGTTATATTTCTTTTTTAAAATACTTATGATAGCCTGATGACACAAACACTTATTAAAATAAAGTAACAAATCTATTTTTTAAAGGTTAATTTAGATAATAAAAGTAAATGCAACGCTCATATAAGAAATGCATTTTGTATAGCTGGCGTACCTATAGGCGCTTCCGTACTTACTCGCTCTAAGCATGCCACTTGTGTGTAATGTAACCGACACACACACACACACACACCCACACACACACACACATATATATTCTCTTTGCTGATTTGGACCATAATAGACGCGCACGTCACTCGGTGAAACTCGGGCAGGGATTTCGCAATGGGCGCACTGCACGATCCTCATCTCGCGCGTACCCACTGATGTAATAATATATGATATATTATACGATATGGGCATGCAGACTCGGAGGCGGATCGAAGACGTCTGCGGGTTTCACAATCGCGCTAAAAATCCGATCCAGAGGCGCGATGGAACTCGAGCGTGTGAAACTGCTCGCTTATTCAGAATTCAGGGTCTCGCGCGGCGCGCGAGATTCTGGGCCAAGGCGCGCGGGGGCCTGCATGAATTCGCGCGACTAGACGCAGCGATTAACTTGAAGTAGCCTTTTCTGCTCGCTTACGCTGCTTCAAGATCGAGCCGTCGCACGATGTCCGCGCGTACGTGCGGTTCCCGCAGAAATCGGCGTACTTATATAGTTAGCCGAGGGCGGCCCTTTATGGCTGCGGGTATATAAATTATCGCGGATTAAAATTTAAAGCTCTATTGTGCCAGCCCTGTCTCTCTCTCTCTCTCTCTCGTACACTTTACGACCTTTGTCGTCGGCGTACCTATACACAGGACCGGGATTATAGATATTATGCAGATTGCACTGCGCATCGGGCCGGCACAGCCGAGCTGGAGCGGACTAACGCTTCTCCGAAACGACATCTCTCCTCCTCTTGCACAACATTATTATACAATGCGCGTGCAACGCGAAAGGGGTGGTGCCCTTTACTTGAGCTCGACTTCGGATCGTCCGGACCGCTCACTTTTTTTCTTCGCAGCGGGTGAGTCAGCAGTGCAGCGTAACTGCAGTTTTTGCGCCGCCGAGTCCCTCCGCTGACGCACTTTACTCCGCCGAGAAGGACCTACAGCCTGCGCGACATACCGAGTGCTTATATACTTAGTGTGCCGTCAAGGAGCTGCGTAAGCCGCGACTTCTCCAGCTCGACGGCCCGCTGTGCCGCCGAACACTACGCATATAGCTTCGAATACGTCCTGGACCCGGCGCCTACACCGTCCCGTAGAGCGCATCAGAGCGAAGGAGCTTTTGGAGAGCAGGTAAGCAAGTGCTTATTTATTTTGTCAATTGCGCTCTCGCCGCTTTCATATAACAAATAGTACAATCGGCGCGCGTCGGTCTTTGCTTTCCTTGCGGCATTGCAGGCAACTAGGGTATACACATAAATAGAAAGCTACGCTGGGTGCACTTGGTGACGATTTTTTCATACAATTCCGAGGATCGTCGACGTCAGACTGAACAAACATTGGCTCGCGTGACGTCAGGGCGGAATACAGTGGCGCGCTTGATACGAACGATGTAAAAGGAATCATAAGATGCGATAAGCTATATAGGAGCCCAAGTTTGCTTTTTATACTTCTCTTCCTGCGTATGAGATCGATTCGTATCGATCGCATACGCCGTGCACGCAGGAAATATGCGATCCTCTCACATACTGCACTCTATGTACCCGTACGCACGCACGCGAATTCTCTCGCGAAAACGCCGCCTAATAAGTATTCTAATATCCCAACGGCTTGCGCAGAGAGCTCAGCGAACTGCAGCTAGGGTGGGGCCTGTGCATGTCCCATCGATCCGGCAGGTGGGGGTTCTCCCCCCGCTCTGTGCCTTGCGCTAGCAGTAATACGTGCGAACGCGCACACATACGCAACGAGAGAGTGAGAGAGAGACAGGACTCTCGACTCGCTCGGTCTGCGCAGTGCGCAGGGGGAGAAACGGAGCGAGAGAGAGAGAGAGAGAGAGAGAGAGAGAGCATAGTAGCGCAGCCAGCACAGTAGCCACTGCTGCTCCGGGTAGTTTAGTCATCGACGAGGCTTACGTACGCCCGCTTCGCTGCGCCAAATGCACAGTTTTTAATCGGAAATAAAATTAGGTACTCGCCCAAGACATTCGGTGATGTGTGCGCGAGGACGATGATTCGTCGAAAAGTGGAGGCGACCGGCTCTTTCTGACGATCGCGCACATGCTGCTTTTTTATCGCGTGTGTGGAGCTGCCGTGAAAGAGGACATAAGTAGGTACATCAGCACCGTTGTCTGGCAACGGCGCGCGAGTTGCCGAGAGAAGAACGACGAGGTAACTGCCCGAGTTTGCTCTCTTTCTTATTCGCCTTAATTTTTTCCTATTGCTTCGTCTATGTACACCACCCTCTTTAACCATCATTTTACAGTCTCGCACACTGACTATACCTATTACCAGCAACTCCGAAATTCCGTTGGGATAATACTCGCACGATGCCACAGCCCCGATCGGAGCCACAAAAAACACACTCCACTCCCGGCCCCTAATTCGGCGCCTTATATTACTGCCTTCTCACCTCATCTGCTGGCACACCCCGGAGAGAGAGAGAGAGAGAGAGAGAGAGAGAGAGAGAGAAAATTACTTTTCCGCCCCTGCGCTGCACTCCTCTCTCGCAGCATCTCTCTTGCTCTGAGCTCTGCTCTGGAACTTTCGCCCTTGCATTATTGTCGCCCGTCGTGTGTTTGAACTGCTGTTTGAACACCTAATTATAGAGTATATGTTGTTTTTACCACTTACACCCCACACTTTTTGACTAAATATTATTTGTTCAACTTTCAGAAGCCGAAGGAAGCATGGCGGGCGAGGATACGGAGCTCTGTGGCTTCATGGACGCAAAGTTACCCGGTGGCCGGTGTATGGGCCAGCGCGTGAAAAAGCGCAGTTTGGCTCCGTGGAAGGTCTGGCGACGACACTGGTGCTCCGTTCGAAAACTCGGTCCCGGATTGGGCCTCGAAATCCTGCTCGACCACGGCGTCGCCTCGTCCAACAATACCGGCAGCGCCTCGGCGGCCAGTGACAAGGACAGCTGCATCAGGATATCGGCCGACGCACTCATCTGCCGCACCGAGTCGCGATCCAAGCAGTTTGCCTTTGGAATCTTCCCGGCCAAGGAGAGGAAGCCCCTACTGTACCTGGCCGCAAATTCCGAGAGCGAGAGCCAGAGGTGGATGGCTAGTCTCAGGCAGCTTCTCAGACCCAGGAGGCACAGGTTCATGGACGGCACGTTCAATGTGTCAATGGTCGATAACGCTCACTCGAGATCAGCTGGACTGACTGGTAAGACTTATTACTGCTAAAGTGTTGAGCGCGCGAAAGCAAGAGTTGATCGGCTCGACCTCGTATTAACTATTCTTACATTTGCAGGACTGTACGGTGACTTGGTGGCCAGCCGCACGGGCATCTTTCTGAAGGACGTGCACACGGGCGAGATCGTCGAGACGTTCGACTGGAAGGAAGCCAGCCAGTTCCATCTGTCGAGTTCGGGTCGACCCGAAGACGTCAAGCGCATCTGTGTTATTCACACGACCAAGGAGTTCCGAGGTGGAGTTGGTCAGCTCCACGTGTTTTGTCTCAACGCCACTAGACTGCTGCAGGACCTCGTGACCCAGGGTCGAGGACCCAGGCACAGGCAGCCGCACAATCATCACCAGCGGCCGCTGAGTCTGAGCGAAGGTGATCTGAGGTTGGCTGCTCAGCAAGAGCAATCGTGCCCGGAGCCCGGATTCCAAGCACTCAAACACAAGATTGCGGCGAATATCGTCAATGCGGGTCTGGGGCTGCTGCTGTCCGCGAGGTCTGGCAGTGAAGCCAAGCTGCTCAATGAAATTGTTGGAAGTAACAAAACATTGGAGAAGATGTCGAAAATCTCCTCGAATCTTTTGCACAAGAGGGCGGTGGACAACGTGTACCAGCCGGAGCCCGCGACGATGGTCAACAACGTCATGTCGAGCCTCGAGGAGTTGGAAGAGCCATCGATCAGACGCGTATCCAACATCTCTGTTGCGTCGGGTATTTACGAGGAGATTATCGATGACTTTGTTTCAACCAAGTCGCGCCGCGTGCCGTCCAACCTCTACGAAAATCCTAGCGAGCTTATACTCAAGTCTGAGACGAAGTTGCAGCCACCTCCACTTCCACCCAGGCAGAGATGCGGCTCTGGATCGACGAGAAATGGAAGGTTTGTACAATTTACTTTTTTTCCAAATCGATGGCCATACTTGACGAACGAACGACTTCAACTAAAGTTTTCTCTTTATTATTTCCCAGTCTAAGCGACGACGGACTAGACTCGGAAGGCGGCACACGTTCGGCAACACCAAATACCCAAGACGATTCGACGCCCACGCCCGAGGATAAGGCACCTCTGCCAATAAGTCGCCTCGTTCAAGTGGACACTTCCGATTACGTGCCGATGTTGCCAAGACTCCAAGATATCGCCCTCCACGAGCTGCAGCAACAGACGCAGCAGGAGAACATGTATATGGTCATGCGATAGGCAACGATAGACATCACTAATGGCCTCGTTAATATCATATCGCTTTCATCAATTATACATAAGTATGATTTTAGAAGTACACATTTTCGTGTAGCCAAGCGACGAAGATTTATTTGTATCGGTATTATATTGTATATTATATTATGTTAAGTATATTCTATACCATAGACACAAACACGCAGTTTGTAAGCTTTAAGCAATTGCGCGCGCGCGAAGAGTAGTAAATTATTTATTTTTGTCTTCCCAAGAATGCAAGAAGTAGGCAATATGAATTCGACAAGAAATGCGAGTATAACGCGTCATATGCCGAATCCAATTTATTTAGGATGATAATATCGATAAAGATGGCGATGTGAGCAAAAACTTATGTGAGAATATAGATTTGAAGAATCTTTTATGTCATAAATTATGTATATTGTACGCAAATGCAGATATTTAGTTTATATTAGGTGTAGACATTGTAATTGCTTGCTTTGACGAGAATTTTTATGTGCAAGTGTAACATACGTATCTGCGTGTGCGTGTGCACGACAATGCACCGTCTGGATTTAAAATTTTTAAACCGCTATAGAGTGTTCGGAGGTCAATATTATGTATGAATTTAGACAATTTTTAAGAAATTTACAATAAGGCGCTATAATACATAAAGGCTCTTTGTGGTCTAACAGCTAAGAATGCTCAGAATTAGTATTGATTTTATAAGACTGAGCAAGTAGCGTATTTAGCCGAATAATTTCCGTCAAATTTAACCACTTTTTTCTTTGAAGAATAGATACATCGAACAAAAGTATTTTCTAATAACAATAATTTGTTCTTGCAATAAACATTTTTATAAAACTAAAAAAGGCGAAAATGCCGCAAAATATGAGAAGCGTCAGTTTAATAAGTACTGAAAGATATCCGTCAGTGTCAGTCTAATACAGCCAATGTCACATCATCATAGTATATGTGCTTTTTCGGGATGAATAATGTCATATCAACCGCAATTTATGCCACTTTAACAGAATACATTGTATAAATAGCGTCTCTGTACTTTTCTATTATCATCAGAAAAAAATATGTACAAACTATTGTGATAAAAATAAATAATCTCTATTTGTATATTTGGAAACATTTTGGCAGATACAAAGACATCGTTAATACTTCTAATAAAATATTCACTGCCTTTTGCTGTGTGCCTCAAAATCTGTGTTTATGATCGAAGTGAAAAAATCATTGTTGTGAACAAGCTTGTTAATAGTTTGGGTACTCTTCTGAAAAAATCTGTAGAGATTTATGCAGAAAATATGGACTTTTTATAAACGTGCAGTAACCACAGTATGCCTGAAGAGAATCCAAATTTTGTGTAAAGATCTGTGAAAATTCATCTGCAGACTTTTTTTTAGTAGGGATTGTTATTGTTCTATTGCGTATATATTAATTATGATTTGACTTGTAAGTATTTAAAACTAAATCATATTGATTGAATCGATTGCAAAAAATATGTAACTCTAAGAGAGTAAATCTACTGCACAACATTTTGTTACATATATTTATATGACTGTATGATTGCATATATAATAAGAAAGACTAATTTTCTTTTGAGAAAAGAATTGGGGCATTTCTAGTATTATAATTATAAGATTTTTACAATATGTAATAGTTTTGCGCTTAATTTTTATTAGCTTGGAGGAAATTTTAAATGTAGGTGTCTTATAATAAAGTTTTTCGTTATAGCTTATTGGAAGAGCTCTCACTTGATGTATTTGAAGAAAATTGTGATGAAAGGAATATCATTTTATATTAAACTAGTTGATTAAACTAAAAAAAATGTTACCTATTTAGCTTGAAAATTGCATGGGAGTATGTGTATAAGTAATGCTTATAACTCTTCTGGCTGTTTCCTCTATGCAGTCTCTTTTCTACTGTGAGCGACTTTTATTTATTGAAAAAAGATATGCAAAAAAAAATTGATACTCGAAATCACGAACTACCAGAATTTATTAGTGGAGCAAAGTTTGTATCTACATTATATTATGCACTTAGACCTCGGCGGTTTCTTTTTTATCTTCTTCCGTAAATTCTGAAAATTTAGATTAAAGAATTAACCTACCCTTACCATTGTGTCCGTGGGAACTCGGGGGCTCGATATCTTCAACTGGTCAACTATGATAAATATAAGTTTTGCATTGTTGGCCATAATAAACGCTTGATTTTATTTTATTTTTGAATATTCGCGCCTCTAAGATGGCGCATCAGGGCGCGAGCGGCGCCACCCGCCCTATATATATATATATATATATATATATATATATATACATATCGCAACAATATATCTATATATTCTATTATATACGCAATAGAATAGCGCAGAATAATACTATAGTAGTAGGATATAAGCTCGCACTCGCAGCAAAAATTCGGAGATATGTATTCATATCCCAGTCGAATCGAGCTGACTCAAGCCTATGAGAAACGGTGGCTGACGCGTTAAAGGGAAAAAGAAGAAAAGGGGGTCGGGATAGTTATCAAAAGAAGAATACGTTAAATCCAGTCTCCGACAGATAAGTAGAACGGACGGACTCGAACACGCACTGTTCGAAAAGAGAATAAAGGCTGGTTCTACAATACTGCGGCGATCAGCGCGACTTCGCGAATCGCGTCGAATACAAGTGGTAGGCTGGCTGATATAAGTACTTGGTAGTCGGTATATACTCTGCAGTAGTGGTGTGTGTGTGTGTGTGGGCGCGCGCGCGCGTGAGTAAAACTGAAAAGTGAAACTATAAAAGTGGTGCGAGCACAGTTCGGAGTCGAGACTTCTGATTCTCCTGAAAGAGAAAGAAAAGTGTCGTTTCTGATACAACCCGGCTATTCGGCTCAAGCCACCTGTCCACGCAGCAAATAAATACCTTTACGAAGACGCACACGCTCGAAGCAACTACTTAGCTCCGATACCCCGACGACAACAACAACGCAATCAGCAACTCGGTTCACCTTCGAAGACTTTCCCAATCCCCGCAGAGTCAAAGTCAGGATAATATCCCGCAGACTTGCGCTAATCGCCTAATCCTAATCCTCAATTCCTCAGTCTTTGCACACAAGAGACTCCGGCTTGCACACGTACGCCACACAGCGCGCGCTTTCCGGACTCGGCGGAGAGTCACTTGCTCTGGACTTATTTCTTTCTCTCCCTGGCTGCCTGACTCCCTCTCACTCGCACTCGCACTCGCACGTCGCATCGCTTACACGGCGCTAGGTATAATATAATAGGTAGACGCGAGAGCGACAGAGACAGCAACGAGTAGTCGCTGTAGTCCTCGTCGAGGTCGTCGTCTGGTTCTGCTCGCTAGCGAATCCTTTGCTTGCGCGAGCCCTCATCGCTGGAGCTCCGCGAGACTATGATCTAGAGGTATGTACGAGGGGATGCACTTCGGCCACTGATACTCGCTCGCTCGCGCTACAAAGCCCAGAGGACAAACAGAGTTTCCGTTTTCTGCACCAGAGCCAGGCCTCCGGTGGAACAGTGCCTTCGCCCTCGGCGATTAGCCGCGCGCGCGATACTTTTCTACTAGCTTTTCATTTATGCTTTTATCGCCTTTCGAGTTTTTGCTTTATTGGTTATGATGACTGTGTGTTATTGCATATGTAATGAGTGTGTGCTAAAGCGGGTATACACTGATGCTGACCTGCCCTCTCCCTCTCTCTGTGTTTCTGTCCAGTGTATGCAGCAGCAGTGGATGGGGATAGCCACATAGCCACCAGGCTATGGCCAATCTGAACTTTGAGCAGCCACCTAGAAGCATCGCTAATGCAAGTCTAGCAACGCGTGCAGCTAACAGTGCTGGTGGTTTGAACTCTTCGACCCTGGCGGGTCATGTCACTCCTACGTCCGGTATGTTCTCGGGCTCATCAACGAGCACTTCTGGTGCAGCTAATTCTGCAGTCATTGGACCAAACTTGTCCTATCACCCAGGGGGAGCAGCTTCGGGAGTGGCTGGTGCACAATCCACGTCTAACCATCAATCTCAGCAACAGCAGCAGCAGCAACAACAGCAGCAGCAGCAGCAGCAGCAGCAGCAGCAGCAGCTTTCTCCTATGAATAGTAGAGGCCTGTTTGGTCAGAGAGCTTTTACTAGTGACAGGCGGAATATGCCAACGTTAGGGTAAGCTGTTCATTCACTTGTTTCCAAGCTTAACCTTATTCATACCACGCAACCAAGCAATTAATTTTCAATGAAATTTCTTCCATTTTTCTGCCAAATTTTATTTATAATACACATGCCAGCTAAAATTAAAGCTGTTCTACTATTACGGCATAAACAATCAAAATAAACAGACTCATTTATTGTTCACAGAAATACTAATCTAATGGGTGGTATGAGCGGTTTTGGAATACCACAAAGTCGTAACTACGGATCTCAAGGTACTATCAACAATTTTCATTCAGCATTTGGTAGTGGTACAAGTACCGGTGGCGGAGGAGACACAAGCACGCCTCCACTTTTGGACCTTTCTGAATTTCCTTCGTTAACTAACCGGGGCCAAGGGGACTCTTCTATGCCCCAACCTAGTCCCATGCCAGGAAAACAACCGTATGGTACGTAGGAGCTTATGCACACTCCACTCTCTCATTAGTAAGCTTCGGATACTAATCACTTAGTTTGGGAATTGCAAAATCTTGAAATATATTTTAAAGAGCTACTTCATTTTTCTACCGATTTTACATTTTATAAACAAAAATTTGTAAATTCTTGCAGTTGGAATGGTCAAACAACCAACGTCTGAAGCAAGCGAGTTTACAATGAGCTCGGAAGATTTTCCTGCGTTACCAGGAACACAAAGTAGAGACGGCCCGTCGCCGGGAGGTAGCGTTATGTCCGGTGAAAAGGGGTTGTCCGTCGGTTTGGGTCCGGATTTAAGTCCAGACGTGCTGCAAGCTAACAGGACGTCCAACTCGGATAAATCTCAATCGTCAAAGAAAGGCATTCAAACATCGCCCGATGGTTCGTATAATATATTCGGTATTAAACTAGAAGGAATAAAAATGAATACCTTTCGTATCCGAAAAATCTTAAAATCATTAAGAATTGCTTCGACCAACATCATTACCAGCCATTTCATCAATTCGCTTATTTCTAAATTCTGCGGATACGCAATGAACGAATTAACTTTTTGGTTGCAGGAAAAGTGACGAATATACCCGCGAGCATGGTGAAAGATCAGTTTGGCATGGTCGGATTGTTGACATTCATCAGAGCAGCTGAAACGGACCCTAATCTCGTGACGTTAGCGCTAGGTCAAGACCTGACGGCGCTTGGCCTTAATCTCAATTCGCCCGAGAATCTTTACCAAAATTTCGGTGGCCCTTGGGCCGAGACGCCATGTCGACCGCAGGACATAGACTTTCACGTTCCACCAGAGTACCTCATTAATGCTACCATCAGGTAAACGCGTATGTGCAAATAAGAATGCCATTTGTATTGAACCTAACAATTACTCTCTTTTCATCATTTTCAGGGATAAACTCGCGCCTGTAAAGTTAAATCGATATAAGGACGATCTTTTATTCTATATGTTTTACACGAACGTTGGGGATGTGTTGCAATTGGCAGCTGCAGCGGAACTGTAAGTTTCTTTTTACTTGAATTCGTTTAAAAATAAAAGACGCACGAAACCTATAATACTGCATTGTTTTCATTGTAGGTACACCCGCGAGTGGCGATATCACACTGAGGAAAAAGTGTGGATAACGCAGGCCCCGGGCCTCGGGCTTGTCGAGAAGACCTCGACTTACGAGCGCGGTACTTACTACTATTTTGACGCGCAGAACTGGCGCAAGGTTGCTAAGGAATTCCATCTCGATTACACGAAACTCGAGGGCAGGCCGCATCTTCCCAACACTTTCCACCAGAATCAGCCTTGACCGGGGCCACCTTCTACGCCTCCTCCGCTGCCACCGCCGCAGCCACCCTCGCCCATCTGTACCCACACGACCAGGTGAATCGTACGCGCGCACTTGTAAGGATGACGACGTCCATGAACAGTGTAGCTTGCACCGCCTTTCGTCAAGATATGGCGACAAAACGGATAATATTAAAAAAGAAGAAGCGAGTTTGGTGACAGAAGAGCGAGCAACAGGCGGTGAAGAGAGAAAAAGAGAGAAAGAGAGAGACAGAGACGCATACACAACACACTACAACAGCAAAAAAACACGGTCTTTCGCTGCTAGTATTTTCACGATGATCTGTGCCCGCGCATAGTGACGGAGACACTTTGTGCTCTTGTGACCTTCGGCCATTGTATAAATGAACAAATTTATCAGTCTTGAATAAAAGGATGAAATTCACGGGGATACACTCACAATGCTGTTGAGAGCCCCTTTAAACATTAGCGCTATATCGCTCGGCATTTACATACTGTACAAAAATGATATTCAAAAGTCGAATGCAAAGCTTTTTTTTATTGTGTTGTATTGATATTTGCAAGAAAACAAAGATAATGATTAGTCAAAAAGATTGAAAGTATCAGGTTCTTTCTCCTGTGCCGCCTGGCGGCCGCACGCTAGTCTGTGAACTGTTGCGTCTTTTTTATCTCTTTTGATTACCTGCCGATTCGCAGTGGCTAGGTGAAACATCCCTCGGAGAAGATTTCGTCGAGATCTATGAAGTGTTGTGGAGGGTTCTCTACGCGATGTGTCGCTGTGATTAAAGTTTAAGATAGGCGTAGAGAGATTGACGTATGCAATGAGTGTAAAAACTATTTTTTTTTTTTTAAATTTATCTAATATACATATTTCTTTTCAAAATTTAATTCGTAAAACATTGCTTTTACCATTATCTTCTGGCCGATTAGTCAGCTTAATTTTGAAAAATAAGATATTTTTAATATTTCAAAAGTAGAAAGATTAGATTTTATCAAGTCTTGTCCATGGCATTGTTATATTATCGGATTTTTCATACGTGATACTATTTAGTCATGAATAAAAGTAGTAGGATCATTATCAACTCTTGCCGCGTACTTGTTTTGTTACATGCAATTGAAATAAATGTACAGTCTAATTATAATGAATTTTGAAGTATTTATACATTAAGTGTAATATTATTGATACAGTTTAATGATTCAGATAAAGACTTGTAGTGCAAAATCAAGCACCGCTTGCAGTAAGTCGAGATATTTCGCGTACTCTGAAATAGTATAATTGTACAACTAAGAGGGATAATGCGTTGCTGTGCAGCTTGGGACGCAAGTTGTCTTTTCCAAGCGAGGATGATGTTTGAGCACGAGGGCTTGCTCACCCCTCTACAAGGATGGAAATGGTGATGAAAAAAATAGTAATATTGTAGACGGTCTTTCGACTGTCTACAATATTTAGCGCAAAATAAAACGCATAGATAACTATTTGTTTTATTGAGAATTGTTTTTATAGAGCGTTGAACGGTTGTAGTATACTGATGGAGAAAGCGCAGCTCAGCCGTAGCTGATGGTGTAGCCCATGGAGAGCATAAGTGTCTCCTTGATGGCTGGGTGCAGCTGTCGCTCTATGTAGTGCGTGATGGCCTGGCTAGCGCTCCTCAGAAAGACGTCCTCCATCTCGCGAGCTATGTCGCCGCGCGATCGCCAGAGCGAGTCGAGGAGCGCGTCGGCAGGCGACGCCGGGATCGCGGCTAACGATCCGCCGAGACGGTTCTCCTCCTCGAGAGCGTCCTCGAGAGCGCCCTCGAGAGCGCCCTCGAGAGCGTCCTCGTCCCCCGCGCCGAGCGCCGAGGAATTGGACACCGCGTTCGAGTCGGGCTTCGCCTGTTGAATCAGCATACTGTACATTGTACTCGTTGTTTGCGCGGTTGCGGATTATTGTAAAATGAACGTTAACGACCTTGCCGATCTCCCTCTTCCGGGGCTCGCTGCTCTCGAGCCGGTCGTAATTGGCTGCCGGCGCTGGGCCGACGGGTCTGCAGCCGTAGGCGTAGATGCTGGCGAAGCGGGGCTCGAGGAAGCTGGACTCGGTGCGGATGCGCATCTGGCCTCGTCCCCTGGCGATCGGGCTCGTGTAGAAGTCCATGCCGGCGCGACGCAGCCGCAGGCTCATGCGACAGGACTCGGCCGGGAGCCCGAGGAGCCGGGCCTGCTCCCGACTGGGCTCCTGGGCGCTGGCAGCGAGCTGCACGAGGCCGCTCACCGACAGCTCGTTGAAGCCCACGCGGCTGCGGATCGAGTTGTTGCTCGGCTCGTACGAGCAGCGCTCGACCTTCGCCCAGCTCGGGCCGTCTCGGCTGCTCGAGCTCGCCGAGCTCGTCGTCGGCGGGATCTTGGAGGAAAGGTGCCCGCGCGGCAGTTAGCTATATGTGTAATGTACATTGGACTATAGCGGAGGGGGATGGGCGTACCTCGACAAGCAGCCTCGTGACGGAGACGTCGATGGGAGCCGAGCGAAGCCTCTGGCGGTAGACGAGGTCCGAGTCGTCGGCGTCGAAGCGCCGCCGGGCGGAGTTGCTCCGCTGCTGCATCATGTCGAGGGCGCGCTCGAGTCTGTCGCCGCAGCGGCTCTCGGCCCGCAGCAGCATCAGCGACAGAAGCAGCGCCGTCAGCAGTCGATTGGCCATTTCTCGCTCTGATTCCGATGTCAATGTTCAATTATCGCATAAAAGTACTTGTGTTGTATATTATGTGAGTAACTGGGTTGGGCTCGGGGCCGAGCCAGTAGTGCGCGCGGAGCAACGCTCACCTCTGCTGCAGTAGCGTTGCGCCGTCTCAGCCGATCTCTCGCCGGTTATTCTGCGCTGGAATCGGCGACTCGAATCGATCACCGGCGGCTTTTCGTCAGTCGCTGCTCTCGCTCGGGGGTGCAGGCTGGTGCAGCAGTGGGATACACGTCGCGCGCGGGCAGCCGCACTCGCAGGATGCATGACATCCGACTTTCGCCTCGTGGCCCGCTTTCGACACCTCCGCAGTCGTTCCGACGCCCAAGTCTTATTATCTTTTACGAGTCTACTCGGAGTGCAGGCGAGGCCGACGAGGCCGATGACGGCGCACCATTATACTCTTGCGAGCTCCAAAAACTAGCCGAGAGAACAATCGCGCCGCTCTCCAAGCTAGATCTCTGCAGTTTTACTTCTCTCAACGATGTGATTTTTAAGAATCGCGGTGCCGCAATTCATACTCGTGTATGCCAATCCATTCGAAAGACCTAGAACTAGAAAGTTCGCCCGAGTTTTAACGGTAAGCCCGTCAAACGATTTATCTGATCATTCGTTCCCGCGCGCGAACACACCCTTATACCAAGCTATACTCACGCACCTCACCGCCCTCAGCCTCGCTGGATCAGCAGCCAAAGTCGATGAGTTGTTGGAAGTTGAATATTGCGGAAATGGCGAAGAAAGCGGCGGCGGCGGCGGCGGCGGCGGCGGCGGCGGCGGCGGCAGAGCAGCAAGTACCAGCAGCGCAGCTCGTCCCGCAGATAAAACAACAATGAAAGTGGATCCGAGAGGCAAGAGCGTGGAGCCGCGCGCTTCCTCAGCCATGAAGAGTATAGATATACAGTCTCTCTCATTAGAGCGATGTCCTTTTTCCCCGGACATCTCTCGCGGCTCTTCTCTCACCTCTTCTCTTTCCCTCTCCCACAGCTCGCTGTATTTAGATGCTAGCTCGAACATTGGACCGCGCCAACATTTCTCTCCCGCGCATCCGCAATCGGGACTTGAATATATATCTTTTCGATCGGTATTCGCGCCATGGCAACCAAACAACGTCCGCCCCCTAATAGCCCTAATAGACGGGAGGCTCTCGCGAGAGTTCCAAGCTAGCAGTTCTTTCGAGAAGTCCCCGCGGTTCCGTCTCGTTGCGGCGCGCAAGTTGCGCGTCGCGTGTAATTTGCCGCGGCAAAGTCGAAAGTGGCCCCCATTTCGATCGCGCAGCCCGAAACGCCGGAGACGAGTGACGAGCAAGTGTGCGCGCGCGTGTGTGCGGGCGCGTGTGTGCGCGCGCGTGTGTGCGCGCGACCAAGAGCGACGGACGTCAGCAGAGCGAGACTCGCGCGCCGAAGTAGATTGTAGATCCCCGAGCCCGATATGCTCCGTAGCGACTCGGCTCGAGTGAGAAGAGAGATTTTCGGGACGTAAGAGCGCGCGCGGCTGTCGATCTCGTTTCGCGAGCCGGCATCATGACGAGTGCAGGCGATAGCGGCATCGGGGCGGGGAGCGCGAGGTTTGCACGCGGCTGTCATAGTTAAGTTTAGTACTTCATAAGTAGTGGCGTGGAAAAATTTCTTCCAGACCGGCGGAGCGCGGCAGGAGTCCCTACGCGCTGCCGAGTGGCGCGCAGTTGCTGGCCTACTGGCACTACCGGCACCGGGCTCCGAGCCCTCCGAGTTCAGCCGGCGCAGCCCGCTTCGAGCGGACGAGGCGCGGCGCCAAGGACGAGCCGGTCCAGGAGCTTCGCGGCGGCCGATCGTCGGGCTTCTCCGCGTCGCGGTACGTCGGCGACATCAGGCTGCTCGCCAAGTGGCGGCTCGTCGCAGGCCAGAAGCGCGACGGCTGCATCCAGCTGGACCAGCAGCACGAGCTCGAGCAGCGGAAGTACCGCGAGATCAAGGCAGGGAATAGCGCCCGCTTCTCCGCGTAGCCCCCGATATTAATCGCACTGGGCCTGCAGCGCGAGTACAGGGAGTGCGCGGGCGCGCTCGAGAGCTTCCTGGCCCGGGACCACGAGGAGAGCATGCGAGCTCTGAGCGCGGCCGAGGCCGAGTCGCGGCGGACGAGCGAGCTGAGCGAGCGCAGGGACGAGCTCTCCGGGCGCTACGGCCGGGCCCGGCTGCAGGTCTACCACTGGGAGGAGGCCTGGCGCAGCGTCAAGGCCTGCCGGAGCTTTCTGCGGCGCGTCTCGCCGCTCGGCCAGCTGGACGCCGCCGAGGACGCCGCCGAGGACGCCGCCGAGGACGCCGCCGAGGACGCAGAGATTGGCTCGCTCGAGTCCATCATCGGTGCCGCCTACTTAGACGCTACATGAGTATACCGACCAAGGGCCGAGCCGCGTGCACCGCGCCGTTAACCGTTCGCCCTTTTCGCAGCCGCGTTCGAGCGCACTCGCGCACTCTCCCCGGCCAGCACCCCCGGCCAGCTCGGACTGCTGGAGGCGGCCGACCTGCTGCGGCTCTTCCGCGACATCGAGCTGCGGAACCTCAGCGCGCTCGTGCACCTGGAGGCGCTGGGCGGGCCCATGGCCGAGGCGAGCGGCAGGGTCGGCGCGGCCGAGCTCCGCGTCAGCCGGGAGATCGAGGACGTCTTCGAGGGCATCGAGCAGCTGGAAGTGCGGGCACACGCGCGCGGCGAGAGCCGAAATCTCTGGAGAGCCGATCGGCTGGAATAATCATCCTTCTCCCCTCTTCCCCCTGTTGCAGAGGGCGATCGGTCGAGAGGAGCGCCGAGCTCGCCACCTGGAGCGCCAGAGCGCTCGGCTCGTGCAGCGCAGCTTCCGCGCGCTCGTCTGCTCGGCCGAGGCGCTGCGGGCGCGCATCCTGGTGGAGGAGGCCTACGAAGGCTGCGTCGCCCCGAACGAAGCCGGCCTCGGGGCGCTGGCCATGGCTCGCGGGCTCGAGGCTGCCTACGAGCGGCTCAGCGCCGAGCTCGACGCTCTGCCGCGACACTTGGTGCTCGCCTGCGAGAGGGACGGCTTCCAGCAGGAGATGAAGCAGAGCCGCGAGGCTGCCGAGGCAGCCAGGAAGGTAGCATAATAATAATGAGAATAATAATAATAAACAACAGCTGCTCTGTGGGGGACAATTATTTTCATTAGTCTCTATCCGCTCTACGGGGAAAATGCCCGCGTCATGCAGCGCGGCTCGAGCCAAGCAAGCATGAGTTTCGGATGACCTGATAATTTTCACGTCCCGTTATAACGGCTCGACACGTGCGTCGTGCGTCTACCGTCCGAGTATAGCCGAGGCATCGCAAAACTCGACGAGAGCATTCTTACGAGAGCCGAATATCAAATGTCGCGATTGATCCGTCAATTCGTTACGATGACATTCGACAAATAACAGAGTAACTTTCGCAGTTCGAGCTGATGCAGCGACTTCTCGGAGCACTGCGTAGAATCATGGAACCAACCGAGTCCAGGCGTCGGCTGCTGATGCGGCGATCGTCGCCGAACGTTCGACGCAGACGCTGCGCGACGGCGGCGGCGAAGGAGCAGACTCGCGACAAATCGCCGATCGCCCGCGAAGCTCTGCAGCTGGACTTTTTCGAAAAGCTCTGCAAGCCCAAGAGGACCGACGGCGAGGACGAGGGTGCAAGCGATCAGGACGATTAAGCGCAAGAAATTGTTGCGAAAATTGTACTTGTATAAAAAGCTGACCAAGTATATTGCATGCAATCAAGCCCTTGCCAAGAGTCATTTCAAACTTGAACCCAGCTCCCGCCGTGCGCAGACTCGAGCAAATCTCGCGCATCTCTCGACGCACAGCAGTCAAAGACTGGCACACTACTCTCGAGTCTCGAGTCTCGAATTAGTCGAGAGCTAACGAATTATCCAGCAGCTTGGTGGCGCGCGCGCACGCGCCCACGGGGAAAAGGGAGGGAAAAGCGCTAATATGGCCGACGTCGTGGCGGTGTGAGCAGTGAGACTGTGAGCGGCGGCGAAAATCGACGCAGTGGTCGCAACCCGCAGCCCGCAGGACTCGCGGAGCCAGCTGCCAGCCTGCAGAGCAGCAGAGTTCGATCATCCCGCGAGCGAGTGGCGTCACAGCGTGACATCGGTGCGCGTGCATGATCCGGCCGCAGGTGCGACGAGAGCGACAGCACGACCGTCAACGGTCTTCCGCCGAACGTGTATCGCGGTGCAACATACGCGCGGCGCGGCATGGACCAGCCAGCACTGCGGCTGCACCGCCGGTAGCGAGATCGCCGAACTCCACCCGCGAGGCTCCAGAGTAACGCGGTCACGAGCCTGCAGCCTGCCCCGGGGAAGGAGAGCTCGAAAGAACCGGATCTAAGGTAAGCAGAGCCAAGCTTGAAAGAAGAAGACGCAAGACGCAAGTCGCGCCGCCCAAGCGGGAGGCTCCTGTCTCGTCCTCGCTCTCCAGATTAATCGCAATTTTCAGATGTACTTACCGCGAGAATGCGATGCGCCGCTCTGCCACCCATAGCCCCATAGGTGCATACATACTCATATTACCTACGTTCCTACGTAGCCTGCCACCGGAACTGCGCGCGTCTGCCCCCCTACTCCTGCAGTCGTCATAACCTCCGCGCTCAGCTATAAGCAGCTACTTATAAGCTCTCGTCTTCGTGTGCGACTGTGCACATAGCTGCGCCTGATATACATATAATTCATAAACTGTGGTCATCCAGAGGCTGTTTCACTCCGTTTGCCTCCCCCGGGCGGGCTCGCCAGGCGCTCGGGCCTTTAAACCTCCCGCCGTCCATGCGTGCTGCGGCTCTTGCGATTGGATTGACTTGAGCAGCCAGAGGTCTACCTGATGTGCCTTTGCCTATGCAGAGATCGAACGAGTCTACCTATAAGTATTTGCTGCCGATAATTCCCTCGAGGTCAGAGCCGCCACCACCACTATATAAAGTGCGCTACAAGCATACCCGCAACTCTGGATCTCGCTTTTCGGGACGGCGCGACTATAGCGAGCAGTCGATAAGACAGTTCTACGCGTGTACTTGGCCGCGAGCGGCGAGGCAGCCCGCAGCGACGTCAGGGAAAACAGGGAAAACGTGACTTACGTGACACTCGCGCACGCGATTATTAAACGCACAGGAGGTACGTACTTAAGGTATAATTATAGCTACTTTGGCCCGTGCGTTTGTTTACTCGCTTGTTTTACTAGCCGAGACTCGAGAGTGCCGGTCAACCGCTCGCGTGCCCCCGCGGTCCGCGGATCGATCGATCGCCGAAATGTTTAACCTAAAAATTCGGCTACTGCCCTTTGCCACGGGCTCGTGAGGGACTCGTCCGTCTGATGGTAGGTAGGTATGCCTACCTATGCTGATCCCGTGCAGTACGTCCAGTTCAGTCTGCGCTCATTGCCGTCGGGCAGGCGGTGCATCGAAAGTCCGCGCATATTTCGAAGCATTTAAAGAGTGGACATAGCGTGGCTGCGGCAACGTGCGAGACGATGCCTTTACATATATATATATATATATATATATATATATATATAGATATATATATATATATAGATATAGATATATGCATTATTACACGAGCGCCGAGCGCTGTCTCGCCGTCTACTGCGTGCGTACGTGTGTGCGAGAGCGTGTCGCGGCGCGATCGATACGCGGCTCTTGCCCTCTCTGTCTCACTCGCAGGCCCGCAGCCCGCCGCGTCTAAATCTACTCCACAGTCCACAGTCCATACTGTGTAGGTATACGTGTAGAGCCCATAGAGTCCGCAGACTCCCGTCGCGCCAAGCGTTTTTCTCGAGGACGCGAGTGAGAGGCCGCGAGAACTGAAGTATGCCTGATGCAGTGCGCACTGCTGTCCCGGGCGCGTTGACATAGCCAGTGTGCTGGCTTGTTGTGGAAAAATCGAGCTGTTCGGGGAGTCAACTCGCTGGAGGAGCCTCGCCGAACCCGCCGACAGCGGGGACGAAGCCGACGCCGCCGCCACGGCGACCACGTGTGACTTGAGAGATCTGATCGCGTTTCGCTGGAGCAGTTTTTCGGAGCAGCTCGTATGTACATTTTGGAGCAGCGGGCACGTGCGCGTGCTTATTTGTTTTTGTTTTGATGTAGACTCGAGCATATACTTATATATACCATGCTCGTAAGCTTTCCACCCGGGATTTGGAGATCGGGCTGCTTTTATTTCGTCGACGATCCAAAGCAGCTTTCATTCCAGCGTGACTGTGGATTATTTGCGCTCAGCTGTGTCAGCTGTTTTTTTTTTCTTTCTATTCAATGTTTCTGCACCTCTGTTGATTACAACAGATTTGATTGAATATTTGCCTTTGGTTTCAGAAAATATAAGCAGTCTGCGCCTAGCCATCGAGAATCTTCTCTGCGAAGCTTGCAAAAATTCGGAGCTGTGGCTAATTCTAATCAACTTTTAAAAGGAGACAAGATGCCCGCAGTGAGCGTTTGTGACCCACTGGCAGTGGCCATACGCCACAACTTGGATACTGCTGGACAATCAAAGTCCCCGGATGATCTGAACATAGGCTTGGCAGGCAGTGCCCCTCGAATACTGCGGACAGAGTTAGACTACGAGGAGGCTGATAACTACAGGTCTAATGTTCAGGATCGACTTAAGAGCAAATACATGGTTCTCACTTTACCCAAACAGGAGGACAATGGCAAGGTCAAAGATACAGCAACCTGTTCGAAAAATTCAGAAAAGAGTAAAGAGCCCAGGTTGCCAGAACCAGCAGTTACCCTGTATGCTCCGGATAAGGTCAATCTTGGGTGGGACAAAACGCATAATATGCCGATTGGTGCTGGCATGTACAATGTTGGAAATACGTGTTACCTGAACAGCACCTTGCAGGCCCTCTTTCACGTTCCAGCATTAGTAAATTGGCTACTGTCCGATGCACATCACGAATCAAAGTGCGAGCAGAATGGTAAGCTGTTCATCGAATCTACATATTTTTAGTGTATCAGGCATGGTATTATTTTGTAGTCACTATTTTTTTCTTTTTTGCACATGGAACACTGGTTAGAGAACTTTTGTCTTATATTCTTTAGTATCTAATAAGTAATAGTGATGGGTATGCACATAGCCTGCCATTAATGTGCCTCGTATTAATCCATGTCTCTATGCACTATCCTGACAAATGCCCTGTAGTTGCACTTTTTACTAATTGTCTGTTTTATCTGAAAAACAGTCAGGCATCATTACTTTTCAGATGGAGCTGGTGAGTGCCTTACATGTGCAGTATCTAAAACTTTACAGTTTAGTCACCAAAAGTCTGGTGAAGCAATCAAGCCTTTTTATGTTTACAATAAACTCAAACGTAAGTTTTCATTATATTTCAAAGTATGCTAATTTTGTTTTAACGTGCATCAAATGTACGTTAGTTGCTTATTCTAAGAAAAAATTTCATAACTTTTTCACTCTGGTTACAGTCATTTGCAGAACAATGGTGCCGGGTCAGCAAGAAGATGCTCATGAATTTTTACGTTATCTATTAGAAGGCATGGAGAAGGCATATTTAGCCAGACATAAAGCGTTAAAATTAGACAGTTATTCAAAGGAAACCACTCCTATTAATCAAATTTTCGGAGGATACATAAGAACTGAAGTAAAATGCCTTCAGTGTAAACACGTCTCGACGACGTTTCAACATTTTCAAGTAAAAATGATAACATGGTTATTGATGTTTTCGTGAAAAAAGATCGACTAGTTTTTTATGTATTACTCTTGCTTTCCAGGATCTACTATTAGATATTCGAAAAGCTGGTACACTGGACGAAGCACTAGCCGGCTACTTCAGTCAGGAGCACCTCGACAACAACGACTACAAGTGCGAGGCGTGCAAACGACGAGTACCGGCTACGAAACAGTTCATCCTCGAGAGACCACCTAAAGTCCTCTGTGTTCAGCTGAAACGCTTCAGCGTGCTAGGAGGCAAGATTTCGCGGCACATAGGCTTCAAACAAACCGTCGACATGGGCCCCTACGTAAGACGCCAGCCGGGGGAACAACCCAGCAAACTTATTTATAGACTCGCTTCCATGGTCACACACATGGGCCCATCTGTCAATTGCGGACACTACACTGCCATAGCACAAGTATCGTCAGGCAAATTTTATTCCTTCGATGATTCTTCCGTGAGTATTAATAAGCTTATGTTTTCTCGGACACTAATTTATCTCAAATAAACAAGTAGCATGATTTGGTTTAAAACCATTGTAAAAAATATAAATATATAGATCATAACTGACAACTAGTACTATCAATTCTTAATCAAATCACAAATTGTATGTAAAAATATTGACAGTATTTGCAGCTCATTTTGTTGTTGAGAATTCTAAGAAACCTTTAATTTTTTGGCTCAATATGCACTTTTTGCTTCAACAGGTTCGTCCAATTAGTCTGAATAATGTGGTCAGTACCAATGCGTACATAATGATCTTTGAGATGGAGCCGGCCTCCGCAACGAATGGCCAGGCTCACGGCAATCAACTCGTGTGCTCGAAGAACGACGTCTCTGCTTTGTCCAAAGGCAATCAACCCTTCTCCTATACAAACGGTATATCCAGCAAGACTCTAGACAGCAACGGTAGCAGTAATGGCAGCAAATCGTTGACTTCATCACCTAGTGGCAGTAAAAATGGTGAGAATTGTTCGACATCCTCGTCTAAGCTTAAGGATGAACAAGGAGCGCCAACACCGCCGCCGCCCCCACCCTTACCTCCGTTGCCACCTTCTAGCCAAGCCAGACGCAATTTCATTGGACCACAACTACCGCCTCATATGGAGAAGAATAGGTAAATTTCGTCTATAGTTCATTTATTAAATATTAAAAAGAGTCACGAAACAATGTATTAATAAACACTTATTTCAGACTACTAGAGTTGTCAAAGAGTGGAAAGTTGGTAGATTATGATGGCAATTCGAGCGACGACGAGGAGAACAATGGCTCCTTAAAAACGAATCGCGACGACCGGGATGTTTTTAAAACAGTCAATAACTCGTCTAAATCCGTCAAGATAAATAGTAACGGGCATTCGTGCACGCCTAAGGGCTCGAAATCGCCCTTGAATCATAACGGTGGTTTCCATCACACGTTGTCAAACGGTATCGATGAAAAGACCGAGCCCGGTAGTAGTGGTAGTAGCAGTGGCTCGTCTTCGCGGAGTTCTTCGCCCAAGAATGGCTCAAGCAACGGCAAAGAACAGTACAGCGGTCCAGTTGACAAATCCAAGGAGAGATGGACAGCTTACTCCAAAGCGCGAGTCGACTCCGAGCAGAAAGTTTACACAAAAGCTTCCGCTGCTATTAACAATAAGGGATGGCAAGTCTCTAAAGATAGCTCCTCACCCTCGTCCAACACCGCGGCTAATGGCTGGTTAGTCTCCGACAATTTGTCGTAAGTCAAATTTTTGTTGGTCGCTTATAACAATGCGTCTCTGTTTCATTTTATATGCTCTTTTGTGTATAAACAAAGTCAGAGTAACATCTGATCTGAGTATCAGTGATCAATATAATAATTAAATTGCATTTTTTTCCTGAACGTGTTGTTAACAAGTAGACTCGACCTTAGTTTTATTGAAGAACATTTGCTTCAGAAAACGTGAATATTTTCGTTTAAATTTGTATAATTTTAACCGCAAAATTATCGTTTGTTTCAGGGACGAACCAAATAGCAACAGCAGTAGATCTAATAACCATTCCGTAACTCCGAGTGCAGCCGAAATGAGGAGCTTCAATGGAACTAATCGTTCTGAAACTATATCTCACCTACAAAAATCTACCCAATGGGCCTACGGTAATACAAGTGGTAAGTACTCTTTAAATGTATTAAATGTAAAAAGGTTGGATAAAATTTGAGAAAATTGTCTAAGGATCACATGTGTTTTTTCCAGTCCCCAGTTGGAATGGGGGAAAAGCGCGTATCGATCGTGAGGTCGATAATGAGCGTCGCCAAGAACGCAAACGTCCCTTTGATAATGATGAAGATGAACTCGATCGTGGTCGCACGAAGAAAGTTAAGATGCACCATAAAGATTACCGCAATGACACTAAGTACAATCAGTTCCAGGAGCATCATAACAACAACATCAAGTGGAGACAATTGTCAAATACGCGCTACCGTACCGGCAATTGCCATTCATATAATGGAAGACCACGGCACGGTGGTGGCGGTGGCAACTATAACAGGCCACCCTACCACCGACATCATCACAACAAATCGAGAAACAATTGGCGCAGATAGGAAAGAAGATTACGTGAGTTCGGCGGTGACGTTATCCTTCTTAGTTTAGTTACGCTGCGTTCGGCGACGGCCACGAGACGCGATAGACTAGGTTTACGAATATAAGCAGATACTAAAAGCGAAGATTTAAGCAAATCGAAAATTACGTGCAACACAGCTAAAGCGATAGAGCTAGAATTTAAATTTACGGCGTTGAAGAACGATGAAAGTTTGAACGATTTAAAGGGACTTATAATTTTGCTGCTTTATTTAGTTTTTCTTCCTTTTAATAATGGCTATATTAGAGTGTGATAAATATAGTCCTTTGGCAATAATTTTATTCTAATCGAGTGAAACAAATCTAAAAGCCAAAGTTAATCGATGAATAGTTGTATACAAACAAATTTATAATATATAAGTGCATGAATAAATAATGAAATAAGAACAAAAATACAATCACAACTGATGAATTCAACAGATATGTTGTGAGATTGTACGAACTTATGTTGGATTCCCCATTGTTGTTATTCCACTGATTTTTCGAAGTAGACCTATTATTTTTATTCTTGATCATTTTCAGCGTTCTTCAACTAAGTATAATATTCAGAAAATCTTAATCGCGATACTATTGTAAACAGCCCATATGTGTAATCGAATTTATTCCATTGACGTTTGTAAGTTTATTTTTAATTTCTTTTCGTATTGAAAAGTAAAAAGGTATATAAAGCGTGTTTAATATGCTCGTTGCATTTTGGTATGCTATTTTTTGTGCACTCCTACATACACGTGCATGTACGTATACGCAAGTTCCTTGATAAACAAAAGAACAGACAATTTGAATATATAAAAAAAAAATAGACTGCAGTTGTGTATCCTGGTATACACGATTCCCATATATCTACATTTTTAATTACTCGTCACCCGAAATGCATACTTTATTATTATTTGAAAAACACATTTTTTCGAAAGCATTCTACGTATGTGAAAAAGATGAAACGAGAGAGTGAGTTTTACATTGATATTTTGACTCAGAAAACTTATCGAATTGCTCTTAGCGATCCATTTTGAAACTCGGTGTCCCTAAGAGAATATATTACAATGTGGATTACAAATATATTAGACATAAATTATGTATAGTTATATATACTGTGGGAAATACATTTTTTAAATCTACGAATACATTTTATTTTAGTACTGACAAAAGTTAAGAAAATAAAACTCCTTTTTTTTAATGCTAATCAAAAATTAAAATATGACAAACCAATGCGCTAGTGCCATAAAATTACTTGTTTATTGATGCAATAAGACGCCACCGATTCATGTCAGTGTTAAAACAAAACTCGCAGGATTTAATGAATGTCTATCTCCATGTACAAATAATATGTAAGCCATACAGAATAATCATATTGGTCATAATACGAACGTTGTCTTTTCAAGTATGTTCATTTACAGCTGACGTAATTATTTGCACACCTTATCACAAATGCGAAATTTGTGCATCGCATAGACCTGATGTATAATTTTATACATAAGTGTGATTCATCTAAACTCTCATACATAACATAAACACAATTATGCAAAACTTTGAAATTTTGAGGCAAATGAATGACTTATGATGCGCACTCCATATCTTCCTGTGTCCTGCAAACATACCGCAATGTAGGCTTCCGTTTTTCTGTCAACAGACATAGGGATACAAAGAATGATAGACAAATGGGGCAATACGTTAGTACTTGTTTTATGAACATAAAGGAAATATTTTCTTCTATCATTAATACACATGAGTCCTCGCCTGGAAAGTAAATTAGATTGGCGATTAACCTTCCTCAGTTTTAATGATATTTTTAACGATTGATCAAAGTTTGAGCTTTTTCATTTTTGCACTGTACCTAAATTGTAAATAAATTGAAGATTATAATGTGTACAATTTTCTATGATAAACATAGCATGTTGTTTTATCTTTCAAATGACTTGAATAAAACGTTCATTTTTAAATTTTAGGTGGTGTGCAAAAATCAGTACGTTCATGCTTCGAATGGACTTAAAAGTCTGATTAATTTGCTCCTTAAATTATTTTTGATGCTCAATCGCATCTACGGTTATAGAATGTAGACACGATAATCAATAAGTAGCATTTCAAGAAGCAACAGTTTGTACATAAAAGTGAATAAATCCAGACTTGCATTTATAAATGCAATTTAAATTCTTTTTTTGTAAAAGTGCATGTACCACACACGAATACAAGAAAGTATAAACGCTGGTTCTTTTATTGTAATGTTAAAGTTTTGCACGTTCAATACTCCGAAAAAACGAAGCAAGCTGGAAAGCTATTGCGTGCTTGGGAAGATATTACACTGACTGTGACGTAATTACGTGTCGAATTGATTGCTTATTAGAGAGAATATACGACTCAAATCTCAATCACTTCTTCATTCTCCCATTGTACACGCATAAACACGCGCGCGAGTTCCCGATTGTAAAATAAACCTATTTACGTTATATTTTATTATGAAATTAATATTAGCCAAAAATTTAGATAATAGCTGTAATGGCTAGTTTTAGGGACGACATGATGGTAGGAAGAAGCCGCAACTTTATTTAGGGACAGAGCGTAGAAGGAAAGAAAATATGAAAAGCTGAGCATAAGGGAACATAAAATTATGATGAAGGTAGATTGTAGTGTTATATAAGACGATTATTAATTGAATGCCGAACTAAAATTGTGTACGGGCGACAAGCTGTCTGTTGAGGATGATAAACAAAAGTAAATAAAAAACACTAAATAGTTAATTACGATGATAAATGCCATTTGTATGTCAATGCACGCGCGTATATTACACGCGTGTATTCCGAAGTATGTTCACGATGTGAGAAAGAAGCGAGCGAGCAATGGTTGAAAAACTGCTGTGCGTAAACTATACGTGTGTATAGAAGTCAAAAAATAAGGACACGACAAAATAAGCAAAATAAAAACGTAAAAGTCAGGAAAGAGAAGATATTTTTAATTTTGTTTGATTTCTTCTTTATTTTTCGGTCAAATCAGAAAAAATATCTAAGTAGACGATGGATGTGTGCTTCCGTAACGAAAAGAAAAAGAAAAGATAGAGAAATAGATAAGCTCAGCGAAGATTCTGCTATATTATGAATAAAACTGCAAGAAGTATTGAAATACTAATTTACCTACTATGTACCATACCAAATTCAGTACTTGTAAGAAGCTTCGTTTGACATTGGCACAAATCATTATTTTCTTTATCGCCGGCTATACCTGCATACTTTATTATTACATGTAGCCGCTCCGTTATTTGTTTGATGTATATCGCTGCTTCCGTATCAAAAGTGGCTCTTTTGTTTTTCTTTTGTTTTTTTTTTAATTTTTTAATGTTTGCACCGCACTTTGTTGTAATTTTTGTATTTATTTAAAATCAGGGGAACTATTGTCAAATTGAATTTCTCATTAAATATCTTAAGTATAAAATTCACTTATTAGCTTTTGTAAGAATACGAAATATTATCGTTATCGGTAATTGAGTAGATGAAAAATTATTTACAAATGATAGACAAATTAATTGGAAGAGTTGCTTCAGAATAATTTCGAACATAAACTTATTCAATATTTTTATAAGTACGAAAACACAATAAAATATTAATAAAATAATTATGAAATTTCAATATATTGTGAACATTGCTTTACTACCCTATATAATATTCGACGACAGCTCTCATTGATATCAAGATTTAAAAAAACGTGATTGGCATAGTGAATAATCTTGGTTTTTTTGTGGGCGGCACATAAAAGCCTAGTTGGAATAAATAGTACATTACGATACGTGTGACTTACATGGTTCTTTTTTATGCGGCGCAGTTGGCACCCGAGCGTAGCGAGGGCGCTAAGCGCCGTGTAAAACTGAACCATTTATATATATATATATAAGAAACTTCATAAAAGGTGTTGAATATTAAGACAAGCTAACATCTTTAATTTTAGTAAATTATGTTTATATAACTTAAATTAATTTACTAACATTACAATATATTTGAATAATAAATTACATAACATTAAGAAACAAATAGCTGTTCCATCACCAAGAACAGATATAATTATATCATTTACTTTTACACAACGCACTGATAAATTTACAAATATACCTACAGTTGTATACAAATGTACAAAGGGGTTGAGTATTGAGATACCATGTTGACTTAAATGGAACTGAACCGATTCCCAGATGTAAAAGTTTCAGTTACATTATCAATAGTGACTAGACTATAAAATATCTTCCAAATCTGGCCAAGGAACCGGAGGTGCAAGTCTTAGTGAAACAAGTTTGTTTTGCTGCATAAAAGCTGGAGGTTCCAATTTTTTTCTTTCCTGTAGGTTAATTGTTGGCGTTTTTATTCAATCATGTTAAATTCTAAATCTAGATAAATATTGCTGAGTAATTGATTACCTGAGACTCTTTAGAATTTCCACTTCGAGGGGAAGGGGGTAAAAATTCCGTAACAGGAAGTGCCCAACCTTTTGTATTCAAGCACTCGTAACATAATTTTGACTCTGATAAGCATTCCAGATGATATGTATGATTACAATTGAATACTACTAAACAATTGTTAGCATGAGAAAGCACTCTTCTGCAAATAGGACAAATCAAAGAATGACAAGTTCGCGCTTTGCCAGCTTCTCTAAAATAAAAAAAAAAACTGTTAATAATTTTAGTTTGGAAGCAGAAAATACTTTATGCAGTTTGATTTTTACCTCAATGAACTTTTCAATGCTTCATGCAATTCCAGACTAACTAATCTCGCGGTCGTTTGTACGAGAACTTGCTCATATCTAGACTGAGCTAAAACACCAGTCAAAAGCTGTCTCACATCTCCCATTGTACCACCAGTAGATAAAGGTTGCTTTAAAATATGCTCTAAAACCGTCGACAGAGCAGTCGTACCGCTAAGAGTCTCTAAAATAACTTTTAACAACTTTTCACCTAGAATTTTGCTACCTGCGAATAAATTTGAAGAATGATTGATATACTCAACTTACTTTTAGAGTAATTAAAATACATACGAAGACTTACTTTTTTGAACATCATTATTAGACTGCAAACTTAATACAACGTCAACAAGTGGTATCCAGTCAAGTGTTCCTGCTGATCTCCTGCACAAGCCTGCTAGTTGTGATGTAATTCTAACGGCTTCATTTTCTGTGGATGCATTTCGGTTGCTCTGTACATAAACAATCTTTCTTTTAAGCGAACAAGAAAGAAAGGTATAGGAAAAATTTGACAAAACTAGACTACACTAACACTTCTTACCTCATTGGTAATCTCGGTAAGTCGACCAAGCAGAAGATCAAAGGCACCATGATAGTTACCCAATTGTTCGAGTAGTTCTGCCTCTGCATCTTTGCGGCTTGCTTCTTTAACTATTTGTAATGCACGTACCGGCTGAATACAATATGGTCCTTGAAGGTGTTTTAGCACCTACGAAAAAGTGAATCAAATAAATCAAATAATATTTTTTTGTTCTAGCTTAATTTTACTTACCCTATCAGGTTCAATATCACACATGAGTTTTAGAAATCTCTCTAACGCTTGCGGTGGAAGTTCGACTTTGGCTGAAAAAGGGGTCTTATCCTCAGGCGAAGCCTCCTCTTCTTTATCGGTTGTTTCAGGATCCTTCTTATCGCTTTCTGTATAAGCATGCAGTGCCGACAGCAGAGCATATTCGCACTGCGAGTTATTGCGCAAACTTTCAAGGATTCGAGCTATCTGGTCCGTGAGTCGCGAAACAATGATACTCGCAAAACCCAACGCATCGATGCTTACCAACTCGGAGGCATGCTTTTTCACGATATCGTCCAACTGGATGGTAGGTAGCTGTTGTATTAACGGTAAAACTTCAGAGTGACGCCGTGGGTCAGCCATCAGACACTCGCAAACAGATTCCCAGTCTCCGCGATTCGTGTGCAACAGCTCCAATACTCGCAAACTGATAAATTGATTTAGCGATATTAGAAATTGCTCCAAAAATAATATAAATTAAATTTACCTAAATATAAGCTTACAAATTAGCTTTGCGAGTAAGATTTAACAGAGTTGATTCGGTAACGTTGTTGAGTTTGTTTCCGTGCAGCAATTTTAATATGGCATTCTCTCTCTTGACTTTATGCTCACTATTTATCTCAACGCATAGTATCTCAACGATTCTATGAAGTGAATTCGACTCGAGATTCACCGTGCACTCAATGACTTCGTCGACAATGAAAACCAGTACAAAGATTTTCTGCTCGTTTGTCAAATAATCCGAATTCTCAGGGCCCATCGGTGTGCTTGCTGTAACTATATTGAAAAGTATATCCACGACCCGCTGCCGCTGCCTTAGACCCATTTCCGACGTAAACTCGGGCTCCTGAAAGGCCATCGCTATCGCGTCCAGGAATCCCTTGGCGTCGAATCTCAGCAGCGTTCTAAGATACGGATACTGTCTCTCTGCGTCGCTGGCAAGACTGGAGTGTTGGGATAGCAGTGCCCTTAGAACGTCAGCCTTGACTTTGCGTGGCAATCCCTCAGGTAACTCGCTCTTGCGTGGAAACTGCCGGCCTGTGAGACAACAACTTGCATAGACGAGGAGCGCATTACCGAGGTTTATGCAGTCCCATGGCTGAGCACTATCTACGCTATCCATTAAATATTTTTGAAGCGTAGGGACTAGTTGATGGATAGGCGCTGTATAGTCTCCCAACGCTGCCGTTTGCAGATGAATTAGCGCTTCCCAGAGCCCTCGCTCGTTACATACTGTTGTTACCTGTGACACATAGTGCTCGTAATGCATTCAACAATGTGTGATTTCTTACATATACTTATTGACATGTAAACTCCGCGTTTACCTACCTGGTGAATATCTAAGCAGTCAACGTTCAGCAGGATAATAATCGCCTGCAGCGAGTCAAGCCGATCTTCCTGATTGAAAAGTGCAACGAGTTGCTGAGCAATCAGCGGTGGCAACTGAGGAGGCAAACTTTCTTCCAATAAAGGCGACTCGAGTGCTCTCAGATAAATCCCTCGTAAATTCTCTGATTCGGACACCAAATCCCAGAGTTTGCCAAAAAGAAGCTCCGTGCTTTCGAGCTGGACACAGTACTCGACGCAAGTGCCGACAATCTCAAGCTCTGCGCTGTTGCTGGCGTCCGAGGTGGTCGAGAGCTCATCCATATAGCGTACTAGAACCTGGCAAACCTTATCTTGAACTATCTGCTTTCGGCGTTGCTTCGAGCCCCGAAGACCAACTACAGCTTTGCCCCTGTCCCGGTAAAAGTCTAGGCCTAACTCCAGAGCTTCTCGATAACGTTTCTGAAAGGAAATACGTATATTTCAACTTATGAGCACTGAGGCTTAAACAATCAAGGTATTGCGGCTTTTTTTATGATTATCTACAAGCACATATATTTTTTCGTATCACCTGCATTGTTAGGTGCCTCAACCTCTCAGTCCAGGTTCTTACGCAAATAGCGTGCAGGCTCTTCATGCCGAGCAACAGAAGTTGCGATCCAAATGTAATAACGGTGTTATAACAAGCCCTCTCTCCAGCTAAGGCCATGGCTTTCGACACGTTCCCACCGGTTGACAGGCCTTTAAAGTGGCTTGAGGCATATGATAGCCCGACGTTGCTCACATCTAGACTCTCGAGATTCTCCTGTGTACGTACATCCAGCAAGTGGAGCTTCTCGTGGATATCGAGCACCGCCAGCGAGCGCGAGTTCATCCAGCGCAGGCAGCTCATCGTGTAGTCTAAGATTATGCGCCTCAGGGGCGTCAGTCGTACGCGCATGCCAGCTTCACTACATACCTGAGAATTTTTGTTTATTTCTCTATATCAATTTAGTTGTTCGAATTTGGAAAAATTTCAAACAAAGTGACTTACTTGATAAAAGTGGATAATATTATCCCTACCCAAAGCTAAGACAGGGTCAATAATTCGCGTCGCGTTGACAGAGCGTATTACCACCAATTGCCAGGCGACCTGAGGAGGAGCTATGGGAGCACCATTTAACGGATGAGTCAGCACGACGCGCATTCTGGGTCGTATGCACACTACGATCACTTTGGATAAAGTCGCCATTGCAACAAGCGTGTAATTCTTTAACGGGTGAATGGCCAGTTCGTCGAGAAGTAGAGGCTCAAGACTGCAGACCTCTCCTCTGGAGCCACTAAACAAGCACTTGCTTTCACAGCCCCTTACACCCATGGTTCTGGTAAAAGTCAGTTCAAAAACTGAGCCACCACTATCACTGCAAAGAGCCAGCTTTGGAGAATCTGTAAACTGTAGAAAGAGATGTGGCATTACCTATGAATAATTTTTAATTTCAATTAGCAATACCTTGACATGCAGAACGGCAGTTCCTGGTGGGTGAACATCTGTCAGAGTTCGAAGTATTTTGCCATTGGAGCTGTCAATCATGAGAATGTATCCTTTGGCGAAGCCTGCAAGGATTCTGGTCCCATCATGATTGAAGCAGAGAGCGGATATGGAGCCTTGATGTCTTGTGTCTCTATGACACCATCTCAAAGTCTGAGCTGAATCAAATCCCAGCACAAGTCCATGACTGGTCCCTATTGCGAGCATGTTGCCACCTGCTGCAACCGCACTGGCCAGTCCAGCATTTATTTTTTCCTAGAATTATTAGATGAACTTAATATTGACGACTTGTAGTAACTTGCAGTGCAATTTTATTGAGTTTATAAAGAATCATGCATAATTAGAGAGAGTTGTTTTTTTGCTGATTCAATGCAGGTAAACAAGTCAGCATTTTATTAAATTTATTAAGAGGCTTCTTAAAGCACATTTACTTTTGAAACTTACGCTTGCAGAAGCAATCTGAGCGCATATTCCCTTGAGAATGACATGCCTTAGGATGACCCCCGATAGAGGAGGCTGCCTGGTTTTTGGCCTACTTGGTGAGTTCAGCGACAGCAGACTCCCCATGCTAACAGTTTCACTCGTAGATAGCTTTTCCAGAGAAGCAGCAGCCCCCGCATCATCGTCCGTACCCGATAACGAGCCACAGTCAGGCTCTGCCAAAATGCTCTCCAATGAAGGCAGTTTGTCTACAGCAGGGATGGCATATTCTGCATCGTCCAGCTGAAAATTGGCAATAGTGACAATCACTAGATTATCGAGTATAGCTTTACACGCTTTCTGAAGCCAAGAAATAGACATGGAAGTACACCTCCTCAATATCCAGATTGATTAGGTCGGCGGCAGCGAGGTTCTCCTGCGAACCGCCAAAGTCCGAGTTGGAGCCGTTCTCCTCGGCCATGTTACCGGATACGTGCTTATTTGTTCGGGACAAGTTGTCGCTCTTGGGGCCGACGGAGCCACAAAGACACTAGGACAACGCACTCCTGATGGTCTCCATCGTCTCTCTCGCAGCTCGTCAGCTCCGTTTGTGCACTGCACATCATATATAGGTACTTGTACAAAGAACTATCAGATTCGATTACGAGACTCGATGTGCAAGAAAGAGACAACAGGGGGGTGGACCGGCGGATGATAAACAGTACTTATACGCATAGATAAAGACTGCCGGATTCCGTCAATTTTGGACGCTCGCCTCTCGCTAGCCAGGCGACTGCATGCGCCGCGTCTCATCTGCTGACTGCTCATGCGCGCACTCTTCAGGACACAGCTGGATAGCTCATTGCGTTCGCGTTTAGTGGTATAGTGTTTGTATCGTCGGACACGCATTAATACATGCTTATGCGATGATGAGTGTCATCAGAGTATAATGCTGGGACAACTGCGGACACTACACCGGCGAAGAAATTAAAAACCAGAGCTGAACGATCTTGGCTTTTTTGTGGAAGGCACATAAAAGCCTAGTTAAAATGATTTCGGATTTTTTAGGAAAGGAATGAGCGGTTCGATTAACTGAATTCACACTGTATTGGAGGGAAAAGCCTTTCGGCATAAAACCCTTTTATTTCGTTAACAGACTACACTGAAAGCACTTACATTAGATGAACAAGAACAATTTAAAATATGAGGCCGGGCAGTCTCGTGGAGACATTGGATTCGGTATAGGCAAGGATGCCTGGCAGTCTTGTGGAGACAGAGAGTCGCGAGGGAGCTCCGCATGCTCAGAAGGATAGTCGAGGACTGGCCGACTATATAGCCGCACGAAAGAAGCGGGAGAGTCCCCCGCTCAAGATATAGCGGCGGAGGCAGCAATGCGCGGTGCTGCCATCCCCGACTCTGTCGGTATACTCACAGTCACGGGGAATGGCCGCACCGCATGCGCCATGTATATATATATATATATATATATATATGTATACCCGCTACTAAACGGCCCGCGCAGAGATCACACTCACACTCTGCCGTCTGCGCGCGAGCTTCGTCCAGTCCTAGTGCAGTGCGCGTGCGATTTGAAAGAGTCTCTGCATAGTCTTGACTAGCGACAGCAGCAGAGCATCACGGCGCCCTAAGGATGTCGTGGCTCCTGGGCAATCAGTACAAGCAGCACAGCCAGCCGCCCCCGGAGTTCCCGGGTGGCGCGGCTGGAGGAGCCGCGGGAGGTACAGGCGGTGGTGCCGGCGACCAGCCACCCTCGAAGCTGAGCAAGAGCCAAATGGAGGCCTACAGGTTCGACTCGAGTGCCCTGGAGAGGGCCGCGGCCGCCGCCAAGGAGCTTGAACGGTCGTGTAAGTTGTGTCAGGATCGCTGAGAATCATTGTCCAGGATCCGGGATTTATGTCCTCGGGGTTATGTAAGGTTACGTAAGGCTAAGCGGTTTGAGGTTAGGCCCGCCATGCGCTCCCCCGCGACATGGATCTCCGCGCGATTGTATTACACCTATAGGTATATAGGGAGTACACATGCCTGCCTATCGTTGATCAATGAAAACGACCTATGATTGAAGATATCTATGATATTTCAGCAGTCTGGAGCTCCGCTTTTCCTCTTCTCAAAAGAAATATAAGCAGCTTTTACGGAACTTGCAGTTTATGAACTGCAATAAACGTCGTTTGACTTGCAGAAAACAATCGCTAATAGATTACAATACGTTGCATCATTTTAAACCACGCGCAACATTTCTATCGATGAAATTTCCACTGCTATGAATCCATGATTATGATTTGGTTTTTGACCAGATAAAAATTACCTATACGAAAATTAGATAGTGCAATCTTTATGCAGAGTAGCTGTATTAAACTCAATTTAATTCACGTTTATTTCAAACAAATCATTGTATTTTTTTCATAGCTCATGCAAAGGATGCACTCGAGCTGTCAAAGTTGCAGGAAGCAACTAGACAAACTGAGCTACAGGCAGAGCTGAAAAAGTATGAGGCTGGAATTGAGCAAATGAAAGCTGAACAAAAACGCGTAGAAGGGGAGGAGCGCAGAAAAACAATGCAAGAGGAAACCAAACAGCATCAGATGCGCGCACAGTATCAGGATCAATTAGCCAGGAAACGCTATGACGATCAGCTAGCCCAGCAGCAAAGGATGAATGATGAGAATCTGAGAAGACAAGAGGAATCAATAGCCAAGCAAGAAGCCATGAGAAAAGCCACAATTGAGCACGAGATGGATCTAAGGCACAAAAATGAAATGAGGAAATTGGAAGCTGAACTGAAGGCTAAAGCAAAGATTGACAGGGAAAATCAAGATTTGAATTTGGAGCAAATCAGGCTAAAGGCTTCGGAGCACAGAATCACAGTTATGGAGTCTATTAAGTAATATAAATATATTATTTTCAATTGCATGTTATAGACGCTGAAAATTCACTAAAAACGTTATATTTGTCTTAGAACTGCCGGTTCAGTGTTGGGTTCTGGCGCGTCAGCCCTGTTGAAAGATTGGGACAAAATTTTGGCAGCAGCCGGTGGTCTCTCACTAGTGGCCCTTGGTGTCTACACAGCAAAGGGCTCAACTGGCGTGACAGCTCGCTACATCGAAGCACGCCTTGGAAAGCCCTCACTCGTGAGAGAAACCTCGCGTTTCTCGGCTCTAGAAGCTCTGCGTCATCCAATTCAAACAGTCAAGAAACTCAAGCCCAAACAGACGGACGCTCTCCAAGGTGTCGTGCTTGCACCAAAACTTGAAGAGCGACTTCGAGATATTGCTATTGCTACAAAGAACACAAAGCACAATCGCGGAATGTACAGAAATATACTCATGCACGGTCCTCCTGGAACTGGTACGAATCACTGCTTATTTTCTCCCGCAAACGTTAAATTGGATATTTAATATTTATTATTCAATATTAAACAGGTAAAACCATGTTTGCAAAGAAATTGGCAGAGCATTCAGGTATGGACTACGCGATTCTGACAGGTGGTGACTTGGCACCTCTGGGCCGCGACGGAGTTACGGCGATCCATAAAGTCTTTGACTGGGCCTCGACCTCCAGACGGGGCCTTCTGCTTTTTATTGACGAAGCTGACGCGTTTTTGCGTAAGCGTTCGAGCGAGCACATAAGCGAGGATCTGCGTGCTATGCTCAATGCTTTCCTCTACCGCACGGGTGAGCAAAGCAGTAAGTTTATGCTGGTACTCGCGTCTAACACGCCTGAGCAGTTTGACTGGGCTGTAAATGATCGCCTCGACGAGATGGTTGAGTTCTCGCTGCCTGGACGCGACGAACGTGAACGTCTCATCAGATTGTACTTTGACAAGTTCGTCTTACAACCCGCTACTGAGGGCAAACGAAGACTCAAACTCGCTCAATTCGATTACGGCGCGCTCTGTAGTAAGATGGCCGATATGACCGAGGGTATGTCCGGTAGAGAGCTCGCTAAACTCGGAGTTGCTTGGCAAGCTGCCGCTTATGCCTCGGCCGACGGAGTACTCACTGAACAGATGGTCATCGAGAAGTGCGCCGAGTCTGTCAAACAACACAGGCAAAAGGTTCGGTTTTCAATTGATTCTTCCAGGTATAGCTCTTAGACTAGTTGAGCTCATTATGATTTCTTTTTGTTACCTAGGTACAATGGCAAAGTGAGCAAGAAAAGAAAGAGTCCAAGTCAATCTATGCCAGCGACAAAGATCAGTCGGCGACTCACGTTCAGAAGAAGAATGTTCCTGCCATTGAGGCATCACCCGAACCCGTTTCTAGTTCTGTAGCTGCCAGTGCCTAAAGCTTGCGCGTCTCGATGGCAACGACGATATTGAGAATCCAAAGTTGAAACAAATTAGAGTTTACAATCTATGGCGAAAGCAAGAAGAAATGTCATGTAAAATTATCATTACATGACTCGACAGCCATTACTCACACACACACACACACACACACACACACACACACATACACACACACACACACACACATATATATATATATATATATCTATTTTTTTTTTTTAAATAGTCAATGAACTTGAATTTCCAATTGCGTAGAATTTTGATTTCTATGCACTTTTGTAAGAATTCCGTTATTGCGAATTCGTTGGCATTTAAATGACTCAAAATAGTGTACATTTGTATCGAAGAAAAAAACGCTAATACTAATTAGTTTTGGAAAAAATTCCAAAATTGTTATCACGCGAATTCATTCATAAATGTGTGAATATCAACACGTATATCTAATGTGTATGTATATACTGAGTTTTTATCGGTGAAAGAATCTATTTTAATAATTTTTTTTTCTAAGTTCTATATTATATTCTGTATTATATTTTACAAAATACTGTGTTACAAAAAAATACAACTATACAGGTGCATTTTGAAATAGATCTGTATTGGTAAGAACTCAGAAATAATGCGCATATAAAAATTTCTTTGCAAAAAGTTGAATCGCGCAAGTAATTCTTAAGATCAAGTTATTGTTGTTTTCTGTTAATAAAACAATAGTGTACAAAATTTATCCTAAAAATCATAGCCTTGTTATTACAATGTTTCATGCTTACACATAAGTACGTGGTTTTATAGTATATTTCTGTCCTTTCAGGTAATAGTCTGATATCTTTTAATAAAAAATATTAAATATACTCTTTACCTTTTGATGTATCATTATAACAATATAGGCCCGTACAACCGGAAAGGGACTGTAATTTATGTTCAACAAGTCGCCTTATATGGTTTGAAAAAAATTAGACCATTTTCTATCATAAATGAAAATGTTTATTTTTCCTTGATTCGAAGTGGTTTCTTGTAAATATATATTTCTATTGCTTTGATTTAATGATTTGTCGAAATGCCATTTTAATGTTTTTTTTTCTTGTTCATATAGCAAATATATCTAGAGCTTTAACAAATTTTGTCTTGAAAAACTTACATAATACGATTTTCTTATATGAATACTAAGAATAGCAAATACATTATATCACGAAGTTTAGCTATATATGAGGCAATAGTTTTAATACACAGCCTTGAAAAATTCAAGCATAATGCTTTCTTTCTTCCTCAAAATTGATTGATCTGTTTGTATATGTATGTACAAAATGTGAAATGTATTTGATAATAAGAATCCCATCTAATTGAATTTATTTAGATTTCAGTTAAACCCAATTTCAATTTGATTATTTCGTGTTTTTATATTTTATATTTTTTTCTTAATACAAGCAACCCGGAATCAGCAAAATGAAAACTTAACATTTGGATTACTTGTGAAAAATTTAATCCAATGAAACATGTAAACAAGTAAGCGTATAATATGCTTTATGTGATGCTACATTATTAATTTTAAAGGCACTTTAGTTTCACATTTCCCATAAAAATAAGCTTTCATGTTTTCATTTCGGTAATAAATGTTAAAAATTAATAATAAAAATAATGACGTCGATGATGATGAACTGCAGCAAACATCTCATCATAATATTGACAAATGCCATAAGAGTGATTGAGTATCGGTATTCTATTTATCTTATTTTGATGAATGCTTATTTTCAGTCTACCTTATGAAAAGCAATCATTGGTATGTTGTTGAGATTTAAAGGTCTCGACTTTTTTTTTGAGAAAACGCTTCTAAATTTAATGTCTAATCTCTTACTCGATGACCCCATATACTAGTTCGTCTAACACCTACAGTTGGTCGTGCTATAGCACTATATGGGAACTTGTTAATAACAACTTTGTCACACTTTGCCATGAATGTTTTGAGATATTCTTCGGACAATAAACCAAATATGTCCAAGCATTTCAAACGAGGTAGCAATGCCAGCCTAAGATGTGTTGCTGTTGGAATACTGTAACAACGGCTTAGTGATAGATGTTCTAATTCACCCAAATTCATTAAACTATGCACTGTATTAATTGTCAACATTGTACAATCACTTAGGTCCAGCTCTACAAGATTTGGACAGCACCGAACCAAGTCCTTTATATCTAAAAAATAAAGCAAAATAAATGTTTACAGACTTTTGTATCAGTAAATCGAAAAAATCCAGTCTAATACAAAGAGAAATAAATTAAGGAATACTTACTATCGTCAGTCAATGTTTTTCTACAACCGGCTATATTTAATCTTTTGATGGAAAAAGGTAATGATTGGCATAGATATACCATGGATTCAGAGTCTAAGGCGCACCATGCCATATTCAAGGATGTTAATCTGGAAAAATACAAATCAAGATTAATATTCTCCCATGAATTTCATTATAATGTAATAAAAAAAAAGAAAGAAAATTAGCAGGTACCTGGTTAACTTTATAATACTTTTGACGCATTTCAAGTTCATTCCTTCGCACATAGTTAAGTTAAGAATTTCTAAATCTTCATTCTTACTAATTGCTTCACAACTAGTAGTATTCAATGTGCACTTTTCTAAAGATAATTTCTTTAAATATTTACATTTCTTTAATAAATCTGCCAAGAAATCAGCAGATACAACTGCCATTGAGAGATCTAGATATTGAAGTTTACAAGTGTATTCCTCAAAAGATATATCACTATTTGAAAGGAATGCTGGGTTTGCAATTTCAGCCTGAGCTAATCGTAAAATTTGAACACCTCTTGGAAGTATATGTCCTAAAGTTCCTCCAGCTAGAACTTTACTACCAAGATCTAATCTAGTCCACAGAGCTTCATCACGAGCGATTTGACACCATCTTTTGCAAACTAACATTGAGCGAACCTATGTGAAGTAATTATTATGATATAATTATGCATGGTTGTTATGAATTATTATTCAACCATTTATTTATTTTATGTACTTATGTACTTACCAGGCACTTTTTTGGAAGCCACTTTAAAATCATAAGAATCATTTCATCTGAAAGTTTATTAAATTTATCTTCTCCTATTACAGATAGTTTTTTCTTTCGTCTGAAAAGATAGAATTGATCCATGCCTGGTTTGTCAACCGCATCATTTGAATCCTCTTTGCTGAAATTTTCCTTTGCTTCTACAAAGTTATCATTTTCAACTCTGGATGCATAGCCCGACTCATTATTTATTGCGCAAAAATTAACTGCATCCTCGTTTTCAAATGGATCCAATCTTTGTAAATTAAAGAATCAGCATGTTTAAAGTAAAAAAATAGTAATATGTCGTGTGGGAAATAAAAATAGTTTACTCGCAAGTCCAATATGAAATATCTTGCTTCTAAAGTTGTTTACTTCATTTATTTATAATAAAAATGTACATATGACGTACATACGTAAACTACTTACCTATCTATATTTTCTTTTTCAAAACTATTGTTCTTGTAAGTCTCTTGTGATTCATACATGATACTTGCAGGTTTTAACTTGTCAAAGTTTTTGGGAGATATTGTACATTCTTGAGTTTTTAATGTTTGCAAACTCTCTCGACTAGCCTCTCCATCCGCAAGCATTCCAACACCCATGTCTTCAAGAATTTCTGGCTCTACTAGACTAGTGTCACCAGAACATGACCATTTTTCATTCTCCTTTTCCGTTGTACTGTTATGATTGTTATTACAACCATCATCCAATCGCATTCTTTTACTGCAAACGTATTTTAGATGCAATTATTCACTGTTACATTACAATAAAACTTTTTAATCATTTGCACACATACATACATATATAAATAAATAAATATAAAGCAAAAAAAATAGAAGAACGTATATGTAACGATTTACCCTTTTGATAAAAATACTAGCATAACAATTGATAAAATTATCATAATTTCATAAAGAATAACATAGTGCAGGTATGCAACAAGTGGCAATGTTGTTAAACGAACAAGAAATACATTTCTTCTGATTCGCCTAGTAAACAAAACATGAGGCTCCTGCTAGTTCTACTTGCGGGTAAAAACTCAAATAAATATACATGCTTATAGACATAGGGTATGCATAATATCTGCAGTCCTGGGTGAACAAATTCCATGCTATAGGATTCATCTTTGCACTCGTTCGTGAGATAAAACCACACCGTTTAAGCATAGCGACAAAAAAACAACAGAAGCAGTTCGATAGAAAAATTCTTGAGACAACGGAAAACCACGCCATCGTGAGCGGGAAAGCTGCATAAAGAAAGAAGTCATTGCTTACCTGTTGTACCAGCATGTTTCCGCCATCGTAGATTCGATTCCCGCACGGGCGTCTACCAAAAACGCCAAAGTAACTTCTAATTAAGGTGTTGTTTCTTTCAGCAATTATTTAGGCATCGAATGATTTGTCTAGTCTCGTTACACTACCCACCTGCAATGCTCTGGGTGATGTGGACGCGCGTCTTTCACTCTTCTATCTCTCTCTCTCTCTCGCTCTCCTTTGCAATATACAACAGTGTAGTTTCGAATGCGCGCTACAAGGCTAACATAACCTCAATCAACTTTCGACCGGCGGGCGCGCGCTCGGCAGGCAGACTACCACTGGACTAGCCTAACCCGGGCGGACACAAGTACATCGCGCGCGTAATTTCCTCTCAGAAAATCCATTCCTTTGATTCGTATGTTATGCATGTGGTGGCGCTTCTCTACGCTAGCTATACAGGCAGACGAAGTGATTTCAGATTTTGACTCTTTTCTACAATTGCGATTACTTAATGAAAGCATAAACAGTGGCATTTACCAAGCGTATAGCGGTTTTCAAATATATGACTTCATAGGTTGCTATTTTTTCGGACGGTGTTAAGAGGAAGAGATCAGAGGATTCTGGGAAATCGAAAGGTATGTGAAAGTTAGGCTTTGATAGAAAATAAGTTAAACATACGTTAATAAATATTTGGTGGCCCTGAAAAGGGCCGATTCCTAAGGACTGATTAGCGAAAACCAATTCAGTCTAACCGCCAAATCCGTAAATCGTCCGTCCCTGTCGCTTCAAGGCGTAAACGACATCCATTGCAGTAACTGTCTTGCGCTTAGCGTGCTCGGTATAGGTCACGGTATCACGGACGACATTCTCGAGGAAGACCTTCGGAACGCCACGAGTCTCTTCATAGATGAGTCCAGAGATGCGTTTGACTCCACCACGTCGGGCCAGACGACGAATGGCAGGCTTTGCAATGCCTTGGATATTGTCTCGAAGAACCTTGCGATGCCGCTTGGCTCCGCCTTTCCCAAGACCCTTGCCACCTTTGCCACGTCCAGTCATCTTTATGAACAATCCAAGTAAGGATACGATCAGTGGTTGAAGGCCGAATGAATTCTGGACTCTTTTTTTTTTTTTTTTTTTTTTTTTTTTTAATGGACCGAGGAGGGGAATCTTCTAAAGACACCCAATAAAGGGTAGTGTCGGATTCACCTTGTGGCGCCTACCGACTAAACCACCTCCCCGTTGGTTACCAACCCGGAGGTTTTAAACCTTGAGAAAAAGAAAAACGAAATGCTGAAATGCGTATTTGGAGATCGCTTTTGTTGCGATCTTTTGCGCTATGCGATGCTAGAGAGGGTAGATAGGATGGAAGAAAGGGGATCAATTTTTTGTGAGAGAGCAAGGTCTAGGAACCCTGTCTCTGGGTAGGCTGACGATATTTGCCAGAGTTTTGATCGTTGGATTTTTGTGGTTGGCACACGAGTCGCGGAGATTGATTGCGTACGTATGAGACGCTACGTGGAGGGAGGGAAGCCCGGTTTCTTTCAGGATTTGTGTGTTTCTTATGAACCATGGTATGTTGAGAGATCCACGGAGGATTCTCATGTACGTGCTGTTGAGTTTAGGTAATCTTTTGGCAGTGCCCCATACAGGGATGGCATAGGTGCAGATGCTTCTAACGATCGCATTGAATGTGCGAACTTTTGTTTGTGAGGAAACTTTTTTGTTAGCGAAGAAGGGTTTGAGAGACCTATAAACGCCGTTTGCTTTATTTCTGACTGCTGTTATTTGTTGGGACCAAGAGAGTTTTCTGTCAAATACTACTCCGAGATATTTGGCCGTTTTGCTCCAAGGTATTTTGTGATTGTTGACAATCAGTTTATCCGGGGGAGTATTACGATGTGAGAAGAAAACTGCTTCGGATTTGGTTTCATTGAGGTTAAAACCCCATTTATGGTACCATTGTAGAAGTGTAGGAATGAATTTGTTCATGACAGAGGCGCAGTGCATTTTTACTTTAGATGTGTATAGAAGAGCCGTGTCATCCGCGTATTGCGCGGTAATGATTTTGTCGTGTTTAGGCATATCGTACGAGAAAATATTAAAGAGAGAAGGTGACAATTTGGAGCCTTGTGGTACTCCTGCGGTGATGTTTTTAGGGTCTGAAAGAGTGCTGTTTACCCGAACTTTGAGCGTTCTATCGGAAAGAAAGGATTTCACGAGGCCTATTAAATAGTGTGGAGTTTCTAGCTTAATGAGCTTGTGAATAAGTCCGTCGTGCCAGACTCTGTCGAATGCCTGTTTGGCGTCAAGAAGAAGCATAGATGTGTGCGATCTTTGGTTGAAGCTGTTGGCAAGGAGTTCCGAGACTCTCAGAAGTTGATGGCAGGTTCCGTGACGGGGGCGAAAACCATGCTGGAAGTCTGGTAGAATTTCTTTTTCTTCGATGAACTTGTTGAGTCTGTCTAGGATTATTGTTTCAGCTAATTTGCTGAGGGTGCAAAGTAGGCTGATTGGTCTGTAGCTAGACGCTAAATTAAGTGGTTTACCGGCTTTTGGGAGGCAGACTACTGTCGCTTCTTTCCAGGCAGTAGGAAAATATTGTAGTCTCATCATTGCATTTACTATGTTGCAGATGGCTATAAGGTGGATGCGTGGTAGCACTTTCAGCACATCATTGGAGATGCCGTCAGGACCAGGGGCCTTGTTTTTCTTTAAAAACCTTATGGCGGTTTTTATCTCTTGTGGTGATGCAATGGGAAATTCCGGGTTTGTCGATGTGAACTTTTTCGCAGATTCGGTTACTGAGGCATGGAATTCGGTGAATTCGTCCTTGACTGGGAAGGGAGAGCACTGTTCCTTTAGGGANCGAGTATGTTCGCTTTATCTGCGTCTGCTGAGTATGCAAGACCATTGTGGGTGAGTGGCGGAGAGTAGATTTTCCTATTACGAAGGGATTTGACGACTTTCCATGCGCGTTTGGGATTTTCCTCTGCTTCGGAGATGTATTTTTCAAGGCTCTCTGTTCTGTGTTCTTGAAGAATAGCGTGTAGTTTACGTTTTGTAGCATTAAGTTTTGGACGGACGGAGGAGTCTCGCGTGTTTTGTAATTTCTTGCGGAGTGCGTTTTTTTTGCGGATGAGCGCTAGGGTGTTTTTGGGGAGTTTTGCATTTGCTAAATGCATTGGAATAAACTTTGTGGCTAGTTGAGTCTTCTCTTTGAGTTCTAGCGTGAGGGAGTCGACGGCTTTGTCTATTTCCGAAATGGAGTGGACGGGTTCGCACCTGAATGATGACTTTTCCAGGAGGAATCTCAATGTAAGCCAGTCTATTACAGCGATAGTCGGAGTTTCTTTAGTTACGGTTCCTGGAATTTCTAAAAAAACCGGGTTATGGTCCGAGTTAAGACGTGGTAATGTCCAGGGGTCCTTTTCAAGTGTGATGTTTTTTGTTAGAAAGATGTCTAGTATGTCAGGGGTTTTTTCCGAGTCACCAGGAAAATGAGTGGGTTCGGGAGGCGCTTCTAGGATGAAACTGTGTTGTTGTAACAAGCGTAGGAGTGAGTTTCCCTTGGTGTTTTTCGAGATGCATCCCCAGGCGTGGTGTTTCGCGTTGAAGTCGCCAGCTAGAACTGTTGGAATATTATGTTCTAACAGTGTTAGAATTTCCTTGATGTTCTGGTTGTCAGGAGGTGAGTAGCAAGTGATTATTCGTACGGGTTCTCCGTCACGGTTTATTTCGACGCCGCATGCTTCTAGTGAGGGGGTGGGTGTACTTATGGGTTTGTGTCTAACATTGTTGTGGACGATTGTGGCAACTCCTCCACCGGCATTAGAGTTTGGGCGATCTGTTCTGTAGACTGTGTAATTGGGGATATACAACCTTTGTGTCGCTTTAAGATGTGTTTCTGTGATGCAGGCAACGTCAATTGAGAGTTCCTCCAAAATTTGAGAGAGGAGGAGAGCTCTGTTTTTCTGTAAGGCGAGAATGCCGTTTGCGTTCCAGTTTACAATGGTGAGTTTAGCCGTTGAAGAGGGGCTGCTGTGCTTGGAGGAGGCTTGCGAGTTGGAGCATGAAGGTCCGAAAAAGCTGGTTTATGCCTGGGTTTTGACTCAGGTCTTGAGCGTTAGATGGAGGCCGAAGAGAAGAGTCCGGACTAGAGGAGACAGGGATTGTGCCTTTAATAGCTTGAGAGTACGAGGTTCTGTTGGCACGTTCTTCTCTGCGTCTGGTTTGCGGCTGAGAGAGCGGCTTCGGTGTGGGACTACGTGGCGAAGATTGTGAGTTATCTGTTTGTTGTGACTGTATTTGTGTTGTGATGGGGCTGCTGTTATGCATAGTTTTGTTGTTGGGATTTTGAGGGGCTTTTAGACAACCTCGATAAGTGGCTCTATGACTGCCTTTGCAGTTGATGCAAGTGGGCGTTTTATTGGGTTTATCCTTGAGTGGACACGTAGTGGTGGCGTGATCTTTGGCGCAGAAAGCGCAGGCCCAAGCCGTGTGACAATAATTTGCCGTGTGCCTAAATTGTTGGCAACGCCGACATTGTGGAATGGTTTTGGATTTACGCTTGGCTTCAACTTGTACGTTGAGACCACCAAGAGATTTTAGGTCGAAGATTGTTCGAGCATATGCTGATTTCGCGTCTAGGTGAACCGCGACTAGAGGCCATATCCTGTCTCCTTTTCTCATGCGGAAAATGGATTTTATGGGAAGCTTTTTTGCTTCCAACTCTCGGCGAATCGATTCTTCCGAGAGGGATTCTAATACCCCACGAATCACAACAATAAGATCTTTGTCCTGGCGGACCTGATTTGTGGTATACTCGATTTCTTCTGCCTCGAGTTTTGAGGTTAAATTGCGGAAGTCTTCGACAGAGTCGAGGTAGATTTTGACAGAGTCTGTGGTATTTATGGCGCGCCTATAGGTTATGCCCTCATCCCCGAGAAAAGTTTGAACGTGCGGCCAGTGCGCTTTTTGTTTTAGGCAGATGGGAGGGGGGTGTCCCTGTTTAGAAACATCCGGCTCTGAATCCGAGGACGAGCTGTCCTCCTTTTCTGGCAGGATGCGGCTGGTTTTTTTTCGTTTGCGCAGCGGAGGTTTGGGGATGTTATTGTTCGCCGGGTTTACTGGCGAAGTCGGTGCGTTGTTGTGATTGAGCGACTTTAGCATCGCTTCGAGCTGGGCTGTTTTGGCCTCCACGGAGCTAAGCTTCTCGTGGAGGAATTTGCGCTCTATGGAGAGCTCATGGAGAGAGGCCATGATTTTTTCCAAATCATGACTCTCAGGGGGGGAGTTTGAATGCTGTGGGTTACTTTCCTGTGAAATCTCCATGTTGTCGAAGGCGACGTTGGAGTTCATTGCGGCGTCAGTCAGGGCCATGCCGGAGGAGTCCTGTGATCCTGGAAGTGGGGGAGATGAGAGCACAAGAATGGGCCGCTTGATGCAGGGTTGGCCCCGGAGAGGACCCGCTGGGGGGGTGCCTCCTGAAGGCGTCGTGATGGTTTTGTCTTCTCTGAGGCACTGGTACAACGCGACAGAGAGAGGTTGTAAGGGTCCTGAAAAGGACCGATTTTTGTGGGTTATGATTGATTTTCCAATGACACGCGTGAGATGTTGCTCGGTTGACGTCCGAGAACCGAATCCATCTCTTCGATCAATTCTGGACTCGAAAACGCTGTTTTATCCACACAAGATTTTTTCTCCCCCTTCGCGAGCTGAGAAAATTTTCCCCCACTACTTACCCTCGAACTATTCGCATGTTTCCTACCGCCCCACCATTGAAATTTAATCCAATCACGCCAGACCCTGCTCTCACTGAAAACGTATAAAACAAGCGACAGGCGGAGAAAAAAAGAATTTGTACGTCAAACGTAGAACGGTCAGCATCTCTGAATCTTTTGCCATGGCCCGTACTAAGCAGACGGCTCGCAAGTCCTCTGACTGGTGGCAAGGCACCCAGTAAGCAACTCTCTACGAAAGCGGCTCGTAAGAGCGCACCGGCTACAGGAGGTGTCAAGAAGCCTCATCGTTTCCGACCCGGCACTGTCGCTCTTCGTGAAATTCGGCGCTACCAGAAGAGTACAGAACTTCTCTTGCGCAAAATGCCGTTTCAGCGACTCGTCCGCGAGATAGCCCAGGACTTCAAAACGGATCTGCGTTTTCAGAGTTCATCCGTGATGGCTCTCCAGGAAGCCTGCGAAGCCCATCTCGTTGGCCTCTTCGAAGATACCAATCTTTGCGCCATCCACTCTAAGCGTGTAACCATTACGCCCAAAGACATGCAGCTGGCTCGGCGTATACGAGGAGAACGAGCTTAGATAGACTCCTGTCCATTCCCGAAAAATAATCTGTCCTTTTCAGGGCCATCACATATTTGTAACGTTCAACACTAGTTTGCTTATTAACGATTCATTTTTCCTAACATCTGCCATTGTTAGCATAAACTAATTCTTACATATACACACAAAACATACATTCCTTAGTCATCAGCTGATTTGTAGAACATTTGTAGAACACTATAACCAAATTGATGCCGGACGAACCAGACTCAACTTGTTTACCCTAGAACATGAAAGAATTCACCTATTACAATTATGTTGTTCTATTATTTATTCGCCACCTCATTTAATCCACACGTAACTACATGAGTTACACCAGAAGTTTCAACAAAAGCACTGCATTGATGGCGGTCATTGTCGTATATGCATGTTTTTTATACAAATCATGGCATTCTACTATTTCAAGCTTAGGAACTAAAATTAATAAAATGTATTAATGTAAGGCTGCGGACGAAGATTGAATATTCGTTCATACGTTCATAAAATTGGGTGGCCCTAAAAAGGGCCGATTGTTTTCAATGAGACGTAATCTACTTAGAGCTGGTGTATTTAGTTACTGCTTTGGTACCTTCGCTCACAGCATGTTTAGCGAATTCGCCAGGAAGTAGCAGACGAACAGCGGTTTGAATTTCCCGAGACGTGATGGTAGACTTCTTGTTGCGTGAAATCAGACGAGAAGCTTCAGTAGCGATGCGCTCGAAAATATCGTTCACGAAACTGTTCATGATGATCATCGATTTCGAGGATATTCCTGTATCAGGATGAACTTGCTTCAGCACCTTATGGATGAAAAAACCAAAGCTCTCTTCCTTTTTACTTTGCCCTTTTTCTTCTCAACTGGAACGGCACTTGGAGTCGGAGTAGCGATCTTCTCTGCTTTCGACTTAGGAGGCTTCTTTGAAGAAGCTTTAGGAGCCATGTTATAAATGAAAGTAAATTTGAGCTGTAGGGGTGCCGATTTATTAGCGGTGGACAATTTTTTCGACTGCCCGAATTTTTTTGCTTATGTCACTTTAGCGAAGCGGCGCCGAACCAATTACAAATCGTTCGTCCCCACTCCTAATGAGTTTCGAGGGCGTCGCTATGTCTAGCTTGCTTTGTCAAGCAACTTGTGGTAGGGAGAGTATGCGATTCCTCATTGGTTCGGCGTTGCTTCGTAAAATCATAGAAGCAGCAAAAAAGTCATAAGAAAAAAACTGTATACAAACACTCTATAATAAGTTGTCGCTAGTATTTTGTATCGCATCGAGTGATGTCCCGAGGCAAAGGTTCTGACATGACTAAGAGCAAGCCGAAGTCGCGTTCCAACAGATCAGGTCTTCAGTTTCCTGTTGGCCGAATCCATCGACTGCTGCGCAAGGGTCGTTATGCTAACCAGATCGGTGCTGGTGCACCAGTATACCTTGCAGCTGTCATGGAGTACTTGGCCGCTGAAATCTTGGAGTTGGCTGGCAATGCAGCTCGCGACAATAAGAAGACCCGCATTATCCCGCGTCATCTTCAGTTGGCCATACGCACCGACGAGGAACTAAACGAGCTGCTTAGTGGAGTCACCATAGCTCAGGGTGGTGTTTTACCGAACATCCAATCTGTCCTTTTGCCTAAAAGGACCTAGAAGTCACAAAACCGACAAATCTGAATCCAACAATTAAATTAACTATTCCCTTGACCTCAACAATCGGCCCTTTTCAGGGCCACCAACTGTTCATAAACGTATTTGCGAACTAATTTATAGTTTTGCTGAATATATTTAAATTTTATATTTCGCGGACTACGTGTTGTAGTACACTTATTCAACGCATGTAGCGCAGTTATCGCGGATCGGCTCGGACGACTTATAATGCAGCGTGTTGTTACTTGTTGTGCGTCAAAAGTGCTAGTGATACTTAGTTTATACGAGCATGGCTGACGACGAATTTGAAGCTGACGAGTAAGTAAATAATTTTAACTGCATCATATTGTTTTTATAAGCGACTACATACAAGTATTTTCATCGCCTTTTCATCGTAATCGAAATTTTCTGATATTTTGAGGGTAAATACATGAAAAATCATCCTAAAATTTATCTAACCTCAAACTATTGTGTATGCGAGTTTTTTTTCAATTCATATTAATTGATTTTGTTCATCACATGCTATATAGACAGAATAATAATTTGTTGTGTCTGATTTATTTTTGTTATAAAAATGATTGCATAATTAATTCTCCACTGCTGCATCTGTACTATTACAATGCTGTTATCACACGATATTTTGAAATTTCATTTTCTTAATACAAAGATTTGTTTATTAGTGTCGCAGATGAATTTGATGATGTCGAAGATGATGATAATATTGAGTTAGAGCAGCAAGAAGATGATGGGGAAAATTTTGAACTAGTAGCAGCTGGTGAAGCTTCTGGTGGTGTTCAGAAAAGTAAAAGGATAACCACAGGCTACATGACAAAGTGAGTTTTACAGCTATAAATACATTTTTTTTATTCAATCATATCTATTTTCTACTGTAATCATGAATATTTTCCTCTAGGTATGAAAGAGCACGAATATTAGGAACCAGGGCTTTACAAATATCCATGTGTGCTCCGGTCATGGTAGAACTAGAAGGTGAAACAGATCCTTTGCAAATTGCCATGAAAGAGTTAAAACAACGCAAGATTCCTATAATTATTCGACGCTTTTTACCAGACCACAGTTACGAGGACTGGGGCATAGATGAATTAATTATAATAGATCATTAAACTTTTTTTATTACGGCAATAGAAAATATTTTTTTATGTATAAGTTTGTTATTATCATTTGCAAGTATTTCAATAAAAATCATCTGTAAATGTAAAAAAAGTTTTATTTAATGCTGACCAAGACAAATAATTAAAATTTAAAAATATAAAAATTAAAATGTTTTTTTAGAGTAAATTATTTGATCGGGACATTCCTTAGAGTATCTGCTGTGAGATTTTCGTTAGATGGTGTCAAGAGTGGATTACCACCCCAACACGCTATTCCGCTGCCGTTAATTACGAGATCCACCTGGACAAAGAATAAATCGTTTTTTTAAGTCACATAATCTTTATGCAATAAAAATGGCTGGCTGGTATATGCAACGTACCGCTAATTTTTCCCAGACTTTTTTCTTTGGATTTAAAACTTCATCTGGAGTCCCACTTTCATATCCTTCAACAATGACTCTGTCACCAGGCTTGCTACTTGCTGGAGGCCTTATTGGTTCAACTGCTCTCGTCGGTTCATCGCTATAATGAACAATATTTTTACAATGTAAAAAATGCCTGCCATATGTTTTTATAATTTTACACTAACACTTACACAGAAGCACATAAAACCATGCCGTGCGATGCCACACCTCTAAGATTAGCAGCCTTCAGATTTGCTAAAACTACAACCATTCTGTCTTTCATCTCTTCTATTGGTACAAAGTTGACCAGTCCACTAACTATGGTTCGTGGTCCGGATGCCTCTGCCAAATCAATTTTTTCTATGTACAAACTATCAGCATCTGGATGTCTTTGCACATCAACTATCTTTCCTACTCTAATGTCCAATCTTGATGGAACAACTTCATCAGCCACAGGTTCTATAGAATATTAAATATTTAGATATATTATTGCTTATTATATGAATTGAAACAATAGCAGAGAGTATTTATTATTACTTTGTTTTTGTGGAGGAGGGTAAGCCTTTACACTCAAAGATTTCAATTTTGCATCATTTGTAAACTCCTTCCTTATTGGTTCCAGTAACTTATTGACATATATTTCAACAGCATTCTTCAAATCTCCAGGATGAATTTCTTGTTTGGCAAATGCAGCTTCAAGTTCTTCATAGTTTTCAAAAATAGCATCACCACCTTAAGTACAAAAAAGTTACATAGTAATACGCCCATGCATATATATTAGTCTCTGATTTTAAAAGAAACGCACCAAACTCAGCTGCCCTAGGTACCAGGTATTTCTCTCCTTCTTTCATTAGTGGGAAAAGAACCGATTTGGAGAATGACAAGAGTCCATTGTCCGTAATGTTTCCTGGTTCACAAAAAGCTTTCTTTAGCTTCTTCTTAACCGAAGCAGCATTGTCCAAAAGATCAATTTTTGAGTCTTCTTCAGAAGAAGACATTTTAGCTCCAGCCAATCCTGGGACTAAAATAAATTTATATATTGTACCATTTCTAGCATAATTTTTATCGATTATGCAATTTGAAATATACACTTACTCATGGGATTCATCAAATGAATCCTCTTTTCATATCCCAAAGCTGGCAAATACTTTTCAGCAAAGGTAAAAATTTTTCTTTGATCGACTCCTCCGAATTGAGCATCAACCTTCAAATATTCTTCGTCTAACGCTTGCAGGCCAGGGTACAACAATCCAGATAACAGCGGATTCGCTACTTGCTTCACCACTTCAGCTCCAGCTTTTTTAGCATCGTGTTCTGTTACAACAGAGCTTAATCTGTACATGTCCAAAGTATATTCTCTGAAAAAGAATACAATATTTAGAATCAATAATGCAATGCATGTAATAAAAATTTTATAGCAGAATCACAATTCATTCTTTACTTGGACAATTGATAATCTGATCCTTTGACAAACTTCAACTTCTCCAGAGGAACATCAATGGATCTTAACATTGCTTTAATTACAGCTTCATAATACTGTGTTCTCAGTTCTAATAACTCCCAAGGAGCCTTCATATTATCAAGATAAGCATGAAGATCTGCAAAGAGAATTGTGACTTCTACACCAGCTCTCAGGAAGTCTGCGATTTTTGACATGGGAGTGAAGTAGCCAATGTGAGGTTTCCCTGTGGTAGCAGTACCCCAGTAAACCTTTAAATCTCGCTGCTTCAGGATTGTTTTGAGTTTTTCATCGCCAAGCCACTCCCCCAGGTTTCTGGTAATGAGTTTATACTTTTCTTCCCAGGTCAGCTCGCCCATTGTTTCTTTATTGCTACAGATAGCAGAATGACAATAGTTCTTGTTACACCAAAGTTGATGGTTTGGATCAAAAAGTGGTTTGATAAATTTCATTAGTTCAAATGATTTGTTAAATGAACGGAGGCTACGCATCGAAGTTTATATTGGTAAATCAAGTTATTAATAATTATTGCTAAGAATGCTTGAAACTTTCGGTAGCAATTAATATTTAATATTCTAAATTCTAACTAAAGTTAGAATATATATGCACTATTCTTTACGCATGCGTGCGAAAGCCACGTGCATAATTAAGACAATGCAAAGATTGCACGAAATTGGAATATAAGCAAATGTTATAGAAAAATGTATAACCTACAAGTAATCGCTATTTCTTCTAGATTTATAGAAAAAAGGGCCTTTAATTTGCGTGAATTTTCAAATCCATATCTCGAGATAAAAACACCTGATGTAATTTAGTAACAATATCGTTAAAAGTACGAACAAAACTTTCGATTAGAATTTTAAAACTAGATAAACACAGCAAACCTGTAAAAGCCTTTCTACACCGATTAGATTTCTTGAGAATTCACTATACTCCAACCTAACTTATTACCGGTGTAAATATTACGGTATATCAACAATTATCAAAATGACTTACCTTTAACTTGCCAGATGTCGAGGGAGCAGAAGCAAAAGACCGTGATCCCTGTATAGGTATGTTCCAGCACATGGACCAAGAATATATATATTAAGAGAGCAGAGGTATAGTTGGTACTATTGGTAGCTCTGTCCAACAGCGCGGTTGGTTTAGATTACCTACTGAAGTTTAATTAGTTTTGAGTTTGGACATGGTTGAGGTATCCAAACGCAAGAATAGCGTGTATTCATATAGTTAAGATTGATAACGTTGTATTTATTTATGTATAAATATGTTTCTGTTAGACTATTTGCATATATGTACGACATGCAGTGCGTGCGTTTTGATATAGACTTACGCAATCGCGCATGCGCCACTGGTCTGATCTCATCAAGGCTCAAGCCAAACAATTATATCCAAATCAATCCGATGGCAGATAACGCGATATTTATAACCTAACCGATAGAATAAATCTTAGTTAGTTTTGTTATTTTTTTACTGTTTTATTAACCAAGTCGATTATGTTGATTATTACGCTTTCCCGACGTTTTAAGTGATCATTTCAAAGAAATAAGAATTCAGCGAAGAGAAGAAGAAATGTCTGTGAAAGCGTAATATACTGTTTGTTTTATATTTATCTATTATATATCTATACTTAACATCTTTATAATAATGACATCGTCATTGTTGCACATTTCATTGATGTAGCATTTGATTAAACAAAAATGACGTGGTAAGTTAAACTCTCTAACATTCATTGTACACACTTTGATGATATTCTAAGAGTTTAATACCTTAATTCTTTAATTATTCAAGGAATCCATTACGAACACAATATGTAACTCAAAGGCCTGCTCCAGCTCAACCTTGTCTCACTGTGGCTGAGGATCGCGAACTAGACATTACAGTTCAAAGAATCATACAGTGGATATTAATTTTTATATTTCTCACACTTACATTTTTTATTACCTATTATTTTGTAATAATTGTTGATCTTTGTAGTATCGAAAATACAGTCAGAAGGATGATCAAAGAGATGAAAAAATATTTGAGTACAATAGAACACTTGGACTCGGTTGATCAACGTTTAACTACTAATTTGAGTTCATGTAGTTTAGTTCATATTAATGATGAATTTAGAAAAATAGTTGAAGACTACCATTCTGTGACGACTCAGGTAATTAAACAATTATTATACCTTAATGTTGTAGAACTGTTTACAAACATTTGAATTTTTTGCAATTACAAAGGTAGGAAAAACTGCTCAAGACACAGTTGCACTCTGTCACAAAACATTTATAGAACCTTTGAAGAAGCTGAGAGAGGAGTTTAAATACATCAGAGATGCTTTGGCTAAAAGAGAAGAGCTTGTAAACAATTGGAAGATTTCTCACGGGATTTTGAAAAAGTACCAAGAAAAGAGAGATAAAACAGCTAGTCATCACGTAAAATTGGAGAGAGAAAGAAGAGCAGAAGAAATAGCTTCCAAAGAGTTAAAAATTTACCACGGAAAACTGCTTGCAGAACTACCTATGTTTCTTGAGAAACGACTAGAGTATTTGAACCCTACAGTTCAGGCACTTATAGCTATTCAGTTGGACTATTACGGTAATTCGACCAAGATGTTTACACAGTTGATGCCTGTATCTAATGCTTCAGAATCACCTTCTAGTGCTACGATTTCAGAAGAAGAGCATCAACAAACAATCAATAGACATTTCAATCAAATAAGAAATCTTACTATAATAAAAAACGATTAGACTGATAATTTTAAAACTCAATCAAATATGAATTTAAATTTGAGAAAGCTATCTATGATAAAATATATACAGAATTTATTATGTTAAATTTAATAAGGTCTCATATGTAATATTTTTATATAACTGAAGACTCAAACTGTATTATACTCTAATTTGTTCACGTTATTATTAATCCTCATGAACATGTGATTTGTTTTTAATGCCTCAATAAAATTGGGGCCTATTATATGCTAATTAACCGTTTACAATGAAAGTGTAAGTTTATATGGACAACCGAATTCATTTGATATCATGCTGAGCTTGCAAAACCGACGATTTAAAGTGTAAAAACACTAGATTATGATATTTGAATGCGTATAAAGGCATTTTTCGCATTTTATATGACATATATTATATTATAGCACCGATCAGGGCTGATGCAATAAGGAGCGCGCGCCTCTAAATGCGATCTAAATCTAATGCTATAAAGGAATTTTATGAAAACAGTGGGCAAAGCTAGCAATAAACCTTATGTTGCATGATCGTGCGTTGCCAGGATGACATCATCAACTTTCGAATAAAATGCAAGTAACACCTACCATTCTGACTATTGGGCTGATGAAATTTATGAGTAACTGGTAGATATAACATTCATGGTATGATGAGTCGAGGTGAATTATACACGCGTAAGCATGCACAAGAATATAATAAATCGAAATTGCAATTAATTTTTCAATTTTTTAAGTTGCGAATAATCATGCGTGCACGCAATAGGTACTCGATATAGTACACTTCGCATGGGCGCGTGAAAGAGCTGAAAGACGGTTAAAAATTTCATCAGCCATTGCCGGGGAATTATCGAGCGATTCCCCGTTGTTATGTTTGTACCTGCATGCATGGTAAAAAGTATCCGAACAAAGGCCGCCAAGTCGTGCTGATTTATAATTCAGCTGAGTCTACTAGCAAGCCTCGGCGGTGTCTCTACACTCCTCCCGTAAATAGCCTAGATCAATACCTATATAAGTATAAGCAGCATCGAGGAAGTATGATGCGACTGTGTACGTCGAACAAGCGCGTGAGCAGCTCTCGCTTTTCAAATATCTCGCGCCTTCCGCGCAGCCGTTGACCTGCGCGCGCGCGCGCTAAACGGCCAGACCGACCAATGGTGTACGACCACATAGTTCAGGCGATCGAGCAGCCAATCAGCCGAGCGTTCGGGAAGCTTCTACGCCTCCCGCGGGCCGTCAGACTGGGGAAATCACCCGAGCCAGTGCATCGAGCGATATTGCGTCAGCTGGCAGGAGAACCGCGATGTATTTCGAAGCCGTGGCCGAGAGGTCAGAAGTAGCGAGACCAGCCGAGCGAACGCAACTCCACGAGGAAGCATTACTCTCCTAGCTCGGAAGCTCAGAAGAAGCAAGGATATAGCGATTGGAGAACAACAACAACAACATCAACAACGCGTAAGGATAGATTGCCGAGTTGAGGCCATGAGCGCGCTCAAGAGCGTAATCATCACGCTGCCCGCGAAGGCGGCGACCGCACCGACCATCATCGACAAGACGGCCGCCTCCAAGCTGAACTTCACCACGTCCATCCTCATGGACAAGATCAAACTGGAGTCTGGTGCCACACAGCAGCAGCAGCAGCAGCAGCAGCAGCAGCAGCAGCAACCGAGCAAGAAGCAGCTGCCGGTGCCGTCACCCCTCAAACATATGGAGCTGGACGGACTGCTCTTCAAGCAGGAGTCAAACCAGCCCAGTCGCGGCAAGAAGCGCAGGCTGGATCACCTCACCTGGGAAGAGAAACTGCAGAGGAAGTAAGTTCCCGTTTTTGTCACTGTTCGTGCGAGGTCGACGACAGTTACTTATAGGTACCTATTTAGTATTCAGCGCGTAGTTTCTCGATTTATTGACGACTTTACACCTACGAGGAAGTAGGCCAGCCGCGCGCGCATTATTTAGTCTCGCTGCGAAATTGCGTCACTCACGATAGTACTCACTTGGTACTCGTGCGCTTAACCATTGCTCATCGTTTTGTTCGACGTTTTTCAGAAAATTGAAGAACAGAGTAGCAGCACAGACATCTCGAGACCGTAAAAAGGCGAAACTGGACGAGCTCGAGGACGCAGTCAGACAACTCCGCGAGCAGAACGAAAGACTGACGAAAGAATGCAGCATCCTGAGAATGCAGAATGAGTCACTCGTCACGGAAACCAGGAGGCTAAAACAGGACAACAAAGAATTGATGGAGCTGAAGGAACGTAAGGAGGAGCCGACGGCGACTACATGCGCGACGTGTCAAGCCCGTGTCGGCTGTACTGTACCAGCGCTGGGATCAGCAGTATCCCCCTTAAACCCTCTGCAGCAGGGTGGCACAGTACAGACGGCACGAGCTCTGACCCTGAGCTCAAGCGCCAGCATACTCCTGAAGATCCTGACGCTCTACCTCCTCTCGAAGACCTGTTTAGCGAACTCCAAGCCGACGACGACTACATCGAGCGACTCGAGGAGCTCGCCGAAAGCCTTTTGCGAGAGGTTACCGCTGAGGTGGAAACAAATCCTCCTCAGTCAAATGAGCAGGTGGGTACCATAATTGACTGCACTGCTTTCATTATTTATTGGCTAAACCATCCGCGAGTATCGATGATTGCTGACGAGGAACATTTTCCATTTCAGAGTCCAGTCAAAAAAGAAAGTACCAAGAGATTTGACAATACAGAAAAAATGGTGGGGCAGACACCAAATTATGTGGAAGCCGATACATCCGGTGGAAGCGTAGCGATAGTCAACCCCACTGCGCAAAACATTCCCAAGGGTGTCACATCCATCATACCAACGGTGACCCTCAACTCGTCCGGACCCATCACAATCGCCGAAAACATCGAGATCAAGGAGGAACCCATGCACGACGCCGAAATGGTCTACGGCACTTATGACGAGGCTACTAACTGTATCACCATCATATACCCAGAGGACGAAGTGATCACGCGACTCTCATCCAACAGCATTCCAATTCAAAGCAAGCAATTATTGGCCTCGCCGTCGCACTCGTACGACTCGATGTCCCCAGCGAGCTTACATTCTGATGACGCGGACGTCGCCGCAGGCAAACTTGACTGTACTGCGCACTCCGACGGCGGCTACGAGTCTCACGGATCGCCGGCGAGCTCCGATGTCGCTGGAGCCAATAACGCTCTCACCGATCTCTGGCACGAAAGCTTTTCCGAGCTTTTTCCCAGTCTAGCTTGAAAGAGAGAGAGAGAGAGAGAGAGAGAGAGACGCGAAAATCGCGACAGGTTCGCTTCCGTCTGTGATACGAATTTAGATTAAATTTTTCGTATTTATTCTTCGTTCTATTCATTGTAACAAGCTTTTATTTTAATTCCAAGTTACGATTCAATAATCATCTTTTGTTTATTTCAACCAGTGTTACGAAGGAAACCTTGATAGTTGCTATCGAGCTCTTTCATTTTTACTGTATATATTTTTTATATATATCGAAATTTGACATTCTTTATGTAACAATAAGATAGATACATAAATTATAAGTTAGTAGACTCGTCATAACATTGTAAAGCGTTAAGTGTAAATATTAATTAAGGCGTTTGTGTATGGAAATACTTAGTTTTTCTTCTGTATATAATATTTATTATAGAATCAAAGAATTGTATTGGATTAAAATGTAAAGAAAAAAATATATTTATACATATACAGATTATATGTATGAGAAATAAAAATTTCAAACTCGCTTTCATATTGCATGAAACACTTTGTCCATAGCTTGTTCATTTCTTCTGAAACCTATAAGCTTGAATCTCATTTTGACTTAACGTAAAATATCCGACTACGACATGTAAGCATTACCATTGTTAAAGACATTATTGAATGACATTCGGAAGATTATTAATAGACGTATTATAAGAGGAAGTAGAACGCACAACTACGGAAGTTCAGATAATTCATTTATGCAAGTAAATAGCTATAACTTAAAGTTAAAATAATTTTATTGTTTACATTCATTATCTTCACAGGCCTTTTCATTTTTAATAACTCGCATTAATTAGTACAGTAATTAAGTCGAAATGCGCCAATAATTTCACCTGTACACGTATCCATTAAATGTATATCATTTGTACACGAAACAAATTATATAAGAAATTAAGTTGCATGATATTGTTATTGCGTAATTTCTCATAAAGAAAAATCAAATATCTTGGCACTAATAAAAATGACTGATCAAACTCTAAGCGTTCTGGCCCGCGATATAAAAAGATTATCTATACAATTATAAACTAATATTAGTTAAAAAGACTTTGGTTAGCACCCTTTTTATTACATTATTCTACAAACTATAAATATGAACGAACAGCATATTTTACTTTCGATCATTGTCATCATCCCTCATTCTACGACTGAACGGAATACTCAATGCAGTAAATGCATTGCAAAAATGTAGACCGAAATTTGTAAATTAAATTCATCTCTAAACTCATACATGCCACAAGACACTATATTGCGGCAGTGATCAAAGTACTTAATTCACCTTACACATGTATCAAAATTCGTTTCAACGACTGTAACTCAGCTTTCATCTACCTTCTAATGTACATACGATATATAATATTTCATTTCGAAATTGGAGGGGAAGAGTCTCGTTCTGTCACTGCGTATTACTTGCATTAGACTGTACTGTACTCTTCTACGCATAAGTAACAATCAATTCCATACGTCTGCTATGGTGCTCATTCGTTTTGTTCAAAGAAAATTTTATCGCATGACGTATCGATTCCGAAGTCGGTCGTGTGTGTGTGGTGTGTGTGTATATATATATATATATATATATATATATATATATAGCTACGTAAAAAATATTTACTATATTATATTATATTGGTATTATTTTTGTTATTAAAATTCATCGTGTGGCCGTGATAAGATGTGCCGATGGATTCAGCATATATAACAAAACGCTCATTAAATTCTTGCATTACTTTTCAGTTTTAATAGATAGCTCTTGTCTACGCTAGAGCTATACAGTACATTGCGAACATTAAATATATGTATAGGCGAGAGAAAAAACCATTGGATTTCTATCTAAAATTCGCGATGCATGCATTAAATAAAAACTCGACTGATAAAAAATCTAGGCGTCCTCGCGTTTTCAAATACGCCAAAACCATCGGGTCTTTCGTTGGAAGATAAACATTATTAAAATAATAAGATTCGGCCCAACAAACTTTCTTCCTCATTTGAGTCTGCATATTGCCGTTCAACCGAAAAGCTTCTCGAAGCAGCCATGGCAGTAGGGCTTGTCATTCTGCTCCTTGAACGTGCCCTTGTTCAGTTGTTTTAGACAGAAAGCGCAAACGAAGTGCTCGGGGTGGAACTTGCGAAACATCGCGGTTATGCAACGGCCTGTAAAAAGAAAATGGTGTAGTCAGTGAATGTACGTACAGAGAGTTTATGCTTGGGATCGATAACCAGCATGTATGGACTTGAAATAGAAATGCATCATAGGATTACTGCAGACGTATAGAGATATCCGTCGCTTTATCGCCAAAGATGACTGAACGAATTCTGCTGATTAAAAAAAAAATGCATCTCGAGTACACACCTGTAATGGGCTTATGACAACCGGCGCAAAGCGATCCCCTCTTGGCATGATAATGGGTCTCGCAGTAAGGCTGTCCCTCGTGATCGAAGAACGAGCCGCCTTGAAACTTTTGCCGGCAGTCCTGCAATCAATCGAAACAAGGATTAGCAATGTATGCGTCTATCTGTACGCGTATCTTTGAAGGCTCAGTTGGACGGAGATAAAGCGCGGATCGATCGTTAAAAATAGCGGAGCTTAAGTGAGTAATGAGATAATTACTTTTATTTCGTGGCTCGATAAGCTGTTTTTACTCGGAGTTATACCATGCAAACAATGAGTAATACCGATTTACGACGACCATTTCTAGCCTACCAATAACTTTTCATTTAGTTTTCTCAAATTGTGATAAAAATTGGATTCTCTTATTACTCTTTTATCATCTCATTATACATTCACTTGAACTTGTCTACTTTTGACGATGACAGAACGCCCAAAACTTCCAAAGAACCCCTTCATCTTCATCTGATTGATAACAAGAAGCCGGTCTGTGCGCAGGTGCGACAAACGATCACACCGGTTCCAACAACGGAGAGGATAAGGAGGAAACAAGAGCCCCTAAGACGAGGAAAGAGCATCGCTCGGACATCCACACTTGTACACACATACAGTCCGCGCGTGTAAATTTAGCACGGCATCGACGTCAGCCGGCGCTTCGATTTCGACACGTCACTGCGCACGGCACACAGTGTGTCGGCACGGCCGCAAGGAATTTCGACGTCGACGTCCTCCTCCTTCGCCTCAGCTGCGCGACATGACCACACCAGGTCAAGGTTGCGCGACTAAGGGACGCGAGGAGCATCGCGCAGTTGTCTATCCTACTTGATTTGTTTTTGTTGTTGTTGTTGTTTTTTTGTTTGGTTTTTTTTCTTTCTTTTTTTCCTTTTTTATTATTATCGTGCAGAGCAATGTTACATAATTTTGTATTTTGGAGAGGAAAAAATTCGTACAGGACCGGTATGACGAGCGCGCATACCACTCGTCGGTTCGGAGAGAAAAAGGGTAGATCTGCTGCTGTTTGATTCGGCAAGCTAAAAGAACGGGTGGGTTCGGCGCATGTTCTCCGCCTCACGTAGACATCATAGTTGGAGGTTGCTCTTGACCGTTGACGCTACAACGTCGATCAGATAGAGGGCAAAGATACAGAGGCTCCGCATCAGTTGGAGCCCGGAGGGCATAATATTGGGGTCTGATTGTTTCTTCTTTTCTTGATCCTCGTGACAGTTCTGCTAGAAAGTGGGGTTTGAGGGGGGGGGGGGGCGGGGGGGGGGGCGGGGGCGGGTGGTGGTGTGGAAGAATGCCGTATAGAAATTTTTCACACAGAAAGAAGGAGTCGCTCGTTTTTCTCTGGACCGCGCTCACACACGCACAATCATACGCAGACAGACAAACATTCGCTCGATCTGATGCTCTTCTGCCTTTCGTCTCGGCGCAGTTCCGGTCTCACGCCTCCTCCTCCTCCTCCTCCTCCTCTCCCTCTTCCTCGTCGACACCCACGCACTTAGGGCAGAGAGGCTTTCCCTCCATGGCGTAGAACGATTTTCCGGAGACCGGCTTCTTGCAGTCCTGCAATATACAGGCGATAGTTAAGTGGCAGTGGGGGGATCACCGCGCGACAAGCCGATCGCTGGTCAACCTGCAAAATGAAGGAGAGAGAAGGCGGGCGGAGGGAGGGGGGAGCGAGGGTGAGCGAGGGTGAGCGAGAGTGAGCGAGGACTGTACGAGAAAGCCTACCCGGCAGACGAAGCAGTCGGGATGCCACTGGCTGTTGAGCGCCGAAATGTAGTTCTCCATGATGGCGCGATTGCAGCCGCCGCACTTGGGCGCGAACATGTCGAAGTAGTCTTGACGGCAGTAGGGCTTGCCATCCCTCTCGTGGAAGCCCTCCTCCCCGAAGGGGTTGCCGCACTGGGCGCAGAAGAAGTGCTCCGTGTGCCAGGTCTTCTCCAGGGCCGTCACGCATTTCTGCAGAACAGAGAAGGAGACAGTGTGAGTGCAAGGCTTACCGATCCCACTCGCGGGACGAGCGATCGAGGTGCAAGGAGAGGCGTACGTCGAGGATGGGTCCATTGCAGTAGGCGCAGCGGGGCGAGAAGAGATTGTGGTAGTCGGGCTCGCAGTAGGGGTGTCCCTCGCGCTCGAAGAAGTTCCTGGTGCCGAGCTCCTGGCTGCAGTGGGTGCAGGTGAAGTGCTCCGGGTGCCATGTCTTGCCGAGCGCGGTGATTACCTGGAACGGGCAAATGACTCGTTAAATGAAAGTCGCGCGAGTGCCACGACAACGACGACGACGACGTATCACCTGTCCGACGATGGGCTTCTCGCAGGCGCTGCAGCAGCCCTTCTGGGTTGTGTTGACTCCTTGGCGGCTCATGTCTGCCTGGAGATTGCCGAGCATAGAATCCAACTGGTTCTGCTTGATGTGGGTGACCGACTGGGCGGTCGCCGTGTGGCTCTCGTACTGCGGCTGATAGTGGTGGCTCGTCCGGGTCTCCGATATGTGGACCCTCTGCTCCTGAACCCCACCTCCGGCGACTCCGATCCCACCACCTCCTATTACTCCTCCTGGTGGCAGCGGGCTTCCTCCTCCTCCTCCGCTGCTACTGATGCTCTGGTACTGCTTGACTACGGTGGCCTTGTTCGGTTTCGCGTACGCCGAGTCCGTCACCGTCTGCCGCTGGTGGTTGCTGCCGTTGATCTGTGCAAAAGTCCGCCAGAAAAACACGGCTTTTATTGGTGCGCCGCAATGCCGATGGCTACCTCTGCTGCCGCCGCCGCTGCTTCTACTCTCGCGACCAAGAGCTTTTGGGTATTTTCAGAGGCTCTGTGCTTCGCGGCGACTGGGGAGAGAGAGAACGAGACTCGCGGAGGGGGACCAGAAACGGCGAATCCGCTCCGAGCTGCTCCAGAGTTATAGATAGGGAGAGAGAGAGAGAGAGAGAGAGAGAGAGAGAGAGGCGTATACCGGAAGGTCTTGGCTGCGAAGACGACTGCCAAGAGGAGAGCATTTGACACTCGTCTCGAGCTTCACGATTTTCATCGCGCAGGCTTGGAGAGCTTCCATTTGCACGCGCCACGTTTTTGGGAAAAGCAAAAATTTTCCCTTCCAGTCGCGAGCTGCACACCCATTGACTCGATGTAATCTACATATCTACATTACAGAGAGCTTCCAGAGTGCACGCCTATCGCTTGTTGAGGGGAGCGTAAGGCGGCGGCGTTGCATACATGCATAAGCGCGAGAGACACATGCGTGCGCTAGGCGGAACGGAGGTTATTTCGGTAACCCGGCCGGCCAAGAATGGTCAGGAGCTACGCCGACGTCAATGAGCCTCGTCTCTCTGCCCCTCTCTCCGGATGAGCATCCGAGTTCATCTCTCGCGATCTTGGACGATGGCTTCCGAGCCTATAGCTTGGAGATTTCGACGACGAAGCGGGCCTAAACTGTCGTTTTTCTCGACCCGTCGGGCTTTGTTTATGTTCGTCTGTTCGTCAACGATTGTTAACCGCAAGCTTGACACTTGTTGAGCCTCGGCTTGGATGCTACGTGCCGGTCTTTGTTCAAGCGCTCTCGCTCAGCTCGTATTCGGATAGAGTTGCGTTTAGCGAACATTTTCAAAACTCTGCTCTCAATCTATATGTGAATATTTTGTCAACATTTGCAAATCCGAAAATACACCCGATGACCTCCAACTGTGTCGCTCTCTGGTATCGCTCCACTTTTCACACTACTCATTCGCATTGCTCTTCTGAATCAACGCCTAGTTTAACCGATGGAATTATGCGCCAACTATTTGTTGAAGTTAAAAAGAACCAACACTTTTTTCGACTTATTTTCGGTGGAGTAGACGCGACAAAGCGTGATATCGTAAATTTTCAAAGTGGCTCAGCTTGAGTGCGTTCTTTCTAAAATAGATTTTTATTGAAATAGAGCAACATATACATATACTACTTTTCCCCGGATTTAGATCTTTCTCTTGTCATTCGGCTTCTTTGCCGTGTTTTTTCCTCCTCTGCATTTTTAATTATATCCTGTTGTGCTGTCATTTAATCGAGAGACCGACTGTTCAATTGTTTTGAGGGCTTTATCGTGATTGATACGTTTCTAAAGTTCAATGAATCGATAAATTTTTAACGATCCTATGATAAATATGTCGATCGTTGTTTTTTTTATTAATCGATCGTTTCTCGAACAATGCAGAACACGCTGTCGGGCCCACTATTAGTCGATGAGCAAGTTTTCAAAGTTTCTTTCGCGCGTATGTGCTAAGTCTCATGACACACCATTTACCGCTGTTTCCAAAAACTTATAATTATAATGGATTGGGTATAAAAAATCAAGATATCACGTAGAGGAGTACAGGTGTAGATTACGCCAGCCCCGAATTGTAAAAAAAGCCGAACAACAGCGGCAGCAGCTCACGCGCAGGCAAAACTCACTTTGAATTCGGACAGCGATGCCATGAGGTCGTCGAGTTCCTTGGTGGCATTGCTGGCGGTCTGTCCGTTGCCGGTAATGGCGTAGCTACGTTCGATGTCGCGCCTGTTGAGCGAGCCATGATGGCTCGGAGGGTAGCGGACTTCACCAGAACCTGGTTGTACCTCTGTCGTCGTCTCCTGGACCGTCACCTTAACCCGCTGACCTTCTGGGTAGTCCCTAAAGCGGTGTTATTTCGGAATAAGAGGCCGATTGTTGCAAAGTAGCAGATTGCGATACTTGGGGTCGTCTCTAAAAGGTTTGAGCTGTGTCTGCGCGTTTGCGGGTTAGCAGCTGAGTAAACGGTCGCCGAAGAAGGGCGAGAATACTCACCCATTCGGCATGCCGGTGCTCAACTCCTCCAGCAAGGTATCGACGGTTGGCCGTCCGGTGGAGAGGCTGCTCGTCGAGCGAAGCATTGGGGGGCTCGTTGTTCCACCGTTTGTCGAGCGCACATCTGGAACTAGAGGTCAATAATATGAATAGCTGTGGTCAGCCAGCCGGCATTGCTAACGAAGAAAAATAACAGCTATGAAAAACACTTGGACCAGAGCAGGCATATCGCAAGCAACAGGCGATCGCATGAGTTCATCCGCCGAAAGGATGCTCGCATCATGGAAAATCCGAGGCGATCCGCACGCGCGAAACAAGGCTCAATCGGGCCAGCCTAAATCGACGCGGTGACGCGAGCTGTTACATTAGTTCGCGAGTCAAGAGCGGCGATTGGCCAGCGTCCAATCTGGCTTTTCGGCAGTCGAGAGAGAAGGTCACGCTTCGAGAGACAACGCGTTGCTGCACACGGGGCGGGCTGTGCATACACTTATCGGAGAGCAAGTATACTATCGGTCGCGTCCGAGAGGCGCGGCGTACTCATTAGCGGATCTCATTATCCGCGGGACGAGCGAGATTCGCGGTAATAGATCAGGACTATGGGCTCTCTGGCTTTGTTTCATATTTTATAGTAAAACGCGGATCGTTCGAATCGGATTCTCGAATTTCAGCTGCGCAACTTTTAGAGTCTCTGTTGTGAGATTCTTTCTTGTTGTGCGCGGTTATTTTTATCCCAGGCACTTATCCGAAAATAGCAGCTCCTCTATTAAAAAATTCGATACGGAAGAGCGCACAGGTTTTTGTTTATTTACCAGTTGAAAGCGGCGCCTCGTGGCTGTTTACTGGGTTATCAAGTTATCTAACTTGAACGCGTGTTGGATGATTTTTCCTTCGTGTGTAATAATAGAATAATAGAATATATCGCCGGAATCGGCTTCTGGCCAGGCGTGGCGCAGAGCATGATATTTTTTGCCCGACTGTTCCGCAGAAGCTTGGAATTGATATGAGACGTCTACCTCTGTCGGTGGCGTGAGAATTGTAACGGGCGTTGCTCAAATCTTGCAGCAGGGTGTCCAATTCCGAAAGATTGTTGTTCAGAGAGGGCATTTTCCCTCCTGTTCCAGCTTGATTGTACTGGCTTACGCCACCGCCGCCGATTCCTCCTGTTCTCGCTTCCTCGATAGCCTCTCGATTCTGATACGTTGGCTGCAACAAATTACGATGATTCATACAGTCGTCCTCAAAAACACGAACGGATTTTGCTACTCGAAGTTCTTTAGTACCTGCATAATATTAGAGCGCATTCATTCCTACTTTGCGCGTAAAATTTGTGCCCACTGATGCTGATTCCGCTTGATGTCTTCCCCCTTTTCACGGACTATTTTTAGGCGAAGCGCGCAATAAAGTCTAATGACGCCGGAGATACCGAACTATCATTGGGCGAGGCTACTCGATGTTTTTCTCATTTTTGGCCAATTGGCCAATTTAAATTAATAATCATAACGAGCGACGACGGCAAACACACAGTTGTATGGATTGAAGGAAAATCCTTCCCGGAGCAATTGTCGAGAGAAAAAAGTGTCGCTGGTGCGAAAAATCGCTGCTGCTAGAGAGGGGTGGGGGGGGGGGCGGAGGGGATTAGCTCGCGCGGGGCTATTTTCGAGTGCAGCGCTGTAAAAGTACATACGGGCGAGGCCTACGGCGAAGGTCGCTTGGAGCTGAATTCCCCGATCAATTGTTGTCTTGGAAAAAACGCAGCATTCGACATGTGGTGCGACTCACCGATTGCGACTGGAGCGGCGTCGTGCTGCGCGGCACGTGGTTCTCGTAGGTCGGCCTGTACGCAGAGGAGACGGACGTCCCGTGGCCGCGCGTCCCGTTAAGAGAGCCGTAGCCAGGTGTGCTGCCAGTGCCGCCACCGCCGCCACCGCCGCCACCGCCGCCGATGAGGCTCGTGTCCGGAGACACCGTGTTCTGCAGGTCCGCTAACAAGGCGTCTAGAAAAAATGCAAGGAAAACAACTCTGTGAGCCAGGCAAATTTATACAATGCAAATGAACGGGTAGCTAAGCACTCGTAATCGTATCATTCATAGCGAATCGGTAGATCTGAGCCAAGAGTGAAATCATGCTTCTACAATGCTCGAATGGAATGATGAATGAGAATTTTCGAATGCTCGAATTCTCCAGCGGCTCTTGGATTCGAGCGAGTTTCGGCGCCTTGATGTTTCGTATTTAATTTGGAATGATCCCTCTTGGTTTATGTAACAGACGCCGCGGATGCGCGCGGGCGACGGTGGCGGCCCCCTTTTTCAGCGTTGCACACTCCGCCGCGATTGTTAGCGTCGATTCTCTTTTGAAGATGAGATTGATTCGAGCGTTCACAGGAACGGTGCAGTCGTGTAGAACCGTGTCGGAGAGTGTGTCCAAATGACAAATGAATTCGAATTGAAGAGCGTCAGAGTACAATTCAAGCTAGCATCAAGACAGGAGAAGCTACGGTCACAACTCACTGATACAAGCCTCCCACTCCCTGTGCTTCCTGAGGCTGTCGGTCCTGAGCATCCTGCCGTAGAACGGCGAGGTCGGCCTCGCCTGCGCGTCTGCCATCGCCCGCTCCTCCGGGCTCCGCTACTCTGTTACTCGCGCGCGCGCGCGCACTAGGTCGCGGATTAATAGGAGAGCTTGCGCGAATAAATCGTCTAGCTGTCTAGAGGTCTCTTGCGCGGCCAGCGGCTGGGACGGCCGGTTGCCGGACCTGCAGGCGCATGCCAATTGCGATGTCAGATATACGATTTAGCTCGGTCGACACTGCCTTGCCGCCGCCACACGAGCCTCACTGGGCTATGAAAGCGCGCCGGTTCTCGGTCGCGCGAGGCAAATATTATGCCGGCCACGCAACGCCAGCGCGAGCTGCCTTTCTGACCTTGTACATTAAACCTAATCGACGTTCGCGCGGAGCTGAGAGAGAGAGAGAGAGAGAGAGAGAGAGAGACTGACGCTCACTAGGAAGAATCTGCCTCTGTTTGCCGAGAGTCGTCTTTTTCGTCCCCTTGCTCGTCCCGCTTGCAGGCCCTTTCGCGGAACCACTCAACGAACACACGAGAGGCACTTTATATTCCAACTTGCACACTCCGAGAACCGCGGCACTAAACTTTTCGTACTTTCACACCTGGGCGAGCCTTCGCGCCTTCGCGAGACCAGGCTGATGTCATCGGCGTGCACGCGCGCCTCTGCTTCATCTTCATATACTTACCAAGAGACTATCACCTGCGCAACGAGTGCCGACCGTAAAATTAGCCTCGAGACTCGAGAGAACGAAAATACGTTAACGGCTATACTTGGCCCGAGTCGAGTTAAAGGCGCGCAGCGATTACGGGCGCGGGGAGCGTCAATCGAGCTCAGATCAGGAATGGTGAGAGAGCCTTGCCACCTGGGCGCACCGCTGCAGGAATTTGGCCAATTTAAAAATAATAACGCGCGGTGTCGGGCTTCGAAAATAAGAGCGCGCGTGCAGTCGAAAATAAAATGAAGCTTACAGCCAGGCGCCAGTCCATTCTTCTGAACGGTAACCCTGTACGGCTGATAAGAGTAGCCCGGCTCGAGCTTCCCGTACATCGTCCGGTCCATCGTGGGCTGCTGCTTTGCGTCGCTGCGTATAATGCTATCTCAACTCGTCAACATTGGCTCGTCAGCGAGCGAGCGCGGCGGCGTTATCTCGGCACTCGGCGGATCGGCAGCGCATTTTGAAAATCCGCGCGCGGCTCGCGCTGGCCTGCACTAGAATACCACGATAAACGCGCGCAACTACTATAACTAATATGCACCGACTGCAGCGGCCTCGAAAGCGAAAGTTCCCTCGGCCCGCGCGACTGTGCTACCGCTCTAGCCGCTGCTGCAATTGCCGTCTGTCGCGCGCGAGAGACACGCCGAGTGGGCGAGAAGAAGCCGCTGAACTCGCTCTCTCTCTCTCTCTCTCTCTCTCTCTCTCTCTCTCGACTCCTGCACGTGGTGCGGGTATAGAGGCCTGCGCGGCACGCTAAAAATATATTTTCGGCCATCCGAGCAGCGCCGGACGACGACGCGGCTACACCATATTATATACCGGCACGCGACAGCTTCTCTTCTTCTCTCTTATAGGACGGCGACGCCTGCGGATTGTTTGGAGAGCAGCGAGGGTCAACTGGCTTTCCCGTCCGCCAGAGACAGGGTCCAGTCACTCGATCCGAAGCGATCCGAATACGCCGCGAGATGAGTAAGCGTTCGCGGCGTAACCCTGTTCCTCAATTAAGTTCATCCCCCTTATTCAGGCTATTTGCGTCTGTTTCCGCCGTCGCGGCCTCGCGACGCTGCGCTCTCTCCGACTCCTCTCTTTTTCCTGTTTTCATTATATTAATTTTATCATCAGCTTTCACGGGGCGTTTTCGTCGTCTCGGCGTTTTTTTTTTCCGAGGGTATCGTTTACTCGCGGCTGCCAGAGACGCGCAAGCTCGGCTACTAACTTGATGCTCGCGCGGCGGTCAAAGTTTGCGCACGCGTTGCTTGACAAGCGCAGTGCAGGGTAACATAGCGTCATCGCCTTTTACGTTCGCCTCCTGCAGCAGCTAGACGCTATTATGCACGTGTGGACCGAGAGACACCGAGTCAAAGTCGGCCGCCTCGTGTGTAGGACGCCCGTAACCGGCTGGCGCGCTTGTCCGCTCGAGCGAGCAGCCGGCATGCGAGCGAAGATATCGACAGCGCTGTTATTGCTGCGCTTGAAAACAGGAGAAAGCGATGGGTTGCCGGGCTGCGAATCAGGCACGTTTTCGCATTCTTGCTGCTGCTCTACCGCATATAACGCTTAAGACGCATCAATCAACTTAACGCAGTGGACTCACAGTGGAGTTTATTTCGGGAGGACCGGTTTAATTGTCCGATTAGAATGCATTCGGCGTTCGTGTCCACCGGAATCGCCAAGGCCGCGCGTGAATGCCGGACACTGTCGCTGCGTAGGTGTTCGTCGCAAGCGTAAAAGAACGGCCCAACCCACCGCAGATGAACGCCGCTTCAATTCCGGCAGGCGACAAATCTTATCATCAGAGAGCTGGCAGCGACGACGTCCCGCTTATCGAAGCCTCGCGTGGGTGTGCGTATATACAAAGGAAGATTGCAGACGCTGACGGTGCGTTGCAAATTCGCTCGAAACCACGCGCTACTTGCGGTCTGCATAGCGTGCATAACTTCGCCTTGATAAACGCGGAATCCTATGCGGCCGGTTATTAATTCATTCGAGTCAAGCTCGATTCCAATGAGCATTCGCATTGTAACGGGCATTTTTATTATAGTTTATTGCACTTTTAACGACGTGAGCTAGTTCCCCCCCCCCCCCCCCCCCCGATAAGCATAATAAGTACGGGATTGTTCATTTGTCAGTCAGAAATATGCTATGAAAAAACAACCTTTCGAGCGAGCTCTTGGCGCGCAGATAAAAGAAGCCTCGCTGCGCTATAATCGCAGATAATACACGCCTATAAATAAAATCGTCGGAGAAAAAAGGATATTAGCATCTGCTTGGAATATATTACGGAATGTAAAATAAAGCTTTTCCGCTTCCGAAAACGGTAGAGTCTCGCAGTTGAGTCATCGTCTTCTCATGATCAATGTGCGTAGTGTAAGTAGCGGCCTAGCGGGCCGCCCATGATCATTGCCTCATCTCACCGAAATCCAAGTTAAACGACTCTCGCGCGCTCTCGAATTTTTAGCACATCGATTTTATTTCCTCCCTTTGCGTAATCTCTCTTGCCAGTATACATGCAACTACGGACTCGAGAAACAACAGGGGGTCAACTGGACGATGCTTTGCATAATCGTTGCCCAATGCCCGAAATAGCCATATAAGAGCATAAAGCTTTCGTGCAATGCAATTTCGCCGAGTTCTCGGGTTGCATAAGTTGTACCCAACTACTCATATAATCTCAATACTTATGACTCAAACTCAACGTAAACATAGATGCATATCCTCGACGAGACTGACGAGAGACATAAGTGCTCGTTATGTATGTACCTAAGTATCGCGCGCGCGGCTCTGACACCGCGACACTAACACCAAAACAATGCAGATATATAACCTCAAATCCGAGGACTATCAACAGACACTTGCTCCTGCAACCGTCATATCGGATATTCTCAAGCGCGAAGAAAACGTTGGAGGCTGTCGTCAAAGCTGGACTCGTATACGCACGCAAGCACGTCACCGCGTTCGAAAAACGAGCAGTATAGCGGCGCATATTTTGAGGTTAAAATCGCAGTAGCTTCGATAACGTTGTAGACTAGTAGAAACTACGGAATCCCAAGAAAAAACTCACCGAGGTCGTCCATGACGAGTTCAGATGCAGCTCCCGGCCGGAGTAATCCTCACTGTCTGCACCAAACGTCACTTGCGGGATGGGAAACACACGGGGCGTAGCGCAATGGGCGCACACAGATGTGATGACGCTATACTTAATACGGGCTACACTGTCACGGTTCAGCGGCGCGACTGCTTTCCGATGTCTCGGTACTGCGGGTACCCACCACACACTGATCGCAAACACGAAGGTTCGCGAGTTTCTGGACAGCGAAAGAGCGAGAGCGAGAGAGAGAGAGAGAATAATAGGGAAGATTCGGGGAGGGAGGAGCTGCGTATGATAGGTACGTACACTTTTTCGCGGCTCTTCCTCTCTGCGATTGCCTTCTCTGACGTTGCTCCAGTCGTTTTAGGTAATTTTGCTTTGCTGGTTGTTCAATTGAAACCATACGCTATAATGATTTTAATATTTTTTATCGAATAAATGTCATAAAAAAAATAAAGCTGCGAATAAAATATTTGGATGCTTTGTTCGATGTTTATTTTATATCTTAATGCTATACTAATGTTTAGTCATTACAATGACTAATTTCGTTTGTACATATGTTTTTAAAGTCACTTGATTTATGAACGCCCTCGTCGTCTCGGGCCCCAAATCATTTTCACCCCCGCTTTAACAAAGCAAAGCGCTCAAAAACAAAAAAGCACGCTTGCGCTGATTTGCAAAAATTCACTGCGTCGAGGAATGCAATCCTAGCGAAATCCGAGTGGTCGAAGAGTTTCCGCCACTGCAAAACTGTAAAGCCACGGTTCAGCGGTGAGATTCCGAAAATGGTCTTAACCGCGAGAGAACGAGATCTAGTCTGTGTCTGTGTAGAAGGGGGTGAACCTTAAGCGGCCGCTGTACTTATAGCTGCATCGTCCACAACGAACAGGTTATCAGGTCTCAGAATTGCCGGAGGACGATGACATTCAATAATAATTTACAATTTTTACAACGATTCTTGTACACCAAGGAAATCGTATCTCGAAATCACCAGGTAGCAAAGTCAAGCTGATTCGATACGACTTTCTTCTTCTTTTTGGGGACGACCGAAACCTCTTCTTTTTTGGACCTGAAATTCGTCGTAATGTTTCTTAGAAAGTGTCTTTTCTCAAGACCTGCTTAATTTTGCCAGTGTTTGTAACAGAAACTCACTTATCATTAAGTTTAGCTGTATTGAGGTACTTTCCGACTCCTGGACGATAAACTTTTAAAGCCTGTTCTTGCTCCTTTTTTCGTGGAGCTTTCAGTTCAGCCTCTTCCTTCACCAGCCTCTCGGTCTCTGCTGCTCTTTCGGCGGCTAACTGTTCGTCGGCTTCTTCGTACGGATCGACGTAGATTTGTACTGCTTGAATAACTATATCTTCAATGGGTCGGTCTTTGTTATCTACCTCGATTTTTTCAATAGCATTCAACGTCTCTAGACCACCAACTATTTTGCCAAAGACCGTGTGCTTATTGTCCAGATGTCGACAGGACCGATAGGTGATAAAACTGCATATACAACAGATGGTTTAAAATTTGTTTTTCAATTGTATCTGCATATACGAATATATAAATAAATAATGTCATTATTTTCGTACTAACAATTGGGAGCCATTGGTGTTGGTACCCGAATTAGCCATGGACAAAATCCCTCGCCCTTGATGAACGAGATTGGGCTTGAACTCATCTTCGAAAGGTTTACCCCAAATTGATTTGCCGCCGTTTCCTGTATTCGTTGGATCCCCGCCTTGTACCTGTTTGAGATATAGCATTTAACATCTATAGCACGCATTTGACATGAACATTGAAATCCTTAATTTGACGCTTAGATACCATGAAATTCCTAATGGATCTGTGAAACTTAGTGCCGTTGTAATATCCGTTTTGACAGTGTTTCATAAAATTTTCACATGTTTTAGGTACCATATCACAATGTAGTTCTAAATTAAGGGGTCCAAAATTTGTAATGATTTTGACATATCCTACAATAAAATATTAGGTGATAAGTTAACGTGAAAAATTATTTAATTTCTGTTTCTAGCCATGCATACCTTTTTTCTTGACGCGTTCATAACGTACGACGTCCTCTTCCAGAACAGCAGCTTCAAGTGTGGTCACTCTTGGCATGACTGTCGATGTAAGACCTGCTGCTGCAGCACCAGTTGAATAATGTGCTGCATTGAACTTGTCTGCTTTAGTTTTATTAACAGCCTTAGACTCTTGTGCTGGCTTGTAATCGCGTTCCAGTTCACTCAAGATCTCTTTTGTTTCCATTGATACAGTTTTAAGTTTGGCATTAGGATTGTTGCGCTCCTTGACTACCTCTACAATTAAACAATTTCTTGTTTATTCATTGTTTCATTGAGTCATTGAAAATTAAAAGAAAAGTGGTTGTGTATTTCAAAAAGACTTGCCTTCATCTTCAATTCTAAGATTATTTTTGATGTGATGGAATGTAGAAAGATTGAATTTTCGAGCATCAGTAGGATCTTGAATGGTAATGAGATCTTTTCTAACAAAAGGTTCATCGTTAATCAAATCTTTCCAATTTTTGGTTTTAATGTTCAACTGCTCTACTGCCTACAATACAACAGTGATTACTTTCATTGATACTCATCGAAAGATTGAAATAGTTTTGTGAAAATCATAAATACCTCAAACGAAAATACATGTCCAGTAGTTTTAACAGCAACAATATGAGAATGCTTGGAAAAGATTTTAAACAATACTGGACAGTGATATTCTCCTTCAGCATTTTTGAAAAAGTTAAGTTTTGTCAGAGACTTGATATCTAATGGTTTTCCAGTGACAGGATTGTGCTTAAAATGTTTGACATAGGGCAACAGAGCTTCCAGTTCGAAGATGTTTCCCTGAGCATCGCAGTAGGGGTGCTCAAAGGGTTGCAGACTCAGGCAACAGTGATCGAAAGGCAACCTGCGGAATGTGGTGTCTTCACTTGTCTCCGATGAAGTGCCAGACATCTTTCCACCATACAAAGTGGTCCATTCTGTGTACGTAAGGTACCTGAGACGAAAAAAAGCATTTAAAATTCGTAGCAACAAAGTTAGGTACATCAGCCGAAATCCATCGATTGCGCAATAGAAAAAGCAACTCACATCTTGTCCTTCTGATGCTGCCGCTTCCCCATGTTGGCGGATTACCAGCTCTTTGAAGAAATCTTTCGAAAAAATACCTTAGCTCTGATGGAAGAGCAACGAATAGCCAATAATGTCAACAATAGGTTATGTTTGTTGATTGTTCAACTGGTTGCAGACTGATCTCAGAGATCTGTGTTGACATATGTATACTTCTATATACATATTCGACGCTTCTGGCGCAGGCGCGTATCTAGGCGTCAGCACTCAGCCCGGCGTTTCCGGCGGCGGCGCTGTCCGTAATTCGTTCCTTATTTTCCTCTCTCATCCGGCGACGCCGCAGGGATGCGCGAGAATCAAGAGCAGCAGCATCAGCGGCAGCTCAGGTTCAGCACCGCCAACGTACCCCCCGCAAAGTGATACTGCACTGAAGACAACAATAGTCGCAGCCCCGAATTAGCAGTGGTCACGAGAGGAAGCCAGCCCTGTATAGCAGCCCTCCAGTCACTGCAGCGCGTAAGTCGTCTAGCTGAGGCACCCGTGTCCGACTGCGAAATCCGAAGTGAAGTACCTGCTCGAAGCGGAGCACACACGCGTTGCAGGATAGAGAGAGAGAGAGAGAGAGAGAGAGAGAGAGAGAGGAGAGCGCGAGAGAAAGATAGTATACATATAGGTGTGCGACTACGGGGGTGGGGGTAATCGGGGGATTCGCCGGTGTTTCTGCAGGGTCTCTTTCTCATTCTCTCTAACCTATCGGTATATTAATTATACGAGCCGGTGTGTAAAAAAGTGGTGGGAAATTCAAAGCTCCGCTGGCGCGCCGCTGAGAAAATAAAAGCCTTCTTTTCACCTCCTGCAGCTCTGTGTGTAGCGCGAGTGTTTACAAACAATTGCCTTGTTCACATCGCCTGATATACCCGATAATCTATTCTCGGAATGAATAGAGGAATTCAGTGTCAAGCTTTCGAGTGAATTGATGTACAGTAGTATGTACATTTTGACGGCATTCCAATGGTCGTCAATCGCCTCCGGATCATAATCTGCACCGGCGCAGGAGCAACGAGAGTAAAGCAATAAGTCGTTATAGGTAATAGAGAAACACACACGAGCGCCAGTCTATTGTGCGCGACAGCGCCGGCTTCCCCCCCCCCCCCCCCTCGCAGCAGTGTTGCAGTCAGTTTCCGTATCGCAGTATTCGTAGCTACACAATGTGGGCCTAGTCTATACGTATGTAGATTCGTATTCTATAAGAAGATAGTGGGTTAGGAGCGAGTGCAGTGCATGAGGTAAGGCCTCAGATCCATTGTTCACTCGATTGCCTCTCCTCCCCCCTTTCTCTCTCTCTCTCTCTCTCTCTCTCTCTCTCTCTCTCTCCTCTCTACACACTGTTTTGACTTTTCTTTTTACTCTGGAGTTAAACTGTGATGTACATACATGCATGCAAGAGTAACTTAACTCTCTTCTGTTTCTTTTCTTTTCCGCGCCCACACGCTCAACTCTTCGAGCAGTTCGCTGTTCGAGCGTTTGAGCACGCACACATGGGTTGGTGGGTACCTAATACCTATAAGTATACTTATACTGCACACAGAACAGAACACTGGCGCACTCACACACACCTCTATACTTTAGTTGGAGAGAGTCGTTCTGTTCGTCGTTTCTCGTTTGGCCCGTGTGGCGCTGACCAAGTGCCTACTACTCATCTCTGCCCCTGTCCCGAGCATCAGTTAGATCTTTTTCGATCAAGTGTCGAGCAGTCGAGAGGACGAAGACTCGTCCTCCCCGTTAGCCCGGAGCAGCTCGGCACTATCAGCTTGCACTGCAGAGTCATATATTTCCGCCGCTTTCTCTGTGTGCGGGCCCTGGTGCTTTATGTAAAGGTACGTGTGCAAACCGGAGCGTCCCGGAGTGCGGACTTCTTGAAGACTTGGGCTTCTCGTGCATGTTCGTACTGTGAGTTCCGCACTTCTGTAAGAATTCCCAACTGTGCGAGCACTTAGTACCTGCTATGCGGTGGCTTCGACCGCGAGGCTACATTAGGCCGCAGTTGGTGTAATTCCGCACGCACTTTGTTCTTTGGATGTGAGCCGTTCTTGCCCCTGTGGGTTGGTCTATTGATACAGTACCTGCCTTTTGTTGTTTTTGTTAAATTAAGCTCATTCAATTGTACAAGCGTCTCTAAGATTCGAGCTAAACTTGTTTCTTTTATTTAGGTGGAACAAGTGCCAGTCTTTATTTTGGAGCCGATTCAGCTTCGATTAACAAACTGCTATAATTGCAGTGCGATAACTAGAGTTGATGTATGTTTTAAATGAATATAAGATTACATTGTTCTTTTATGATTGTTAGGGAAAATGGCAAATATTGAGATCACAAGAAATCCATACTGTAGATTATTATAAATGCCTGTACCAATATTATACAATAAGAGAGCACTTTTTAAAAGACTAGGTTTATTGAACGATTGGTGATAAATTAGAGGTTGTTGTGTTTTTGGAATGTGTCCAAGTTTTAGAGCAGGTCAATTAAGATTGATAAAACATGATAATGATATTCATCAAAATATGATTTTAAATATTACGTTTGTTTGCAATTGAATTGTAGTTACATTTGATTAAACAGTTCAATTTCCCTGGATTTCCGGTATTGAATGTAAATTTGATATTCAAAATTTGATCACTGATGCTATATGGAAAAAAACTCCATTACTGGATTGTCACGATTGCTTGAATAACTGTAACTTCCACTTCATGGTCTGCCTGCATTAAGCATAGTCTTTTGTTTAAATTTTGAGGTTATTCTTAAAATTATCTGTGTTAGCTATATTCATGATCACTAAAGGTGTTTTTTTTTCTATTATTTTTGATTTTTTAGATCATGTCATCTGGAGCTGGGTCTAGTGGCACCGGCAGAGGCCGTGGATCATCTTTGGCTGACAACAAGCCAGAAAATAAAGAGGCCAAACCTAATCCAAAGATGTCTAAGGCATTGGGAACTTCTGCCAAAAGGTAAAGCTTAGGAAAAAAATTAATTTTTTGTTTGTATTGAATCTTACAACTTTGGAAAGTAAACTATCTTTGTGTTTTTCAGGATACAAAAGGAATTGGCAGAAATCACTTTAGATCCTCCTCCAAATTGCAGGTTAGTTTCCTCAAAGAATCATACTCACCTTTCAGATTAAAGTCGCAAAGTACTCTCTAAACTGTACAATTTTTCATGTAATGCACATTATTTTATCAATATTATTCTTTTAGTGCTGGGCCTAAGGGTGATAATCTGTATGAATGGGTTTCTACAATTCTGGGACCTCCAGGATCAGTATACGAAGGTGGTGTTTTCTTTTTGGACATACATTTTTCTCCAGAATACCCTTTCAAACCTCCAAAGGTACTTGATGACTCTGTCAATTAACTATACTTCTGGATAAAGTTTTTATACAACAATGACTTACAAAACTGATTATTTGATTTCAGGTAACCTTTCGAACACGTATTTACCACTGCAACATAAACAGCCAAGGAGTTATATGTTTAGATATTCTTAAGGACAATTGGTCACCCGCATTGACTATTTCAAAAGTTCTGCTATCCATTTGTTCTCTTCTTACAGACTGTAATCCTGGTGAGACAATCTTTTTAGTTGCCAACCTTACTAGAATTTAATAAATAATAGAAATAATAATTTAAAGCATATTCTTGTACCTATATTTTTTTTATCTTTTAAAAACTTACATTTTGTGGTTTTGCAGCGGATCCTCTGGTTGGTAGCATAGCGACACAATATCTGCAGAATAGAGAGGAGCACGACCGCATAGCACGCTTATGGACGAAACGTTATGCGACATGAACAAGTCGCGCGATAACGCGAAGAACTCCTATCAAGTCTCATGCCAATTTTATAGCCCACACAATATTCAGAAAACGCTGGCTCGGGTAATTTGTAAAACGTTTTTCCGACAACATTATTAATAGACAAGTAAATTTTTCCACGACAGAATATACCAGCACAATGCATAAATGAGTCGGGGATCTTGTCACCACTCATTTTCGCCAATTTGCATTAGAATCATACGCCCGATCTGTTTATTTTTCATTTTCAATGATCGTATCGGGGCGCGACGCGATGTCTTTTACACGGTGCTCGTTTCTTCATTGATTACACGATAGTGAAAACAAGCAGAGACGTAGACAGTGCTCAACTTTGTTCGCGCCTCTCGGCCGAAGGTCTAATCATCATATGCACAGTGTGCCTGAAAATGAACAATGTATTATGTGTTGAGGCATGAGAATAAGGAGTATTACTTTTTAATTTCGAAAACGACAAAAAGTCACGCAAAAGAATCATGGAAAGGGTTGCTTTTACACTGGAGAACGAAGATGGTGAAAGAAAGATTTTTTTGTCGAGAGGAGAGGAGGATAACCACGACGATTTAGTATTTAATTTACAACACGAAAAACTATAATTAACGATATACTCCTAAGTTATAAGTAATTAGGTACTTAGGCAATAAGAACAAGAATGTCCGAAGGTTCGGCTGTCCCGGTCGTTGGTTTTTTTCCATCTTTCAACATACTGGTGATTAGATTTTATTTTTCTCTATTCCATTTTATCGTTATTTATTTTTTATTTTCAAAAGCTCGACGTTTTAGAAACCACAATTGGTCAACTTTTCACAAGGCTAATCGATTTTTTTTAATTGTAGTTGCATACATGAATAAAACTCGTTTTTTAAATTATTTTGTTTTGTAATAGTCGCATATAGTTAGTAACCTAAATTGAAATAAACGCTAAAAAATTAATCTATACACCGCAAAACTATTTCACGAGTTGACTACAATTTTAGTATACGCAAGTATGAGCACCACGAACAGATTAAGTATGTTGGGGCCAGCTATATCATATTGTTGTTCAAAAATTAAGTGAAATGAAAAATTTAGCAAATCAATTGTAAATAAGTATCATTTTTTCTGTACATTTACAAACGTGTTCGTGGCCGTCGAGAAATGCTGAACTTACGAATTTGTAGTCTCGCCTTTTCCGTTTGCTCATCCGCTAGACAATTATTTTTTATATACATTCATTAAAAGCAAAGCTTTCAAGCATGTGTCCGTGCGTTTTTTCGTAAGTTTTGAACTGAGCGGCGAGGCGTTAACTATTAGAGAACATAATTGCGAGAATGAAACTAAATGAAACAGGAGTTGCGAGTTATTATTATTCAGTTATATAGGTTGAACGCCGTTCTTCAAATGATAATTTTAGACAATGAACGTGGAAAAGTTTGAAAATTTAAGTGTTTTCTCCATATAGAATGAAAAAGATTCAAATCAGGTTTTCTGCCAACACGTAATACATAAGACAACAAATTTGACGATTTAAAATGCCCATTTTAAAAAATCTGAATAAGGTACTGACTTTTTAAGACATTCTTCATGCTTCCACGTTATTTTTGTATAAGCGATAGAGTTGTAAAAGCAAGGCGGACTAATCCACTTTGTAAATAATAGACTCTGCGTGCGTAGCCGTTCGATTATAAACTGTAGTTGTCTGTAAGATATTAAGTGTATCTTAATAATTGTTAAATGAAGTGTTAGTAAGCCAGTTCACAGTCCGTAGCGAAATCACGGGAGAAAAAGGCAAGTGATTGTAAAAAAAAAGATATCAGACATAATTTACGTGGTTTGAATTCAGGTGCGACTGCGACGACCGATCCGACGAAAAGTTATGAGCCAAAACGTAAAGCAAGAGGAAAGCTTAGCAGAAAAATAGATTCGGTGCAAACCTGTACAGGTCATGTTTCCTTAGAGCTATATAAATGAAGAAATAATAGTTGGTCGCGTTGAGCCGTAATAAGATTAATAAGAGAGAATCAAGCAAATGATGAAATGTTGTAAATATCTTAGGCCTGGAGTTTGCTATACACTTCTATACTACTGCTGCTACTGCTGCTTCTACTCGAATTTTTTATGATAAAAAAAGGGGAATGATAAAAGAAATACAAATCGCGACTCGCGTACCTCGCGCGATTCCTAATTGAGCTGCCGACTTTGCAAACTCATCTATATATTATATAATGTATGTTCCAAGTTTTCTTTGAGATAGCGAAATGAGAAGAATTGGAACATTGAGAGATGACGGATGTATGTAGGTGCACGCGAAAAATGAGGAAGAATCCCTCTCTCTGGACTCGCACTTCTACGAGAACATTCTGTTACCATATAAATCTGCGCTTCGTATCTACTCCGTAACTACCTTTTTACTGTAATGTACTATATGTCTGTCATACTATTTAGCCACGCAAAAACGAAAAGTCCGGATTTGAAAGATTTGCGCCCCGCGCGTTTTTCATCTTTGATTTAAATTTCACTAACTATCCAGGAATCTCAAGTTTAACATAAATTAACATCCCAAGGAATCGTACGAGAATTAGCTTTTTCCAGTTATTTTCTCTGCCTGGAGCAATCGCGACAGACCGTTGACTTCTTTTATTATTATTACTTCTTCATGCAGTTTATAAAACGCGCATCTTTTGAGTCGGCAATCGAAGAAGCAAGAAAAACGACGCCTACAGTTTCTTTTCTTCCCTTTGCATATAAGTATAGCACAAAGCGCGAATGATCGGTTGGCACATCTTCGAGGTTTCTTCCGTACGTTACTACGTTTGATTTGGCAGTTTATAGATGAGCAAGTGTGAGCATGCCAAAATTGAAGATTAAAAAGCTGACTTAAGTAGTAGAAAAACAGAGCGAAAGAGAGATTGCGTGAAAGAGGTGCCGGTCTATCTGTTCAGTAGTTGTAAAACTGTTGAACCCCTGGAATATAAGCAAGAGATTGAAAGAAGAAGAAAGAATTGAACTACAGCTGCGGCAAAACGTCTGGTCCGAACGGATCGGTATCTTTTGTGTAAATACATTCTCGTGAGATTGTATTGACTTGACTCGATTGTGCGCGAAATCCGTTTGTGTATAATGTTAGCGATCAGAAGTGTAAAATTGAAGTATGTAGAAAAGCGATATCAAGGAAAAACTTGGCTCGATCGATCGATCGATGATTAAGTAGTTGTAAGTTGAACGAGCGAAGGGGAAGCAAACTAAAGTCGACGGGAACGAGAAAAGGATTGCGCGCGGACGATGATCGCAGGGACGGAACGAGACGAAAGAAATTTGGTCGCTGAATTGGGTTCGTGTGATTCGTGCAATGAATCGATAGGTTTCCAAGTCCAGGCTGACTTCACGCGTGCATACCTATACGATAGAGACTCGCCTCTATCTGACATAATATTAGTAAATGTTAGTCTGCTAGTTAGTGGCATTGATATGAAAGTGGAATAAAATATTATACTCAATTATTGTCTTTTATTTGCACCTCACCCTATATCTACCTTTAGTGAGTCCTCTGTCCAATCATGCTTATAATCGAACGTTTATATCGTAAAGTAATCTACAAACATAATGACTTGCGCAATTTCACTTGTATCAAGATGTACGCTCTATCAAAATAATCATTTACCAATTTACTATTTGGTACCGGACCAAGGATATACTAGTATGCGCGTTGCAATGTTTCAGATCATGTATACGAATCGATTACCACGAATCGTCTGACGAGTTTTCTTCGGGCTTTAAAGGTGCCCAGTATTCGACTTAGATGTAGCTGGTATTGTCGTAAGTTGGAATAGTGAGAAATAAAAAGCACCTCATTATTTTTGTATTTTTATTAATTTATCAATACGTATCATAAATGCTAGACAAATATGTGCCAAGGACAGTTTGTTGGCTCCCAAAAATGCCGAACGCAAAAAGGCGCGTCAGTTAGTGACTAAAAGATTATTCATTTATCTTTCGTTTGCGTTTTCTCATTTTTTTTTCGGTGTACTCATTGATTGATTTTCCGTTTTTCTTCTTTTTGTTCAATTGTTCAATTCTCCAACCAATTCAGTCTTTTCACCAAATTTATACACTTACAGAGTGAATTACAAAAATTGCGTTAGGCAGCCAAAATAGATTTTCTTACAAATTTAAATAGTATATCATTCTTATATTCTTCTTTTATCTTCATATTTAAAATACCAATGGCTGTTAATACTGATTACAATTAATCTTTCATCAGTCTTTGTTGTTTCTTTTTATTTACTTTAGTTTAAAGCTTTGTGTTTTTTATTCATTATTCAAAAACTTTTTGTAATTTCTTAGCAGTTCAAGGGCCTGGTAATAATTATAATAATAAGTTTACATATTATTACGCATTACATTATGCATTTTATAAATATGTTGAGCACGTGATTAAAGCTGAACTGAAGTGTCTACTAAAACAAACCAGCGACAAAACGGAAAAGCCTTAATTAATATAACTATGCACGATATAAGGAGCTAACTTTGGACAAGTGCTATAATTCTTGAAGTAAGCGTTACGGCGAAGTATAATTACCAGAATTACAGCTAAATATTTTGTTATTTTCTTTTCTCTACACTTTATGCAATATAATGACATATACAATATACGTTACATTTTTCACTTTTTTTATCAATAATTATTACAACAATAATCATTATTTTGTTTTCTTCAATATGCGTTAGGCACACTCCCAAGTATGTAGTTAGCAAGTTTCGTTATTACAATCGTAAACTTCATATTCGAGCAAAGCAATGCAACTGGGCGCAAAATGCGGAGTTTCACAGTTTTGGGCGGGAACGACTCCGACGACAACTCCATAGACGATATGGGTGTACTCGCAACGGAAAAATTACAAAGTGACCTCAGAGGCCTCGCAAACCTCGACGACCGACACCGCAACCGTGACTTCACAGACGGGACTGAAGTACGACGCTTTATTTTCTTTTTCGATCTCCCTCGTTACTTTATCCTGCTTTTTTACAACTAATAAACGCACTATCGTCATCGTCCTCACTATCCGTAGTAGTTTAGTCACAGCGAAGGGTGTATCACAACAATCGACAGAAGCCTAAAAGGACTCACTTTCTTATGGTCCCCACGACACAACGAGAGAGAGAAAGAGACAAAAATAAGAGCGTGCACTCTGTATACACATTCTCGTGCACAATATTATATATGAAAATCTTTGCTTTTAAAACGTCTGAGAATTATAAATAGAGCACTATACTTTATAATATTAAGATGCACCAGTATAGAGACAAATAGAGAGCTTTTGTTTTCATTTTTATATTTGAGGTTTAGAGAGCGAAGGCAAAACAACTGCGAGTAGTCCCGAAAAATGACGAAGTCTGCGGCGAAAGTATACCTCCATTATTTTTAATTTATCTACTTTCTGCGACGTCGACATTCCTCGTTCGAACGACGCACCCGTTCATCATCTTTTTCTTTAATCGCTACATATGCGCAATGCGGTATCGATCATATGATAACATGAGGTAAGAGAGGCGCAGAGTTATCAACGCAAGTATAATAATATACCTACATCCATAAAAACAAAGAGGGTATCACTATGATCGTAGTACGGATAGCATTCTCTCCAATCAAGACCAGGCTAAGCACAGGCACCCTAGTCTTACAACACTTTGATAGCAGATACAGTTAATTAAAATTAATTAATTATAATAATAGACGCAAATTTCACGGTTTTTTCTACTACTATTCTGTTGAGCGGTAAGTGTGTCTCGGTGAGGATCGCCGCTGCACAATTTAGGATTTCATTATCGACGAGTTTCGATATTTGTTTAAAGGAAAAATTACACACGAGTACCTACATAAATATACGTAACGGTTAAACGTACACTTTTGATGAATTTCCGCGCAATCTTTACTTCAGACTAACGCATCATGCGTCCGACACCGAGTGAGATACAGGATCATCTGATCAGCTCGCAGTAAATAGAAAAAAAATCCTAACAAACTATTTATGATATCGATACACAAAGTATAATATAATACGCAATAAAATAGCAATTGGTTCACATTCTCCATAGCGTTTTCTCATAATTCTTTTTTTTTTATACGACAGAACGCTGCAAGCTTGTTTTTCACTCTTTTTAATCGAGCCTAAATTATTCACCGCATTAGAATAGAATAAGATCGCGATGACAGGGTTGGGCAGCGGGAGAATTTGTCATTATTAGGCTCTCGCGACACATACATACATACATACATGTGGATGTGAGAGGCGCGCGTCTAGCAACTCTTCCTTTATTGTATGACACACTTGATTCCTCCTTGGTATAGGTATGGATGCTCTTGCTGCTGGTGAACACCATTGTGTCATCGGACGCTCAGAGTAGTTCGTATATGAATAGAGAAACGACGCGCGCGCGATTGTTTGCTCGTCAGCGTCAATATCACATCGCTCTGCCTAATGCAGGGGGAAAGCAGCGGCCCTTGCTCTTGCGAAGATTTCTTTCGACGCGGCTCTTTTACTTTTGGCAGATGACCTGGCAGTAATTCGTTTGAGTTTTTTGATTTGCTTTTGCTTATTCAATCAGTTAGTGGGCAGTTGAGAGCGTCGCAAGAACGTCGTTTCTCTTGGGCGATGTCGCGTATACCATCTCTTTTTCCCATGCTTTCGCATTTTTTGCATTTAAGTAATATTTATAATATATATTGCCATGAACTCACAAGCGTATCGAAGATGACTAAGGTCGCGATGATTCTATTTATTTTTTTTGCTTATCTATCAATGCATGATGGACAAGATTATGATTATATGCCTCCTAAGCGGTGGCTGATCAGTGCGCTGTGGTTTCGCTGTAAGAGTAAAAATGTCAGATCACTAAGCATGAAAGGTAATTGGCACAAAAATTAAAGACATGAGTGCGTGGTTTGACTTTACACGTAGACACAACATTTTGTGAACAAGCAGATGAAAGATACGCGCGCAGGTATGTGTGTGGGCGTTTGTATATGTGTGTGCGTGTGTAAAGGGGTGGGGGCTGCCTAACTTCAGAAAGGCAGACTATTAGAAATAATTTACATTTGTGGCGTAGTATACAAAAAACAATTTGCCACTGCATTAAACGAGATCAAGGCTCGAATTTTTTAGTCAACCCTTGCTGACTTAGAACAGCTAATATTGCATATCGTAAGTGTATTGGTGAGGGTTAGTGTCTTTAGCGTGATTATACATACATTCAAAACTCGCGTACATAGCTTGGGCTTTGAACAAGCACGAAAAAACTGCCACCATATTATCCAAAGTCGACAGAAACAAAAAGCCACTTTAGCCCCAATATAATAGCGACGATTATACACTGACAAACAATTTAATATATAGATATAGTGAATATAGCGTTACATAATAGAAAATAAGAGCCAGCATTTTTCGCTCATTGTCAGCTTTTTGTTTGCATTTATAAAAGAGAAAAATAATTGAATCAGCAAACATATAGATAAAATTATGAACTTTTTTTTAATGCAGGTGTCGTACCGCGCCCTGTCAAAACTGAAAACAAAAGCTATTACTTTTCATTAAACTTTGACACTGTCAAAATGTTTTAAATACTGTAACACTACGTAGACTTTATAATGTAGGAAACAACAAAATATGCTTTTATTTAAATACTAAATATAGATCAATTCTTAAAATAAGATTTGCTATGATAGTTATTAATGCATAGCTTTTATTGTACGTGCACGCCGTACAGGTATCTACGCACACTTTGTTGCTTTGACTTGTTACTTACATTAAAATCTTTGAAAAAAAGTACGAGGAAAAGGCGTAATTTTAGAAGAAGAAACCAACATTCATTTGCTTAGGAACAATGATGGACGATTAATTTTTCAGTATAACATATTCAATCTAAATTTGTTACTTAAAATTATGGAGGAAGGAGCTCGTTGACTGCGGATGCATCGGGACTCGACGAGCTCTCCGCATCCTAGCGTCAAACCGTTCTATTCAATTATTATTGTGCTCAAGTTGGTCAAGGCCCGTATAAAAGATTCAAATACGACTGCTTTTTTCATTTGTTGAAAACACCAGTGTAAATATTTACAAAAACCAATTAAATTGTAGGAATCCATGCTCCAATCACATCATGTACTTATTAGTTAATATCATTATCAAAGCTTTTATGGAAAATATACAGAAATATTGTGCTGTATAATACAATAGATGCATACGGTATTCAAGTTTTTTTCGTTTTTCAAAAATGATTTTTGCTATCGTAAGAGTCAAAATTTTAAATTTTTAGTTTTGAAAATTAGTATTCGATAAATACTGTGTATGAAATTTCATTCTTTAGCAATTTCATTAATCTTGATTAGTATAAATGTTAACGTATTGTAAGTTATTACTTTTGTTAAAGATATCATTGAAATAATTTGAATCAGTCTTAAATCTATTCTAAACTTTTGGCTATAATGATTCTAAATGTATAATACTTTGAGTACAGGTTGATTATACTTTTAGTTTTGTGCTTATGAATAGTTACGTTAATACTAGTGGTTCGCAGGCGTGCAAGGTATGCATGCATTCGTCAATGCTTCACTTTTATGGAAGGTACAATGCAGAAATAGAATTGCAAAACCACGATTATTATTTAAAATTGAAACTTGTACACGTCACATTTTTTAGAGATCAAAAATAAATTTGGCGTATGGATTCCACGATGATAAATAATCGATAAACGAGAGGCCCTATCCTTTGTTCATGCTTTTAGGCGGACGCAACCTAACGACCATCTACTTTCGCGCGCGTGTGTGTGTATATATATATATATATTTTTTTACTTCATTCAATAGCATTATTACACACGTTCTCAAGCTTCCTCTCCACCATAAATATAATTAGTAGTTGTAAAAACGTATTATTGTGTTCTACTTTGCATTGCTGTACGTTAAAAACTTCGCAGATGAAAATAAAAAAAAAATTAAATGATTATACACTTAGAAGCTTTTTATAACAAGAACCGCATTAAGGTTGGATTAAAAAAAGAATGTTTCGTGCGCAACAGTTGTGCATGAATAATGAACATATATAGCCATTGTAAAAAAAGATTTGTTTTTCGATAGTAGAAAAGTGTGCACGCAACAAGAGGCGTAATTGGTTTCATTTTTTTTGCAATGGATAGGCCTGTCAATCGGCTTACACAGTCTCGTACTCGCGACGTATTGAGCGAGCCAGGCAACACGCGAAGATCACTCCGATCAGCTGAAACATTACACAAACGAGCATTAGTCAGATCACCATAATGATGATTCTATTACACTTTTTTTCTCTCTTCTATATAATTTAAACGAATCGCGTCATTTAATCGGTTATCGAAAATCCGATTTAAAATTCAGTATAACAGACCTGTATGAGAGCAACGCCGATGCCAACCCCGCCTAGTATCAGCGCGTTCTCCTCTATCTTTTTCTGCAGCTGAGCCTTGCATCCCTCGGTATTAGACTTTATGTCGTTGGTGTCGCAGGTTGGGTTGTTAGCCGCAATCTCGGTGCAGCAGGAGTTTGGCAAGGTGTTGCCGGTAAAGCCAGCGCGCGCCCAGTCTTGTGGGCTGTGCACGCCGCAGCACTGCAACTGTAACACGAGATGGGCCCAGAGTATGTAGACTCTCGTTGCGCAACGCTGAGATGTGGTTGGCTGCTTGATCTGAGGCTAGGCTTTTTCATTCTCGAGAACACGTTTGATGAAAAAAAGTTCAGGGAGTTTTTATAAAAATCTGGCACTACCCTGTGCGATTATTCTCGAGTTAGAGCCGTACTCGCGTACCAACAAACGGTTGACCCGAACGTAAAAAAATGCCCTAGTCTGGGCTATAAAGCTCAGTATAAGAACTAACTACCCCAACGCGACTCTTATCAGCTTGAGTGTGCGACGATGAGATTAGCTCTCGACGCTCGGAAGTACCTACACCCTCGCATACACATGCAACAGTTACATAATGCATGGAACAAGTACAATCCGTATTCCCGCATGTGGGGCGGAGGAAAAACAACGAGCGACACGCAAATCACGTGCGGCTTATCGACGTCTCGGATCGTCTACAGCGAAAGTCCGGCTTTCTTGCATTCCTCGCGACGCAATTGATGTCTTTTTCTTTACGCTACGCGAACAGGTTCACGTGAGCGTCTAGTTTCTCTGCCTGGCTGTTTTTACATCGGGAATTTCAAGTGTATGACTGTCATGGAGCTATTCTTTGTTTGCGTTATTCCTACCTCTAGTAAGGTACTAAAAGTGGAGCATTTGACATAAGGTATAACTGAAGTTAGAAAATATACGAGATTATCTTCAAATGAAACGTTAAATTTGTATTGTTTTATTTACATTATGGTCAACGCAATTCCGAATCAATAGCAACGCAATTTAGCGAGCGATAACACAGGGGCGAGTCTATATACCAGCGCAAAATAAGAGATAGTCCATAAAGTCGAAGGGCTGTAAATGAGATTTAGCTCAACGGAAAAGAAGAGTATAGTCTGCTACAGTCGATCGAACCCGTGGCCGGTAAAAAAGAGAAGCTTATCTGTAAATAGAAGCTATATCAAGATTAAAATTAATTTAGATAAGATGCAAAGGTCTGATCATAATTCATCAAGCGGGAGGATAAATATTGTTATTTTTATTCGTACGTATAGCCTTTGTGTCACGGCTCCTTCTCGAGAGTCAGTTCTGCTGTGTAGGTATAGACCGCAGTTTGGTTCGCATAACGCGAGCAAGCGCTTGCAATACCTATGTAGACAACAGAAGAGAGGGACGACGTCGTCTATGGCCTTCGGAGGGGAGGGAGAAGTCGGTGGTATTCGTCCCGCGCACCGAGAATGTACTCGTGTGTTCATACGTACACACACACGTACTCGTCGCACATATAGAGTACCCCTTCGTGTACTTTGACTGCACCGTATAGTCGCACCGCGCGTATGGAGCATATAGGTACCGACAAGGTGATATATTGATTGAAAAATATACGTGTCTGCGCGCGCGCGCACCCCTATCGTTCTTATTCTTCTTTTCGTACTCTCCCGCTGTGTGTTGTATTCGTATCGAGCAAGAGTGACGTACCTGGTTCGACAGACCTTTTGATTCTCGATCAACGATGGCTTCAATGTTGTGATTATTTACTAATTGTCTCAACTTTCAATGCGCGATCATCACAGCTCAGACCACATTGCTCATTCATACAATACGATCTGAAATGCACGAGCATTAAAGCACGTGTGTAAAAGCGACGCCGGGGCGATTAGTTAGTAGATTAGTCGGTCGATCGTTTGGATGACGTTATTCAGTTGGCTGATTGTTTGATTGTCACGCGCACGGGGCAGCTTTCATTTCATTCGCAAAATCGGAACGAGAAGATGCGACCCGAGCGACGATTGCATACCGGGAGCGCTTTCATTCTAAAGTGCCCCCTTGCAAGTAATGTTGCCGCTCCTGCAATGGACTTGCGTATACGTTCACCCGATGTTTCAAACAATGTCATTGTATAGAGATGTTCTGTAGAGAGAGAGAGAGATCGTTCGAATTCAAAGCAAACCGAAATTTTAAATCAAATCATCAGATTCATTTCGATCTCTATAATATGTGCGCACAAAAACATCGCCTTCGAAAATAAAATTAGTAGTGCAAACAACCACTGCCAGACACTTACATCATGTTGCATAATGTCCCATGATTGGCGGAAGTCGGGTCTATTCTTGTACGAAACCAGCGTGTCGTTCATGCACTTTTCTAGCATAGAGCTGACCTTGCTGCGCATCAAGTATCCTGAAATTCCAGCGCCTAATTCGAGAGCGAAGATCAACAGCAAAAGTACTGAGAACTGTAGAGAAAAAGAAACAATCTCGTTATCGCTCATCGTGATCGCATATCGGATGCAATAAGCAAGACAATAATAAAGAAAGTTAGAAGAAGTTGGTAGCGGGCTCATCAGAGAAAATGTTGACCTACATCATTAAAAATCAATGAACTCACCGTAATGATCATGCAGTGGTTCTCCTTGACAGCGCCGCAGCATCCGAAGAACGAGGTGATGAAGACGACGATGCCGACGATGATCATGAGGACGGGCACCGCGAACATCCATATGTCCACAAAATTGCTGTAGCCCCTGTATGCTATGAGGATGACTGCGCCAACCGAGATGAAGACGATCCCGGTTATCTGCAAAGGACGGTCACAGTCAATCTTCTCCCTCTCTACTAGCACGTTACGTCTGTGCAATGCCCATGCACACGCGCGCATTTAAGTGCTCCTATGAAATTTCGGCTCTATGTTCGAGATATCTCGGGGCTCTGATCGATCGTCGCTTAATGGCTCGACAGCCCCCGAGAGTAGCAGTTTTGTGTATCGGCCACTCGTTCTCGTCGATTTATGTACCTCTTTAAGGGAGGGCTCTTGTAGCGGCCTTTGTCGGGGGGCCATCAGACGCTTTTTCGAAACTAGAATATATATGCGCGTTTGAGTGATGGCTGTGCCAACCATAGCTTGGCGGATTGCTTCGACCTTCCGAATAAGAAGTAGGCAAAGACTCTGAGAATAAAGTTCGCATGATACATCAAATGTTGGGTGCTATAATCGACCAAGTGTCAGGGGGATCCGTAAAATAACGCGTGAAATTGACAAGCAACAGGCCGGGTATCGATCTCCCCCTCCGCCTGGTATAACCATATCTCTTCATTAGGACCAAATTCATTCATGCGCCTACCCCCCGCCCCCCTCGCCGGGGCGGGCGTTTCCAAGTCAATCGAGATCATCGATTAGCCGTCGTTAGTTGTCGGCATTACCGGCCGGACTTCCGATCCATTCCAGCCGCGACCAAGAAAGGCTGCACACGCGGTTGGACTAATTAAAACTGCATCCGTCGCAAGAAAAGGAGCATTGACATAGGCGACGGGAGAAATGCGCTCCGCGTACGGAGGAAATCGAGCGACGCAGACTAATGCGGCTGGGGTGACGATTTTGCTACTGCTGGATGGATATAAGTGCCGCAGGGAAGCATCGCGCTGTGTATATGAGAGTGCCGCCGGTGTGTATAACGACTGCTAGACACGGGACTTGGTCGTGAGCGAGAGGCCTTTGCTCGCGACTATTATACCACTGTGATATTATTGCAGGCGTGAGTCGGAAAGTGAGACTGGCGAGGTCGCGGAGTATGGTAATCGTAGAAAATCACGATAGAGAAAGATACTACTAGCAAAAACTCATTCACGCTGAGTACTCTGTGGGCACAGCTCATCCCTCGACGGGGCAAGAGCCTCGAATTTTGATCGATAGTAAGTATACTTTGCCTTCGTGTACAAGCAAGCGCAGTCATTTAAATGCCGAGACGACAGAGAATAAGGCCAGTTACTTTTTCTGAAGAGCGTCAACAGGTTATTTGGAATTAGACAATTTGCTGTGCGAGTTGCGAGAGTTGTTTTTAGGCGAGATTGCTTGTCGTTAATTGCTCGTTATTCGGTCGAGTCGCTGATAGCAGTATCAAAATTTTAATTAGTGTCGACGATGGCAACGAAATTCGCCTGAAATGTATTTCCCAAAGCGAGTGTGAGTTCCGAAGCAATAGCAGATAAAACGCGTTGACCAGTTCGCCGGCAGACTGTGCGGTCACAGTCGAAAGTCGAAGTAGCCGGTACTGCTTTTTGCCGCGTTTCTCACGCGATGTGGAAACTATCGATCCCAGTCGCGCGGCGCCACTATTCATTTTTGACGCTGTCTCCGCCACTCGATGTCGACGTCGTCATCTTCTCTGGCGACGTCCGCGCGGTGCAGCCAGAGTTCGATACTTTTCAATCAGCCAAGTTTTGACTTTTACGTAACGGCGGAGAGCATTTCCTCCGGGCTAAGATCAAATCTCCATGTAATGAAATGACGAGATGAAGAACGGCACTCGCACGTCGAGTCTTTGTTAACTCGAGCTAACGGAAAGCGCGTGGAAAATCGATAAAAAGAGGCAAGCCGAGGCTCTACACAGCGTGACGCCGCTGTCGCGAATAAAAGCAGACCGCATCTTTGCTCGAATCCTTCTCCAAGAGAAGCGTCCCCGAAGCCTCTCCATTCACAATCGACGCGACGATTCGGCCGAGCTAATTCGATAATAAGTGCTGGCGGAATTGATTGCTCGCAAGCGTTGTAGATTCGAGTGAAAAACTGGGCATCGAGGATGATTTAGTGGCAATTTCATGTGTGGCAATTTCATGTGTGGCGCATTCTCGGCTATTCTCGAGGGGATTCAAATTTTCGACTCGAGCGATTACTATTTACACTCGCACCCATTGCTCTGCGCACAAAGGCGGCTCGCGGCTAGAAATGTCCCTATACTTGGTAGAGAAGCCCCGATTGTTGACGGGCTGATATTGGCCACTCGAAATCCCGCAGACAGGCGAAGATCAATACGCGCGCGTGTGAGTAATTGAGCATTGTATTATATAACGCGCAGAAAGATATATGTCTAGCAACACACCGCGTTCCCCTCTCTCGGCCGCTCCGCCGGGATTATCGAACGGCGAAAGCCATGCTGCTGCTGCTGCTGCTGCTGCTGCTGCTGGCGCGCGCGAGGGACGCTCCGCGTTGCAGGCAGGGGAGAGCGCGCGCGGAACACACCCCCGCACACGCAAACGCGCGCGAGCGCGAAAAACCGGGGAAAGCGGCGACCCTATGGAAACCGGCCGCCGCGAATAGCGTACACACAGCAAGAAAGACGCGGGGCTCGCTACGGCCAGCTCCTTCGTCCTGGACGGTGCACAGCTAGGCATGGCACGCGAGAGGCCGGACGTCACAAGTGTCGGTGCAGAAGGATATACTCACGGCGAAGATGAGATTGAAGAGGAACAGCAGGTACTTGACGCAGGCCATGCCGCCGGACACCATCTTCGTGCAGTGGCTTCTAGCTCGTCTGGCGAATCAGCGAATGAAGGGAACTCGGCTCCTTCCGGATGCAAGAGGCAGGCGAGAGCCTCTCTCGGATTATCGACAGGCGCACTTTTCTGTACGCTCGCTGCCTCGCGACAGAAGTTTGCGAAAATATCGAGGTGACGCGCGCACAAACACACCGAGCGACTCTGCTCTGCGGCTGCTGCTATACTGCTTACTGCGGGCCTGCGGGCGCTCGCGCTGTCAGCCTCGCTCTTTCGAGCCGCCGCCACCGCCGCCGCCGACGCTAGCGCCGTCCCTCTATATTCGCCAAATAATCGCGCGTCCCTTTCTCTCCGGCGCAGTGGTATACCTATACGGCTGCCTAGAGCAGAGACAGGCGCGCCCCTTCCGCGTCCGTTCCACCTCTCCTCGGCGGGAAAGCTGTACTCTGTACGGGCTACGGCCGCGGCGCTTTCTACTGCGCTGCCGAGTTCTGTTTTCCATGTCCATGATTCCTGTTCTGCTGCACTCGGATCGGTTGACAGCTCGGAAGCGACCCATGCGTGCAGGTACCTATGTCCCGATTTCGTGCCATACGCACAATGCTGGGACTGACAATTTACACTGTTTACAGTATGCCGAAGATGCCTGGCGGGTTCGCGCGCGTCTAGACGACGCCAACGCGTATAATGTATATCGAGGCGCACCCTATTTCGCGCTAGCCGTGTCGGCCGTCGGGTGTCCTCCTCTTGGCGGCGCTTCGCTCTGACGCTGCATTCGATTTATTATTATTTTTTTGCTAGATAGTTTTAATCGTTATTACAGCGATATCGCATGCATAAGGCGCATGCCTTACAGCCTCGATCGATCGTGCTTTTTATTTTTGCAACTAAAAATACGCGCGACACTTTGGCTGATGTGACCTTGCGCTGGATAAGCCAAGGCTCGCGCTGTAGCTATGTATAATGCAGGACAGGTGCATACGTGCCTACCTCCAGCAGTCAAAAGTCAAAAGTCAAAAGTATGCAGCGAGATGTGTTGGTCAATGGCGGATCGGGCCTGTATGTGTTACTTAGCTGCGGCCCGGAAAAGCAGGCAAAAGATCTTGGCAAAGTGCCCTCTGCGTCCATCGGGGCGCACGTAATCAAAAAAAAACGGCGTCGCTCCCCTCGCGCTTTGCTTAATCTCTCAACCCCCTCGGCCTACTGTCTCCCCTCTCCCCCGGTCGCACGTGTATAATTAGAGTGCGAGCCTAGCGCGCATCACGCACGCGTTTCGCGGGGAATAAGTCGTTCGCCGATCGAATTCGCGCAGGGCCGCTGTCTGCTCTGCAATATCCGCCTCCGGTGCAGCCTATGTACGCGCGTATAGCGTGCATAGTACGCGCCTATCGATCGAAGCTCATTCGCCGATTTTTGCCGCACAAGCTATTTCTATCATGGCTAAATTAAAGCGAGATACCTCTGTGTCGACACAAAGGCTGCGGTGCAAAAATCGAAATTTCACATGACGAATCTCCATCGCCAGCACACCGTACAAGTGCGCCTATCCCAGAGGCGAAGTCACCCCTCGCGCGCAGTTTTCCAAGAATAAGGCTGCAATCGCCCCCCAGCTGTATGCGCGACGTCCGCTGCCAATAGATGCACTTATACGCGACGAAGAGAGAGAGAGAGAGCAGCGGCTGATCGTTCAATTCCATTTCTCCACTTTGAAAGTGGCACGAGACTACGCCGTATGCTACATATATATAACAGCCCCGCACACCCCCAGCGACAACCCTGCATGCACACCACGTAATGTTGTGTATAATGTAGCGCGTGGGATATAGGCGCTAGAGGACGGTGATGCCGAGCAAGGCTGACATGTACCCGACTGTTCTCGCCGTTGGCGAACATTTTTCTTAACTTTCAATTGATCGCTTTGAGCTGAAATGCGATTCGGGAAAATTTTAACGGGTTGATGACGTACTTTTATTTGGCTCTAGCATCTGATGCTTCTGGATATCAACGCCCATGACTATTTATAGCTCACACGTTCGGTAGAGATCGTCGGGTGAAGCGGTAATTAATTTTCGGAAGGCGAAATACCAAAATTGACTTTGCGACATTTAGTGTACGCTAATAAAATTAAAAACATCGCGAGCAATAATGAGCTAGAGAGAGAGAGAGAGAGCGACAGGCAGCGACATCTAAGTCAGTCTATCGGCAGCTTGGCGGGAAAAAAGCGAGCGCGCTTATTAATAAGTATTATTGACACTAGATAAAGTTGTACCAATATAAAAAGCGCTTGTTTGTACTGATCGAGTCGTCGAGCCTCCTCATCATTTGTATCAATTATACACGTACTGATGCGCCGCGTATACCTAGCTCGAACGCACATTTAAAAACCCGTCATTCGAGTATTGCTGAACGCGCAGTAAGGCCCTTTTTCCCTCGCAATAAGCTCGGCTCCCTGTTATAAGGTGCGTTACTCAATCGCCGCGTGCACGTACTTTTCCCCTCTGGGCTCTCGCGCGGTCCGGCCGCAGTGCTCGTCCGGCCAGCGCGCAGCTCACACGCGCTCGAGTTTTCCGCCGCCGCCGCCGCCGCCGCCGCTCATAATCGTGTGTTATCGCGCGCGCGCGCTGCTGCACGCAGTATAGCTGTATTCTCGTAGAGTCGTACGTAGGTATAGGTACAGTGGCGGCGCGGCGGGAAGCAGTAATCGAGTGAGTGACACATCGGCCGCCACCCGCGCGCGACTCTCGGCTCTCGGCAGGTGCCGCGCACTCTTGTACTCGAGTGCGGAGCGAGTTATAGCGAGCAGCAGCAGTTAAAATTTGTGCGCGACGCGTTGCCGCAAACATGGTGGGCAACCTCAAGCTGTCGACGAGCTCGCAGCTCATCAAGTACCTCATGTTCATCTTCAACCTGATCTTCGTGGTGAGTTGCGCCCTATCAGAGAACTCTTCGCCGCGACTGTAGCGTGGCAGCGCGCATCATATGTTGACGTGTGCATTCGCGGGCCCACTTCGTTGCGCAAACGTTTCGCTCTGCACTGATCAACTGGCGAAACGTGTTTCCGATATCTACGGCATAATATAATACTTAAAGTATGCGCGCTCGCGCGGTGACAGTCAATCGCGCCGCGCCGGGTCCGCCCCCCGCTCTCGCTGCGCATAATTGCGGCAGATCGGGCCCCGTTTGTGGAAAGTGCTCGCGATCTCAATGCGCCGCGCTGCTGAGCTATTTTCGATACGTTGCCTCGAAGGTGGATGAGAGGAGTCTTTTGTTATCACGAGGAGATAAGCGGCGAGTACCACATATACGTGTCGTCTCGGGAACGATCATTCCGATATATAGCCTGTCTGCCGCAAGTGGATACGTTCGCGATGTGGTCGGACGCGGGTGGTGATAAGACAGGTAGCGGGGGGATGCCGCCGCCGGTAAAACAGGGCTTTCGGGAAAATCCGCAGGGAAACGCCTTCGGCGAAGTACTTGCAGTAAGTAACGCTTAGGTGATCGCTTTTGAAAGCAAGCCGCGCGCCCGCTGACGCGGAAATACTCGACTGGGGTAAACGGCGAAAATCTCGACAAATACGCGCTAAGTAGGGTAAATTTTTACACCGCTCGGCAGCCCTCGGTGCTCGGCGTCCCATCGCGCGACAAAAAAAAAATATCGCTGCGGACAGGATTCGAACCTGTGCGGGTAGAACCCAATGGATTTCAAGTCCATCTCCTTAACCGCTCGGACACCGCAGCTGTTGGGGCGCACGGCGCTTGAAGCACGACAGGCCTACGAGAGCCCGATTTTGATAAGAATTGTTTTCGCAGCCTGCGCTTCTGGCTTTTTTCTCACGGCAAAGCTGCAGCTGGTGTGTCGGTATAAATGAAATTATCGTGAATTGAGAGCAGCGTTTTGTCGTCACATTGGGATTAGAGGCTTTTTGCGGAAAATAGGCGCGGAATCAGTAGAGCAAGCGAAGCCGAAGAAATGACGCGGCAACGCTCGCAGCCAGCCGAGTCAACGAAGACTTATGAATCGGTCTACTGCTCTATATAAAACAGTTTGCCGGATTTTCAGATCACGGGAATCATCCTGCTGTCCATAGGCTCGGTGATACACGGCGTCTACCACAACTACCAGCACTTCCTGGACGACAGGTTTTTCTCCGTCCCGTCGCTCCTCATCGCCATAGGATCCATTATTTTCTTCATCGCCTTCTTCGGCTGCTGCGGAGCCATCAAGGAAAATTACTGCATGATCGTCACGGTGAGTTACGAACTAGTATATTAGTATTGTTGGACAACCCGCACCCAAGTTGCGTCTCGCCACGCGGCATTGCTTTTTTAGTTTACCACGCTGATGGTCCTCGTCTTCATCCTGGAGCTGTCTGCTGGTATTTCCGGCTACGTTCTGCGCAACGCCGTGACTAAAGTGTTGAGCGAGAAAATGAAAAAGTCCATGGAGGACTACAATACCGACCAGAAAATCTACCTCATTTGAGACCAGATTCAAAAAGACGTGCGTAAAAGCTAACAGCATTGTTCGCTTACAGATCCTTATTGTATTGACGGCTTCTTTTCTGTGACTCTAGTTCGAGTGCTGCGGAACCGATAAGCCAGAAGACTGGCTGACGGAGTTGAAGAACCAAATGAACCCCGACTTTCTGCCGATGAGCTGCTGCATAAGGCACGGCGGCGAAGTCGGCTCGGTCAATTGCACGATAAAAATGCAGAGCTCGGATAGGTTTATGAAAGGCTGTTTGACCGCACTCGCCGACTTCGTCAAAGGACATGCCGTGCAGCTCGGTGGCGCCGGCATTGGTATCGCGTTCATGCAGGTCGGAATTCTTCTTATTGTTCCTTATTGCTTCAGCTCTCGATATACCACTGTTCAACATTAATTCCTTCCTCTTCCTTTTCATTTTCAGGCCTTGGGCATTTGGTTCTCCGTCTACCTAGCCAGATCCATCAAGAGAAATTACGATAACATGTAATAGACGCCCGCTGCGATAGCCTGTAAAATTCAGTTCCCGTCATTATCCGCCGGATCGCTGATCTCGATATTAGATCGTTAAATTTCAACTAATCCGGTTTATCTCTCTTGAGTACGAAAACATGGAAAAGTCAGCAACAAGGAAAAGAGACTTTTATCGCTTTTATCATAAGAAAAGAGAACTTTGTACATGTTATCGATCGAAATAAAAAAAAAAATCGAGCGCCGTTTTTACTTATAGCAACAGACTATGAGTAGTGATATCAGTCAGATATGCACTGCATACGCGTGTTCTCTTCGTCAAGTTGTCGTTCGCAAATTTTTGTTATTGTTGACTATGATAAGCGATGACTCACGCGAGTGCGAACGCGGACCTTCCTTTAAAAATCGTTTTACCCTATCTTTACGCTTTACCTTTCAACACCAAGATATCGGTTGATCTGCATCGAAGAGGAGACGAGACTAAAACGATTCATCAACTAGTTCGCATAAGCTTGAATAAGTTTACGTGAAAATTCGTATTTCTATGCTAATTGCAAAATGACACGCATGTTTGAAAGTACTTTATATATTAAAATAAAGAAATAAAGGTTTTAAATGTTTTATCTTTAGAAGCTTCGTATATACATATACCGATCGCTTTGTTTCACAAATAACATTCAAGATCGATAATAAATGACGCACATGCGGCTAGCATGTATATAATGAATCATTCGGTAATCTGCTACGATTAAAATATAACATTCCTCGGATCGATTAAAAAATTGTATGCATCGGTCTTCTACCATTCTAGATCTATTGCTGCTATTTGGAAAAAAAATGTCATCCTTCAAATTCGCACTCGGTACGCATGCAATGGACTCGATGAAATGAAATTAATCGCTCGACTACGCGTACATCCGCAGCCAGAAAGCGGGGAAAAACGGTATGGGTCGCTTCGCAGCTCGCACGACATATGTTCTCCCACGCGCGAGCGCGAATTCTATCTCGTCGCTTATCGTTGAGATAAGAGTGGAGCTCTTTCCACTCGCACCTGTCCGCGCAGTATGTAGTGTGTCGCAGCGCGTGCTCGCGCCTGCTTGCGATTTTTGTCTCCCTCTCCCGTGAATTACAAGTGTAGGTATCGCAGCACATCGACAGCAACGAGAACAAGCGCAGTATTAATAAACAGTATAGCAGCGATCATGGCGGCGACGCACCTCGACCTCGGCCTGCGATGCATCAAGTATCTCCTCTGTGCCGTCAACTTCCTCTTCGTGGTCGGTATTTCATTCAGAGACTCGATAATTAATCTGCCCTTGAGAGTGTCATAAGATGGTAGAAATCGCGTAGAAAGATGGTTCCGCGACCGCTTGCTAAATAGCGTCGTCGCGTTAATTCGTTTCGCTTTGAGCAGCTCCTTTTCTCATGGACAGTAAGTAGCGCGGATGACTCATGAAAATTAAGGAAACGGCAGATTGATAAAGCGACCGACGCGCAACACCTAATTGTTTGTATTGATAAGAGCAGAGTGGAGAAGAATCTGTTCTCGGATTGGTCGTGCCCGCGACGCTTCTGCGAAATGCAAACACCCATTTTTCTGAAATAATTTTCAACAACTCACGCGCGCAAGGCGAATGAGCCCAAGGAAGCGTACGTCGAATCGTCGAACTGGCCGCTATTGTCACGCGTATCCCCAAGCTTTCCAGCCTGAAATAAAAATGGAAAGTTTCCCGATGTGATACTTTGCTTACAACTCCAGCGCCCGAACGAAATAATCACAGCTATATCCTTATCTCTGCGATTAGCTTGACACCTAGCGCGCGTGCGCAGGTATCAGACGCGCACGGCGCACTCATTGCGAATTCAATGCTCTTATTGAACATTATTATCCCATACAGGCAGCGAAAACGTTAAAACTGCTTGATTCCACAGATGACCGGGGCGATGATAGTGTCGGTCGGCACGACGATCTACGCGGTCTACGAGGACTTCTCGCACTTCTTGGACGCGAGCTACTTCTCCCCGGCGACTCTGCTGATCGTCGTCGGCGCCCTCATCTTCGTCATTGCGTTCTGCGGCTGCTGCGGAGCCCTCAAGGAGAGCACCTGCATGGTTCTCGTGGTAGGCAGCATCGAGTTTGCGATCTCTACCTGCTCGTGGAAGCAGACACTCAGATAGCGAGGATTTTTTCAGTTCGCGGTCTCGCTGTCGGCCATCCTCATTCTCGAGTTCTCCGCTGCGGTGGCGGCCTACGCGCTGCAGGACAACATCACCAGCCTGCTCAATGTCAAGATCAACGAGACCATGCACCGCTACGAGACGAACAAGGAGGCCCGAACGGCCGTCGACTTCTTGCAGTCAAAGGTGAGACGTGGCGCTGCGTCGACTTGTAATGCGATACCTATACCTACCTAACTACCTGCTTACTTAAACAGCTGCACTGCTGCGGTTACAACGGCGCAGCCGACTGGGCCGGCATCTTGACGGACGCCAACAATACGGTGGACGTCCCCTACTCCTGCTGCAACTGGTACGCCAACGCGGACGGCTCGCCGGGAAGTGAAATCTGCCCTGCGATCTATGGACAGGGTTGCTACCGCGGGCTCGCCCTCATCGTCAATCGCAGCGCGCTCTACCTCATGACCGGGGCTATGATGATCGCGATCATTCAGGTGACCATTAGCCCCTCCTATTCTCGCAGATTCATCTCAGGGCGCTGCATCTACCCACACGAAACTGTCCTATATTCTGTTCTCTGCACAGCTGGCTGGAATCGTGTTCGCCTGTATGCTTGGCCGTGCCATCAGGAAGCAAAAGACGGAAAAGGAGAGACGTCGATGGCAGTTGCGGGAGAGCTTGCTCACCGGATACGAGCCCTTGGGCAAAAGCGATCCGTTCACGACCTTCCCGGTCGTTTATATGACTGACAACGATTTTCGAACCCAAACGGCGGTTAGCTAATGATTTTCAATTACCACACGACGGATATGTACCGATTTATATATTTACAAAAAAAAATACACATACTTTGCGGTTCTCACTCGTAGACTTGTTTTTTTTAGCAGCCAATTCGATCTACATTTATTTATCAAGAGATTTAAATATTCAGTGGATATTCAATGTTTAGCTATATGATCGATATTTACAACAGCTTCAACTAGCATAATCAATTGGACTTCGTATGTACAAATTTATAAGAATCGGTAGTAGAAAAAAATATCACCAAAAGTTCAATGCTCTTTCGAGAATTTCACGTGATTCTTCATTGCAATTGCCTTTATCGTCAGGTAGGTAAGGGGGCGTAAACTCACGGTATGCCAAGCAGATGCGTCTTAAGTTTATGTCTTCTCTTAAAACTGCATGTTCCCAGCTATATCTGCATTAAGAAACAAAAAAGTACTTACTCCAAATGTTCAACATTTTATAAATTTAATTCTGCTGCGAGCACTTAGCAATATCATGTATATAAAAGATTAATGTTATATATGACATATATTTTAAAATTCATAAATGTAATAATTTTAATTTAAAGAGAATAAAATTTTGGTTTGAAAGATTACCTGGCAGCTCCATAGAGTACCATCAAAGAACCCTCTGGCATAGGTAATCTCACTACGATATTTTGCTCTGGTACTGCTTGATTTTGAAGGCTTTCAACGCAGTCCAAGTTGTACTTATTACTGGAACCTCGATATGGGGTCATCGTCAATACCGAATCTCCCAAAATATTAACAGTGACAATGCGTTCTCCCCAAATCCAACAGTCATCGATGTGTGGATCAATAGAAGCTCCCCGCTGGGAATCGTACTCCAGACTGCATTGTTCAATAGTTTGGAAATTCTTGAGTTCTTTGACATCGTTAAATTTATCTTGTACAAATTTAGTGCTCTCTGGAAAACCAATGAAATTTCCCATTCGCAGTCGTTTTTTTTTAAAGTTTGTCTTAGGCCCAAAATTCTAAAAGTGAATTCACGTTTCGTCTTAGTCAGTCAACAACAGTTGTTTAACGATAATACACATACACACCTGTTTTCTTCTACCACTTTGTGATATTTCCCAAGGTAATAGATCCAAACTGTTCACTAAAGATTTCAGTTCATCTTGGTTTAAAAAGTCCAACTAAAACAGTAGTATCACGAAATTCAAGTGTCTGCATGCCATGTACTATGCATATAATTAAAGCAAGCTCAATTTATACCTTGATATATGTGCCAGGAAATTCAATTGGAATTCCAGAATGTCTGGGGTGTTGTTTGTATAAATTCATGTCCCATCCTGGCCAAGCTTTGTTACATTCAGGGCAATAAACGTAATTCCGGCATTTCTGAGAGAAATAAGTATATAAATTTACCGATTAACACAGTCGATGCATTGGATAAATGTTTATATAAACAAGTGTTTCTAACCTTTAAATCAGCTGCGAGATCCGGCTTCGAAATGGAATACTCATTTTCACATATTAAACATGTTCGTATACCTTTACAACCACATGGTCGTACAGTCTCCATACGGCTTTATTGCAGTAACAAATAAAATGTCTTTTTCCTGTAAATTTAATATAACTTAACTTTAACGTGCAAAAAACGCAAGGCAATAAAGTAAGAGGCCGAGTAGCAGCCGCTGCAGGGACATTTTTTCATAAATATATGGTGTCTCAATGTCACCATGAAAAGCTATGTATTCCCTAGTCATAGTTGCTCAGTTGGTAATAGTGAGAAAGTCATGATTATCAGAGTCGCGTTTTAAATGTCAAGACTTTGCACCAAGTCGGAATAAAATTACGTTCGTAAAAAATTGTACAAATTAATACAAGTAGTTATATCATCAGTTAACTACTACAATTAGGGGACTAAGATAAAAGCTAAATAGATTATCATACGTTATAGAAATGTGGTGGCCCTGAAAAGGGCCGATTGTTTTAGGGATTGCAAGAAAAATAGTTGAGTAACTGTCGAGTTAATCGAGTTGCTCCAGTTTCTCGCGTTGTTTTTTAGTTAATGGCTTTTTCGGCAGGAGTACCGCATGGATGTTCGGCAGAACACCGCCCCGAGCGATCGTTACTCTTTGAAGCAGTTTATCCAGTTCCTCGTCATTACGAATAGCCAGTTGCAGGTAACGGGGATTTATCGTCTTCCTCTTGTTCTCTAGGGCTGCGTTGCCGCCCAACTCCAACACCTCAGCCGAAAGGTACTCGAGGACTGCTGCAAGGTAGATCGCAGCACCGGTGCCAATAATCTTAGCGTACCGACCCTTACGCAGATAACGACGGATTCGAGCGACCGGGAATACCAGACCAGCCATCTCCGTGAGAGATGTCTTCTTCTTTCTCCTTTCCTCTTCCCTCGATATCGCTGCTCTGCCTCGTCCTGACATGATGAAGACTTGGATGAATTCGAGATTGACTTTACAAATGTTGAGAAACGACTGAGACGTCAATATTTTTGAATGGCTCATTTTTCGGCTAGGTGATAACTTTTGCGAAGCAGCTCCGAACCAATAGGAAGTTGCGCTACCCCCACCGCTGATCTCTGATTAACGTCAGCGAGTCCCAACTCGCGTTCCCGCCGAGCCAACTGCATGCTGTTACTCTACCGATTGTTCAACGTCCCAAGCGATGACCCCCGAAGATCTGGGCTCGAAATCAAGTCGTAGATCAAAAAATGCGACAATCCTAAAGTAAGAAGGCAAGAAGGGTTTCGCTATCAACCTATACACATCTACAGAGTCCCGAATTACTTTCAACAGCCAACTTTCAATGCAATGAGCATAATGATTAGCCGACGAGGCCAACTAGCCCATGCAGCTCAAGAAATCTACAAACGAATCTCCGGAGATCCAAACTTCTGTTCGACTCTTACTTTCTATAGTAAATTCTATAATAAATTATCCAAGCACACTGTTAGCAAACCCGCAATAGATAAGTACACTAGCTTGCTAAGTGTATAGAAAACCTTACGCTTAATCGGCCCTTGTCAGGGCCATCATCTTTTCTCAACTTTTCCAATCATTGAAATCTCCGGATAAGAACAGTACAGCGGTTAGGTCTAGTGGTTCGTGGAATTTACAGACTAGGGATTTTTAAATACATGAAATAAAATTCAAATACTTACTCCAAGTAATCACCTCAAAATACAGTTGATGTTGATTAAATAATGAATCTTGTTCTTTATATAAACATTTATTAATACAAATCATAAACAATATTTATTTTCATTTACATAATTGAACTATAAAGTTTATCTTGGCATTCCATTCGTAGAAAATAATTTATTTAAGCAGGATTTTTTTTTTTATTAAAAATATGAAGTGTACCTTGGTTCTATAGAGCTACATTTCACACTTTTTAAAATAGAGAAAAGTCTTATGATAGCTAACAGAATATTGATTCATTACATAATAGCATTGATTTAACTGATTTTCATTAGATTTGTACATATCTTTTCTGATAATCATATTTGTCACCTGGCGCCTCAACTCTTTTCACCAGACTTCAATTGTAGTCAAATATATTACAAACGATTTAAGACACTTTGAATGGACCGAAGCTTAGATATGAGTTCACCACCATTTGGTTTGCTGAATAACGTTGTCAAGCATTTGGAAATCACATCTTGACACCTTGTTATTATTTTCCTCCTGTGAAAGATACATACTTTAATTAATAAATAATAACAATTATAGACTGATAAATAATATCCATGTACAATCGACTGATCTGTTTACCTTATGAAAGCATTAGTAATGTTAGAATTTGTGATGAAGTAATTAACTAAATTCGTCGTCGATTCAATCAAATGGAATTCATTTCCTTCGTTAAGCCATGTGCGATTATTTCCTCCAATCATTCTACAAAATTGATTTTAAAATAAGTTATTTACTTTAGATAGTGGATATTTAAATGGATTAAGAAAGTAATATTACTTGTCATAGTGATCCAGAAGCTCTTCCATTGGTATTCCAAGTTGCAAAAAACATGTAATGATGTGATTATTTGAGATTTTCAATCTGCAAGCTCGCACTTCTAGTTCCTTTATTAGAAAATCTGTAAAGTTACTGTTTATTAATAATTTTCAAGCAAAAGATTTTGTGTTGCAATTTTTTAATGATTATATACTCGCCAACTGGAAAACAATGTGGTGTTCCACAGTATTCTTGACCTAGTAATTTTATTTTACTTGTAACAATAGCTAGTTGATCTTCGGCAGATGCAGACGATGTATTTTTCAACTCTGGAAAATTTATTATTTTTAAAAACTGTAATTTTAAGATAAGATTACAAAAATGATAAAGCAAAAATTTACCAGATTCAATAATATTTTTCCAAATGCCTTGAATCAACATCACATCTTGATGTCCAGAACAATGAATGATTGCCAATTTACATTCCCATAATTGCAATGGCTCTGCATATTCTTCATAAAGCTATATAAACATAATACTTTATTATTATAGGCTATTGTAAAAGTAAAAGTGAAGTACTTTACAAAATATTCTGTATATATACCTGAGTTATGTCAAGCAAAGCTGAGTTTAATCTCAATTTTGCATCTCGGACAGTCATTGGATCAAAAAGAACTTGTTGATTGTAAATAGTGTCTAAAATCTTTACAAAAAATCGTCTGTATAATTAATTCATCCACTACTTTGATGGCTAAATGTGTCTTAATTATTAACTACAAACTAACCTGTTGCTGTATACGAGCGACTTCCACTTTGTCTTCTAGTTCTCTTAAAAATACTCCAAGATGGGGTGCATAACCAGCTTCATCACTTCGCATGCAAACTACAGCTCTTGCCAAATATTCAACTCGTTGCGCTAAGGTAGCATCAGTGCTGTTGAAGCAATGTAGATTAATAACGAATAACTTTTAATAAACATTTTTCAACGACAAGGCAACCAGATGCACTTTTAAGCCTTTATTTAACAAATTATTGACGTACCCAACTTTCGTTGCAAGAGCATACAAAATTTTGGCAGCAGCTGCATGATTCTTGTTTCTTTCATAAAATTGCCACAGCAACTCTGGAGCATTTACGCGAATAAGATAAGCTTCAAGAGACGGTGTTGCAAGAGCAACTAATTCACCATGAAGACCCTTTTCTATCATCCAGGCATAAACAGAAGTGTGTAAAGTTTCACATGGAGAGTGCAGTGCTTCCTCTATGATTTCATGTAACTGAAGAATACACCAATTTTTTGTCAATTTACTCTACAAGGAATCATTTTATTAAATAAAGAAAATATAAGTACCATTTCTTTTGCTGAAGCAACTACAGCCATTGAATTCGATATACTCTGATTGTAAAGATAATCAAGCATGGCAGTGAATTCTTTATAAATTTCTAATCTGGAATAATTTCATGACAAGTATAAATTTCTTCCTTAATTGAGAATGCTTAAAACTTAGTTTTATATTACCTTTTCAAATAAGCGAAATTTCCTTCTTGATCTTCTATGGGTTCGTTACTTTTATAATAATGTAGTGCAGCATTATTAGGATCAATTTTTTCTGCACAAGTCAGACATAGTTCTAATACTCCTTGGTAAAAATGACAAGCTACAAACTGTTGACACACTGCTCCGATGTTTAATCTTGGAGCAACTTCTTTACAAAGCTGGAAAAATATAATTTACTCTCATTGTAATAAGTACATATATCACTTTTTAAATCAAATTAATGAGAAAAGTATATGCATACTTTTAAAGCTGATTGAAGATACGTTTCTTTCTCTTCTGGATTTGTACAACTTTTGGCTTTCAGTATTATTTCATTAGCCTATAGAAAATAAGAGAAAATATAGAAATAAAATTAAGAAAATTCGTTGAAATAATGCATTTTTTTACACGGAAGCGTTTAAATAATTAATACTTTTGAGCAGACGGCGTCTTCGCTACGATAAAGATTAGGGCATATTTCCCGAAGTTTTGCACTGACAGAATCAACGGACGCATTATCACCAAGATAGCTAAAAAAGTAAAAATTCAACATAAAATTATTATAATAAAAATCTTTGAATACTAATAAAAAGCATCGGTATCGCTTTACCTATCAATTAGGTGAATTATCAAAAGAGAAGAAATTTCATGACCAATTAATATAAGATCTCTGAAAGTGGCAGTAGAAAATTGATTGACTTGATCTTTCGATAAGCAGCTAACAATATTATGCAACTGATTTTCACAAAGAATTTTCCATAATCCAAGAATTTCGCATGCGTGAGTAATAAAAATTTTGAGAGCATCAAGCGAGTTTCTTTCTTCCACAATGGGTTCTTGAAAAGTAGTAGCAATTGTGCTATCAAAGCCATCCGTGATACTCCTCACTGTGCTGTGTCTAATTGGATAAATTAATATTATAAAATTATATATTATATATTTACTAGCAAGAATATCCTAATTTATTCTTAATACTTACGGCTTTGAAATATGAGTATTTTTGTTTAAGAATGAACGGAGCGCTTGCAAATGACCTAATATCCAGCCAATCTGAGTAGCGTTAACAGTGCTGTGAATTTGGCACTTGCCATTGACACTCTCCTGCTTGATGCAACGGAGATTCCAGATCGGTCGCAGTATCCTACCTATGTAGAGATAGAGGCCACCATGTTTTGCCGAAAATTGCTGCAGGGCTGTATCAGCGTTTGGCCCATTTTGCTGGGGTAGCTGCTGCATTGGCGTGCGCAACAGATGCGAGCGCATGTCCATACCTGGCATTCTGGGTGTTGACGTGCGCAAATCTGCTGGTAAAAACAATTAATCATCTATAAATTTATGTTTGACATAAAAGCGTTTGTCGGTTTCCAATGATTTTTTTATTTATTTTTAATTTTAGTAGTTCGAAATTTTTGGCAAATACCTGCAGTGACACTTGGAAATGGAGTGTGTGGCTCTGTTGATTGAACAGGTGCAATTCTTTGCCCTCCATACAAGAAGAAAGCTCTTGTGGCCCACTCAGATAACTATAACACATAATTAATGTAAGAATTAAAAATATTATAAACGTTTATAAAGTACATAGTGAAAGAAGTTTTGTTGATCGTCGTACTTGCGCATTTTGAGAACTTTCTAGCGTAGCAAGAATGAGACAGGTGGCACAGGCTTGCTCGGGCGATTGCGTCTGGAAATAAGCTCTCACAGCCTCAGTGTCTGGACCTCGCTGCTCGAGAAGAAGTTGTCGAAGAATATCGACGGGACGCACTTGAATAAGAACTATGGCACCCTGAAAGAACAATCACCAATTTTAATTCAGAATTCGAATGGAAAATGATGAGCCAATTAACTGATAGTGTTGCATTCACTTGGGCAGTAAGGAAGATGAATTTGCGAGGTGGTTCCATGTGCTGGCGAACGAGAAGTGGAGGATCACCCTGAGTTCCACACTGCTTTTCAATTTGAATAGCAGATTCTCCTGGAATTTCGGCTAACGCCCACACAGGGCTGTCCAGAGGTAAGATGCTCTGAGTCTCGGCGAGATAATTTGAGAAAGGATAAGCATCGTTGCTCAGGCACCAGGCGCTCTCGGTATCGCCACCACATATAAGAATTAGGGTTCCTGAGAATATAAATTCCAAATGAGTTGTGAAAAACTACACTTACATGTATCGAAATAAACTTACCCTTTCTGTAATGAGCCATCTGTACTTTCCTTGGTCTCATAACTGGCGCATTGGCGGCGTAACCAGGCGGCAACCTTACGTGTATTAGCTGTAAGCACTGCGGTCTACCCATGGGATTCGAAACAGAGGTACAGCTAAAGTAAAATCTCGTGCCTGTAGCCGCGACCGCCACCAAGTTCAAGTGCATCGATTCGCTTTCGTTAATGGCTGAGATACTGACGAGTGGTCGGAAGTTATTGCTGTCTAGAGTTTTGACTACGTGCACCGAGTTTTGAACCAGTGAGGCTTGAGACATTGAGGTGACTTTTGAGGCGCCACCATTATCAATGTCCCAGACGCTGATCGTGCCTTTATCACCAAGAGTGTAGAGGATGTTGCGTGAGTCGTCTACAGAGATGTGGACTATGGCTTCTTCCTCCGAGAGAGCCACTGTGACAAAAGAAGGAACCAGGAAAGAAAACGGACCCTCTGAGTGATTTACTTTTTTGCAGCGCTTTCCGAACCAACTGCTCTCTGCCTGTAGATTTCGACGATTTGAATAAATTATATGAAAAATTAGTGAAACCCGACATTGATGTAACATTTACCTGATAATATATTTCATATAAAGAACCATTTCTACCTCCTAGGAAAATTCTTCCACTACTTGTATTTGCAATGGTTGTAATAGCAATTCCATCGGTTGTTACTGTGAAAATAGGCTCTGGTACCAATTGCATTTCTCCTTGTGTTCCTATAATACAATTTTTTTTACTCAATCTGTATATACTGAATAACAAGTTAATCATACTAGAGAAAAATTACCATCTTCATTATCATTTAAAGTTACACCAAGAACAGTTATCTCAACTGTAGTTGTCAATACAAGTAAGTACTTTACATAGCTTTGAAAAATACCGGGTTTTGGCTTTACAAGACCAACGCTTATGATTGTCTCATTCAACCCATCGAAATATGCTACATCAGATCTAAAATTAAAATTAAAGATTACATTAAAATGTAATGAATGCATATTTTCAATTACAGCAATTATACATAATTAATGATTTGACTTACTCATTTTCATAAGACCATACATAAATATCACTGTCGATTGTAAGCCATGCTTTGGATATATCTGTGAATAAACCCATCATACAATGACATTGCATGTCTGTAAAGTGTTTGTTAAGGAAAAACTAATAATATTGAAATAGATAAGATTGATAGAGAACAATATTTTATAATAATGCTAATCTTTTGTAAGGATACGACCAAAGTGCTCCATAACTTCAGATGGTAAAGGTATTTTGCTGTGTGTTCTCATTTGATTAATGTTAGTTAAACTTAGTGATGCTCCATTTAAATTTGGGTAGTCGTGAACGTCAAGTCCACTGACAGTTGGGCCACCTTGTGCATTATATCGCATGAGATTAATTAATGATGGAAAATTGCTATCTGCAACAATGTGCTTGTCCACCATTTTTCCTGCCATTTCCAAAGCATCGAGATGAATCTTCATGGGCTCCATTTTGGCAAGGGTCATACCACTTTACAGTACCTAAAGTTTTGTTTAAATACAAACAAAAGATTTATTAAATAAAAATAACCATAGTACAATAAACTAAGTTAAACTATAATTTCGCAAATACCAAATTGTGTCTACAATATTTTATGTGAGCTGACACTGTTTTACATTGTTCTGCACATGCATTAAGGAGACATATACACATAAATTAAATTTAAAAGCAAATGGGCTTAGACACACACCTCAAAGAACACGTATAGTTTCAAAATAGTGTCTTAATACTTACACGAAAATAAATGAAAATATTCGCAATTCTCGCAATAAATCCAGTACAAGTATTAGAATAACATCCGTTCTCAAAATATTTACAAAAAACTATCAAACAATAATTGTAACATTGAGGTTAGTACCACCGAACGTTTTTTACACCACAACTTCATCAAATTCTTAAAAATAGAACACTCATATTTACAGTCTTTTCGATACGTTAAATGTTTAACTATTAGATAGTAGATTCACAAATTTATTGACGAAACCAAGCTTAAATATTAAATGATAAGCACTGAAAAATAAGGTTTCATGCCGGGGACCGCCGGCTGACCAACCGACATATTTTGTCCAATCTACTCGAAGGTTCGCGCCATCATATATGATATATATATATATATATATATATATATATTATTTAACAGAAGTATTTACAGAGGGCCTATTTTATTAATAATCGAAAATCCCGTAGACGTAAACATAGTTACCTGTTCGCAAGGCTGGGATATATATACCTATAGTACATGTAGTAAAAGCAATATATTTAAAAAAATTTCTATAACCGATTTCAAATCGTTTGGCAGCGCATTATAAACAACTATTTCTTTTTTAAAACTATTTAGGTGTAAGTATGTTTTTTTATTATGATATTGAAAAAATTCAAAATCTCTCAAAAATTAGTTTCTTTTGCACAAATGCACTCAATAATATTATTCAACAATGATCTTATATTGAATATATAAAAATATCAAAAAGTGTATATATATATATATATATATATATATATATATAAGCATAGCATATTTAATGATCCACAAGTTCCGGCAAGCCAATCATACTTGGCCGTTTCTTGGCTGAAATGATTAAGAACTTTGGATTGGTCAGGGTTGTCCGTCCATCAGATCATCGAGATCTATAGAGGGAGGTAGGTGTCAGCTGAGAAAAGTTCAGTTCTACTCGAAGAGATATAACATAAATATAACAAATGTATAGTACTTATAATGTATATGAGTTCTTTAGATCGTAAAAAATACGTCACTATAGTTTGTCGTGCGACTTTGCGTATGATTGAATCGATCCGTACTAAGTAACGGAATCCTATACAATTAATTACACATAATCTTAACAGCTGTCTTCAAAATTAATCTTACAGAGGTGAGCAAGTTCGCCATAAAGGGTGTTATATTACTTGGTTAGAGGTTAGTGTTATACCTATATTAAAACAAGATACTTTGTTTATCTCGCTTTTATATCATTACGACTAATTTTTAATCATTTCCAACCTCCATATCAATTTGTTTGCATACGAGCGTGGAAATTCGTCATGTCCACGGTGTTGACATTTTAATTTACTGGGGTATCTAAATAATAAAAATCTGTGTATTTTTACAGCCTTTCAAGATGATGAATCAATCTTTGACTGATCCTCTGATTTTGTCTGAAACAGACATTGAAGGAGGTGGGAAGGAAGAGCGTAATAGTGTACAAAATGATTTTGCATATCACAACAATGTGCATAATGCTGCAATTAAAATTAGAATGGGTATATTATTTAAATTCTATTGATAACCGTATTAACTGCTAGCTAAGTAAAGCTTAATATACTTAATATTTGTTGTTTTACAGCTTTTATTCGAAAAGTATATGGACTTCTCAGTATGCAATTGCTCATGACTGTAATTATCGCTGGCATTTTTTGTCTAGTTGAGCCTGTCAAATTCTATGTTACACACACGTAAGCATTATTAATGTCTCTTAGACTTTTAATGATAGCTCAAAAATAAAAAAAAAGTTTATTATTGCAGTGGCTGGCCTATAATGACATCATTCTTTGTCACCTTTGGACTCCTCATTGCTCTTCATATCAAGAGAAGAGACCATCCGTCAAACCTCATTTTACTAGCTTGTTTTGTAGATATCATATTTCAATCTCTAAATGTTTATATATATACTTTATAGAAATTTATTCATCTAACACCTATCTTTATATTTCAGACTTTGGTACAAGCGTGTACAATTGGAATTGTTGTTAGTCTTTATGATGTTTTTCTGGTCCTCGAAGCACTTTTTATAACCTTGACAGTTGTTATTGCTTTAACAGCATTTACTTTTCAAACAAAACGCGACTTCTCTGCCATGCATGCAGGGTAAGATTTTACTTAGATGATATGTTTTTAGATAAGGAATCAACACAGCTTTAGCTCACAAAAGCATGAGTTACTTAATTGATCTTGAAAACTGTATTTTTCAGACTATTCTCTGGCCTCTGTGTTCTTCTGATTGGTGGTTTACTGCAAGTGTACATTCAGAGTAGGTTGATGGAACTTCTACTTTGTGTTGGAGGTGCCATGCTATTCTCATTCTTCATTATTTTCGATACTCAATTATTGATGAAGACTCTTTCTCCAGAGGAGTATATCTTAGCAACAATTAATATTTATTTAGATATTATTAATCTTTTCCTGTATATTCTTCGTATTCTTGCAATTGCTCGAAAGTAATTTTTTGTTGAAGTTAGAACTTTTATTTTACTTTTCTCACACATTAAATTTTTTTAGATATTATTTTCTATTTTGTGCAGATTAGAAAGCATTTATTTACCAAAAAGTTCAATTCACATCATTTGGAAATAAAATTAAAAATTTGAATATGTGAATTATATTTTGACTCTGATTCATAGTATTGCTTTAATTTGATTCCAATACATATAAGCTATCGAAAATAACTTGAAAGTACATACAAGTTGAGCAGTTAAAGTACTTTTTACTTGAATGAACGATACAAAGCTTTCTTTAAAAGGAAGCAAAACTGTTCTAGCAATCATACTTTTTGCTAATTAAAAAGTATATAAGCGGTAATCAAAATTTTAAATAGCAAATTATGAAAGTATAGTAAATTATCAATATTAGCTGTATACATACAATATCCACTTTATATTCTAGTTACTTATAAAAAGAAGTCAATAGTATTGTTTGCAGTAAATTGTTAAATATTGTTAGTGCAACTAATGTTTGAATCTATTCGTATGAAAAAGCAAAACATAAGTTCAAAGGAATAATAGCTCTATTCCATTTTCTATTTATAATGTAAGGCAATAAGGTTACAAACTTTACAAGTGACTATTTTAATGAAAAAATAAGTATAATACAAATTATGTTAATGTGTTAATATGTGTAATATATTGGTTGAAGGGATATACTAAGAGAAAATTAATTATTTTATTCTCAGAAAAAACAAAATTAACGCAACTTTATAGCAGTATTTTAAAATTTTAACAAGTGTATGTGTATTAGTCATCAAAAGATGGCTGTTGGAGTAGGGTACTCATAAAGTTTGGAGTTTTGCAAATGAATGCACAAAATCTATAAGTATGGGGTTTGTGAAATGTAATTCGTTTTAAAAAAGTGAACTGTGCGATAAAATTTATCTTTTAGCGTGAATTAAGCTTATGATAATGTGTAACGAATCTAATGGTGCGTTTAAATGTTGATAATTATTGATTCAACTGGCAACTATAATTTAACGTGTTAGGATAGTAATGAGTGATTGTAATGAATTGTAATAATTGGAAAATGTAAGCCAAGGGTAGCAAAAAACTGTTTATGAAAACAGTACACAATAAGCGTCAATTTTTACAGCAATCCTTCTTTTTAAGCTTCCTAGATTTCCAGTGTAATCACGTTTTATTTTGTGCAAATAAATATAAAAAATTTTTTTTTGAAAAAAACAAAAATAGTTTTTTAATCTTTTTTTTTAATATTATTTCGATTACAGTCAAAACTGTAGTATTTGAAATAATACATATTTTTTTATTAAAGAAAAGGGCGAAGTGGTCAGATTGAAGTTTTACGACGTTTCCATAGCAGCAGCGCTCTCTTCACTGTATTTGCCCTTGTCCTTGCCAAGTGCAGCAAGACGTCCCTTGCTTCTTCGGTCAATGATCTTCTTGCGATCCTTATCCATCTTCAACTTGACAATAACAGTCTGGAAAGTGCATAAAGTCGCAGTTACAATATAAGCTCTTTCTTTCTTCGATGAATAAATTGATTTAATTTCAATAAATCAGTGCCAACTTTTCTGCAGTGATTAAACTAAGTAAGATAAGCTTGTCAGCAAACAAGAGAACCTTGAAAGTGACTTACAAATCAAACTTTCTGTTTAAACCTCTGTGAATGGTTTAGATCATCATCTTAATAATCTTAATAAAATGAGAGATTTGAATACGACACATAGTAATAGTAAATCAGAATTAATACCTTTGAGGGGTCAATGCCAACGTAAACACTAGCGCCGTTCATCTTTTCTCTCTGAATCCTCTCAATGTAGATGACAAACTTTTTCCTGTAAACTTGGATAACTTTGCCAACCTGTTGCCCTTTGTAGTGGCCTCGTACAACCTGAAAAGATGATAAGGACTTTACACTTCTTTGCTCTTAAATCATTATATATCATGTACTTTTGTTAAACATTTTAATATCAGTGCCAATTTCTCTGCAGATGATGTGAACAAGACCAATTCTGACCAATGTTAATAAGAGAACCTTAAAAACTATAATCAAGAAAAGGTCATCTCACACCCTATGTGAATGGTTTAGATCATCATATGGAAACGTTTGTCAATCATTCAATAGATTACTTTATTGACCAAGGCAATGTCATCTTTGGTGTGTGCGGAATTTGAATTAAAATTTTGATGAAACATGAAATAATTAATGTACAGTCAAATGCCAAAACACTACTCAAAGGTATACATTATATTATCGTTACCTGAACTTCGTCATCCTTGCGAATGGGCATAGAACGGACATTGTACTTCTGTCTGAGCTCTTTTGAGAGAGGAGCAGACATGAGCCGCCTCCGAATGTGAGATGGAGCTGTGAAATGCCGCTTCCTGTTTTTCCTCCTTGAGGAAGTCACTAAACTGTTAAACTTCATCTCGTTACTCCTAAAATAGAAAATTTCAATACCTGTATAATTACTTTCTAAAGAAATAACTAATCTTGATTCCGGTTGTTTTCACACATGTGAACACAAACATAACCTCACTAACACACATAAGAAAAATTTACTTATAGCAACAATAGCTTTGTGCAATGAATATTGACGAAAATAATATATAATGAGCTCAATGAAATACGCGATAAAGAAGTGCTATCTTTGTAACAATTAAAATGAAAACATCAAATGGGAACATACTCATAACTGTCAACAAAGAGGTTACACGACTCAATAATATCTTGTCAAAGAAGAAAAATATATGAACAATAATGTCACGAATCAATGTAGTATTCATTTTGCAATGTCGCTATAAGTAAACTTCGTACGATTTTTGAGGATTGCGCGGATTTTCGGAGGATAACTCACCGAAAAGCGGCACCGTTCAGAAAACGAGAACCGGAAGAGCACACGACGCTCCGGAAAAGAAGTTGTACAGCAAGACTAAAGGTAGATTTGCATGGCCGTATAAGCTTCAGCTATGACTGTGCGGCCAATGAAATCAAAGCACCGACTCCTACCACTTGGTAAGAAAGACCTTCTATTGGTCGCCGACTCCTATAATTTGAAAACGCTTATCTAATGTTCCTACGCATGCGTTCTTTTAAATCCCTCGAATCACGATCTGAGACATATCTCTTCTATATACACATGATCAGGATCGCATTGATAAATTGTTGTAAAATTAAATTTATTATTGAATTTTGAAGCAGAAGGATAGAGACTCTGCTATTGAGCCATGATGAGAAGTCCTAAGTAATTCGATTAACATTATATTTACATAATAAAACATTGATTTAAAATAAAATTGTTTTTATTTGTACGCCATACACGCAGTTAAAAAAAATTCAACAATATTTCTTCAAGAAAATGTTATCGTCAACAATAAGTATTAACTTGTAATAATACAGATCAAGCAATACCGTTTACTTTAAAGGTATAGTCAATAATTCTGTAAGCAGATTAAATTGGAAGCACTATCCTTTATGCGTACATACAATATATATACAGAGAAAATAATGAGCAACTTTCCAGCTTAAAAAAATATTATTTTATATTTTAAATAAATGTTACTAAAATATCTTTATGACGCGGCCGAGCTAATTAAACTTGTAGAAATTCCATTAGAATTGGAATTACTTGAAGAAATAGTAGTGCTTTGGGTAATCAATGATTCATCTGTTGTCGCTTTCGATGCAGCTGCGCCTCTTTCAATCTGTTGAGCTTTGGGAGCACAGGCCTGACGCACGCTCATTTCCCAAGAATCTAACAACTGTGATACAGAATACATTTTGGGTAATTTCGAAAGTCGAGCATCCAAACCTTTTTGTACAGCACTTAAATATGGAGTTGCATATTCATGACTTGTAAGGACACATCTTGGAGGTACATTTGGATAGTCTTTAGGCACTATAACTAACACTGGAGGCACGCAAGGTAAATGCTTATCATCTAACCAGCATATCAGCTGGATACATTTTGAACCATTTTGTTGTGCAGGGTCAAGACTCACCTGAAAGTAAAAATCGTTTTTAAATATAATTTATGTAAACTTTCTCATTTTATGAAGCGTATTAAGATATTTAAAAATTACTTTAAATCTTTGATCCAGACGCGCTATTTCTCCTTGAAGAACGTCTGGTATTTCACTATGAGCTTCTTCAGTCTTTCTTATCTTTAATGGTGGAGGCATGCTTCTACAATGAAATCAAGGAAATATCTTTAAATCATTGCATCTATTTTAATTAAACTACCATGAAGCTTGCTTACTTGATCTCTGGTCCGAACAAAGATTCTACACAAGGCCCAAATGTTCTGTGTAAGGTATGATTAGCTACTGGAGTTTGAAGTAGAGTTCCTACTACTTCTAGTAACGGCGTCAAAAACTGATGTTCTTTTAGACTGGGAGGTATTGTGGGACCTGTATTGGATTCTAACTTTTTATTAAAATCCATTTTTTCCAAGGCAATTTCGCATTTTTGTAACACCTCTAATTTTGTGACTTGACTGGGGTTTTGTAAAATTTCCAACAGTTTCTTCATCTTGCTCATCCGTTCAGTGTCTGGATGTATTTAAAAAAATTCAATAATGTTTTATAAAAGAGATAAATTTTTATGTAATATTGAACAATTACTTACAGCCTTCATTAGTCATTTTCAATATCATTTTGTTTAAAGGATCTATATATTTACGAAGTTTTTGAATCTTCTCTTTGAATGCCTGATCATCTTGCAATGGGCTAGGAACAGCACCACCAATTATTCCTGCAGGAGTGTTTAAAGAGCTACTTGGTGATGGCGCCATAGCTTTATACAAAAAGTAGATTACAAATGGGTTTAAGGTATATCATACTTTCAAAATAAACACAACTCACTCATAGACCTTGGTCCTCCAATCATAGCATGTTGAGGATTCGGCGATGGAACTAACGCGGGCGATGGCACCATTTGGTTACTTTTAAAGTATAATTAAACATTTTAGTAATAAATAAATAAATAAATAAATAAATGTAACAAAAAGTACCTTCCTGGTGCACCTAATCCACTAGGGCTTGGCACAGACGGGGAAGGGCTCTGTCTTAAAAACTGATTAGGCGTTATATTTCTTGGTCCTGGATATCCGGCATTCATCATTTCAACAGGCTGTTGATAACAGAGATTAGTTGTACACATAACAAAATACAAAATCCTTTTTAGACTAAGAATTAACAAAAAAATGGTATGGCTACCTTTCGTTGCATATGACCAAGTTGTTGTTGAGACATTTGGTTGACATTCATTTGTGTGACATTCATCTGGTTCATATGTTGCTGCTGTTGCTGTTGCTGCTGCTGCTGCTGCTGCTGCTGCTGCTGCTGTGATGGCGATTGTTGTGGTTGTATTGTGGACTGCATTCCAGAATTCATTGGACCTCCCAGTTGATGGTTAATCATTTGATTTTGTACCTGATTCTAAAGCAAAATTTTCGCTAATGAATATGGTTTTCTTATTTTGAACACAATAACAAAATTTTGTCAATTTGGTAATGATAATGTGTATAAAAATGATATCAAGAAAAATATTAACTTTATTTTGGACCTGCATAGCTTGTTGTAACTGATTAGTTCCCATGTGGGTTCCACCCATTTGCTGCTGCTGGCCAGGTTGAGATCCCATTTGTTGAGGCATATTTCCTTGATTCATTTGATTCAATTGATTCATCATTGGACTGCCTTGCATATTTTGCATCTGGCTAATTTGATTCATGCCCATTTGCTGACCTTGCAGCATGCTCATTCCAGACATTTTATTATGCATAGCCTGCTGGATGTTTATTGCCTGTCCAGGGCGTTGATTTAAATTTTGAAGTACTGCCAAACAAGTGTATCAAATAGATTAGGACTCTTTAATGTTATTATTGTTATTATTATTATTATCATTATTATTATCATTATTATTGTCATATAATTGTTAAAATTATGACTATCATCATGATGTATAACCACTGGTTGATGAAAAAAATATGTCCTTGTATACATCCAAAATATTGACAGAATACTTTCATTGAGATAATATATTTCTAAAAAAAATGAAAAAAGTAAATAAAGCTGAGCAAAGGTCGTCATTTTACTTCAAAGTTTTACATAAGTGAAGAATCTGTGCGCAAATGCTTAACAGTAATTTATTTTGTATTTTCTTATCAAATTTTGAAAACAAATCAATAGTAGCGATTGAATATAAAATGACTTTTTAGCATATTAGAAAATATGATGATACTTACAATTAGTAGCAACTTTACCAGCTTGCCCCATTTGTTGACCCATAGGTTTCTGATTTTGACCTGGAGCTTGCATTCCCATATTATTATTATTACTAGTAGCTTGATGTGATGCAAGTGATTGTAATGCTCCAATTGGATCTTGCATACCTTTTTGTACTGGGTTGGCTGCATTTGCTCCAGGTACCATGCCTCCAATTGGTTTCTTTGCATCTGCAAATCAAAGAAAAGATTATATTATCTATTTTCTTTATATATCATTCAATTTTTTTTTGTCTTAGTTTCATACTTACTTGTTTTTATATACATCAATAGTTTAGCTGTGTAATTGAGATACTCATCCTGAAATGTTTAATATGTTGTATAGTAGAACCACAAGGTGTTTACAATGTCAAAACCAAATAACCAAATACAGAAGATTAAATCTACTTTTCACCTTAGTATTTGCTTTGCTGTATACGTGATTCTCCAGGTCACTAGCATTCCTTGCCATTGGTAATTGGAATTGTTGAATTTGTTCATCTCTGAAAAGTTTTAAAATAAGAAATTGTATAAATATTTACTTTGTAAATGCTTCGCGAATTTGCCATTACATTTTACATGAATACAAAATATGTTATCTTACATTTTATGTATCATACTTTGACGAAAAGTTGGGGTCCTCCATTCATCTGATGCCATGGTTGAAATTTTAGTCTACAAATTAAATTATCTGAAGGTATGAAAAAGAAATCTATAATTAGGAATTTTAATTCTCATGCGTATCAAATAGGCATTATAGTGTACATACCTTCCAAGTTTATCAAACCTGTGGAATACTAAGCTGAGTACAGATTTTTATCTACACTTAATCAATGATTAAGAATTTCTCTGTTCATAAATAAAAGATTTTTCAAAATCTATACTTTGGTTTATTGGATTTCATCTGGATATTTTTCATAGGCATGATTCCTAGCCTACGCAACAATAAAATTTATACCTACTTATTAATCAATTGCATTGCCCACCATATTGTTTTAGAAAAATGTAAGAGTAAACCACTATATTTCACTGATATTACTGCAATTGCTTAACATTGGAAATAAGAAAAATTAAAAGTTTTTTGTGTAAACTGCACGTGCGATGTAGGTGTCCGCCATTGCAAGTACATGCATCCAAACACATAGGTACACTTGTAATATTGTATATATAAGCGACGATGCTCAAAGTAACAAAGATCCTAATTCTAAATATACATATAGAAACGCTAGCGTTGGTATATATTGTATATATATAGGTTAGGTATCCATCTATACTTGAATCACACAATGTCAGATGTCACTGACGTGTATGCACATTGCACGTATGCTGTACATGTGCAGTCCTATATAGGTATGCAGTACTACACCAGTGCATAGCTCACAAAATTGCGCTAAAATTTCAGATAAATGAATGTTTTAAAAAAATATATCTTTTAAATAACTAATATCGATTTATATATACTGGAGAGTTTATTTCACAACAGTGTATAATCATTACAGCTATATTGCATTTTGCTTAATATCGATATACTTACAATTACAATACTTTTTTTAGATTAATTTTATAAAAATATTTATTATGTATAAATAATACTTGTTACATTAAGTGGTATTAATTATTAAAATGCATATTATTTACAAATATGTAGCCATGTTCATACCTACGAAAATGTAGGTGTTTTTATTTATTATACTTTAAGCCTTTTTGTTTATCTACAAATTTGTCATTATCAAGAAATAAATAATTTTTAAAAATTATGAATCAATAATAGTTTTTGGCACTATTATTAAGAGTATGCATCAACATTTGTTCATATTTCAACGAAAAACCAATGTAAAAGTACATACACTATAAATTACATTATGCGCACAACTATATAGATATTTAGGGCAGTGACATTGTTAACCTTAATTTATCTTATATTTTATATTAGATATGTTAAGGAAAAAAAATGCATCGCTGATGCATTAATTTTAGAGAAGAATTAACATTTTTAGGAACATCCTTCAAAACCTGAGCTCTTATTCCGAGAGTCGTCTTATATTTCATCAGTACTAACACTGCATAAAAGAATAAGATAAATAAATATGCAGAGTTTTGTAAAATTAAGGACAGGAAAAATTTACTACGTCGAGATCAACAATACAAAAGTAATGAGTATTTGTAACTAAAAAATAAATTTGAAATTAATACTTATGGTACCTGCAGTTGCTTTGCGTAGGTATATAAACCTATATAAAAACGCACAATCGCTCTCAAATATGAAATACAAATCTTTGTTTCGAAAAAAATCTGCAATTTTTTCTTGAAACACTTTTAGAAATTCGAAAAAAATCACGAATTTTCACAAAACGCCCTTATAAATCTACAGATCACTATTCTAATAATCATCGTATGTCGAGGCTTTACGAGCTGGCCATAGTAATCATGCTATTTGCGGAAATGCCGTTGGCGATAGGATTGATAGGTGCGGCGGTAACCGTAGTAGCGGACAAACTGACTGGAACAGTAGTGGTCGTCGTCGCTGGAATCGTTGATGCCGTCGTCGTAGAAGCTACTAAGTCGCTGATCTGCTGGAGACTTTGGTGTTGGTGAGCTTTGGGCGCACTAGCCTGTCTTACGCTCATTTCCCAAGTGTCCAGAAGTTGGGATATCGAATACCTTTTGGGTAGTTTGGCTAGCCGAGCATCCAAACCCTTTTGAACAGCACTGAGGTAAGGTGTCGCATACTCATGGCTCGTGAGAACGCAACGAGGCGGGATAGCTGGATAATCTGTCGGGACAATTACCAGTACAGGTGGCACGCACGGCAAGTGCTTGTCATCTAGCCAGCAAATTAACTGAATACACTTGGAACCATTTTGTTGAGCTGGATCGAGGCTCACCTAGAAGATTGAAGAATATTGGGTAATTTCGATAGAGTTTTTGGGCTCAACATTAGTCAGTAACAGTTAATTACCTTAAATCGTTGATCTAGTCGGGCTATCTCGCCTTGGAGAGCATCAGGAATTTCACACATACTTTCTTCAGTCTTCTGTCTCTTTAAAGGTGGTGGCAAGTTTCTAAAAAATGTAAAAGTCAGCTATTTTTCATAATGAAGTTGTATGATTATGTAGCATTAACTTAATATTATCATATCTTACTTAATTTCAGGTCCAAATAAAGCTTCTAAGCAAGGGCCAAATGTTCGCTGAAGAGTATGATTAGCTACTGGACTCTGCAGAAGTGTATTCACTACTTCCAATAGAGGTGTAAAAAAGTGATGCTCTTTTAATGTTGTCGGCACTACAGGACCACAGGAAGCTTCTAGTTTCTTAAAGTCCATTTTTTCTAATACTATTTCGCATCTCTGCAATACATCTAATTTTGTACTGGAACTAGGATTAGTCAGAACCTCTAAAAGTTTTTTCATTTTACTCATTTTTTCGGTATCTGCTTCGACGGATTAAAAATACAATTAATATTTTTTGTATTGAATATAAATTATTAAAACGCATATATTCAATAAGAAACTCACTTCCTTCATTAGTCATTTTTAAGATCATTTTTCTTAGGGGCTCGATGTATTTACTAAGTTTTCGCACTTTGTCTTTGTAGGCCTGAGTAGTTTGATCATCTTGTAGTGGGCTTGGAGTTGCTCCTAATGTACTAGCAGGTGTGTTCAAAGAGCTGCTGGGAGAAGGAGCCATTGCTAAAAACATTTGGGAATTCTGACAAATTTTTGCTTAAACAATATTAAAAATACACTATCATTTTTTGTGTTATTACATACCAACAGATCGCTGTGCTCCTGCAAGCATAGAATGTTGTGGATTAGGTGACGATACTAAAGCTGGTGATGCTACCATTTGGCTGTAAATTAAAATTCGTGAAAGGATAGTCGATTTCTATATTATTTGGTTGTTCATTTATGTGCTAGTTGTATGAGAAATTTATTAACCTAGTTGGTGTTGGTACTCCAAGCCCACCAGGGCTTGGTGCAGAAGGTGATGGACTTTGTCTCAAAAATTGATTAGGTGTGACATTTCTTGGCCCGGGGAAACCAGCATTCATCATTTCTACCGGCTGCGAGTATAAATCTAATCAGTACCCTTCTGCCTAAAGCAAAAAGTTAATTAAAAAAAATACTCTTAAATATTATCATGACCTTTCTTTGCAAATGACCAAGTTGCGTTTGAGATAACTGATTTGCAGCGATCTGAGCAGGATTTATTTGGTTCATGTGCTGTGACTGTTGTGGTGGACCCTGCTGTTGATTTGGAATTCCAGGTTGCATGCCCGAAGTGATTGGGCCCCCCAATTGATGTCCGCCCATTTGATTTTGCATTTGATTCTGCAACATGACAAATGAATGCATTAATGCCAGTGAATAACGAGATTTAATGCTAGGTAATCTTACCTGCATGGCTTGCATTTGACTGGGCCCTATTTGTGGTACAGTCATTTGTGGCCCACCCATTTGTTGCGGTTGACCAGTCTGAGGTCCCATTTGCTGTCCTATATTTCCCTGATTCATTTGATTCATTTGAGCTAGCATTGTGTTTCCTTGCATATTTTGCATTTGAGCCATTTGATTTACGTTCATTGGTGGGCAACCAGGTTGACCTGGCATCATAGCCATTCCTTGCATCTTGTTGTGCATTCCAGGCATATTCATTGGTTGTCCAGGGCCACGATTCAAAGTTTGTAGAACTGATAGTTGATGAATTGATATGAGAAAATGTCAACGAAAATGTCAACGACTTATTTCATTCCAATTAGAGGGAGATTAAACTCACTGTTTGCAGCGTTATTGGTGACAGGAGCTTGCTGAGGAACCATATTTTGTGGATTTTGCCCTGGGCCTTGCATTCCCATGTTAGCGTTGTTGCCGGTACCTTGACGAGCTAGCGTTTGTAGTGCTCCAATGGGGTCTGGCATACCCTGCTGAACAACGGGATTAGCATTATTGGCTCCTGGAGTCATTGATCCTGCAGGCTTCTTATTATCTGTTATGGAGTGAAAAATTGTGCTTAACGTAGAGTGAAAAAATAAAGGAACGCAAATATCAAGGAAAAAGACTTACTCATTTGAGAAATGTGGAGTATGAGTCTAGCGACAAAACTCAAATAATCATCCTGAAATGTTAAAGTTCATTAGATGAATATGCAAAATGATTGCTACTAGAATTAGGAAAAGGTAGACAATGATCGTACCTTGGTCTTGGCCTTCATAAACACATGGTTCTCCATGTCACTGGCATTTTTGACCATAGGTATTTGGTACTTTTGAATGTGCTCGTCACTAGAAGTCAGAGTAATTGACATTGGATGCATCTGTCATGGTATGCTCATATAGCATATTATAGAATCATAAGAAATGACTAGTCTTACATTTTAGCTATCATGCTTTGCCTGAAAGTAGGCGTCCTCCAGGAATTCGGATCTTCCGAAGACATTTTTGATTGGTCTGCGAAATTTGAAGCTTAATTATGATGCACGAAACCTAACAGAGAGAGAGAGAGAGAGAGAGAGAGAGAGAGAGATATTACACCGGAAAAGAAATCAACGCCGCGGATACGTTAACACTACATCGAGAGCAGCTATTGTTCCAAGTTGTAGGACGTTTTGTTTTGATTAGTCAGCAATGTCCACAATATGGCCCCCAGCAGTCTGCGGTATTATTGCTTTTCTATAGCGGGTCAATGATTTTTTCGCTTACGGACATTAATCTGCAAGTTTGGAGCTGTCGAGGAGAGTCGTTAACGGATCGCGCGACACATCGGGACTGTCAGTGATGTCGCGTGATGCTAATCGCTAAGTAGTTGTTTACTTTACCAATATCGAGGGCATGAAACGAACTGCATAGTGAATAGTGCGCGGGTGCGCTGTACAAACTGCAGCGTTGCCAACTTTCGAAAGCTGCGTTGCTCGAGTCCGCCTCGTTGGCGGCTTGCTTTTGAAAAGAAAACCTGCGGGAAAATACGTAGTTAGCACCGGTGACAATGTAACAGCGATGATCGTAATTTCGCTTCGCGGTAAACATCTCCTGCAAACGATGCAACCCCCTTTTTCCCGATGCGAATTTCGCCGGCGCCGGAAAGTGAGCTGTCCCGAGAAGGGACAGGTAAAGCAACCCCGCTGACGCTGGCAATTGTGCAAGCAAAGCGCAGCTGCGTCTTCCTTTCTGCGTCTTCCTTTCTGCGTCTTCCTTTTCGCACCTCTCTGATCGCGTGCCGCGCGCGGGGGAGTCCCTGCGAGAGAGAGAGATATATATATGGCGGGCCGTCAAGAGGCTGGCCGACACTTGCCCGTCGAGTCTCGCTGTGTGGCAAAGTATAATCGAGGATGGCCGAACGAGCACACTCCCCGCCTGGGCCGTCGCTGGCGCTGCTGCTCCTGCCCCTGCTCCTGCTCCTGGTCGGCTGCGCCGAGGCTGCTGCAGCTGCTGCAGCTGCAGACGGTAATCATCGCACCGAGCTTGCTTATTTACACCTTAGGATAATCTCTCCCGGTCGATCCGCGCGAGCAGCAGAGACAGGGACAATTATAGGCGGCAATTATAACCATCGACGGCTGGCTGATCGAGCGAATGAACATTTCAAGCCGAAGGTCTGTGCCCCCGCATCGTGAGCCGAGCCGAGTGGAAGGCGCGCAAGCCCCTGGAGCGCGAGCCCCTGCCGACGACGCCGACCCCCTACGTGGTGGTCCACCACGGCGGAGTCTCGAGCTACTGCCAGGACCAGCCGAGCTGCTCGGCCATAGTGCGCTCCTACCAGAACATGCACCTCGACGAGCGCGGCTGGGCCGACATCGGCTACCACTTCCTCGTCGGCGAGGACGGAAACGTGTACGAGGGCCGGGGCTGGGAGCTCGTCGGGGCCCACGCGCCGGGCTACAACGGCCAGGGCATCGGCGTCTGCCTGATCGGCAACTTTGTCGGTGAGTCGAGGGCTCGCCATGACGGCGATTGGTTAACCGGCTCTACTCGTGCTACGTGCTCTTTTCTCTCCCCCGCAGATTTCCTGCCGAACGAGGACGCGCTGCGGGCCCTGCGCTCGCTCATCAGCTGCGGCGTCGCCCTCGGCAAGGTTCGCCAGGACTACAGCCTGATCGGGCACCGGCAGGCCCGCAACACCGAGTGCCCCGGCCAGGCCCTCTACGAGTACGTGCAGCGGATGCCCCACTGGACCGACAGCCCGACGCCCGTGCCGCTCAACTCCAGCTCCGGCTAGCCCGTCTCTGCTCTACCTATTGTAGCTCCACTATAGTAAATACGTTATAAAAGAGCCTGCTGAACCTCGAAGCACGAGTTTTTCTATTCCCTCCCATTACGTCGGCTTTACGTAACGCGCGCACATCTGCCTCCTCTAAAGATAAAATGGAAAAGCACACGCGGCAATTATTGCGCGACAATTAGCGCGATGACAATGACGATGAACGAAGGCCCCGTCTGCGTTCTGCGTTTCACGGATGCGCCGACTGCTCTACTAGCAGCTTTGTCAATAAGCCTAAGCTCCTCGTAATTTATATAAGTATTTATCCCACTGCTTGCGTTACTATTTGTAAGTAACTCTTGGACTTGCGCGATCAATCGCGCGATTAATCGCGCGATCAATCGCGCGATCAATCGCGCGACGATACGGATCTCCCGCAGCCGTCGCGGGTGCTTAAGAGGAAAAATTTCACGGGCCCCCGCGAATCTGATGAGCTGAGAAGCCATGGCATTCTACGCTACAGAGAAGCTCGGAGATAAAAGGAACGGAAAGAAAAGCCGATAAGCGCGCCGTGCGCAGCGAAGCCGATCGTCGCCGCGGGAGCGAAAGTGATCGGGGAAGAACTGACGCGAGATATCGAGCTCGGCTTACAGATAAATTCATCGACGCAGACTGCTGCATTCGAGTGCCGGCCGGCCAACCGATCGAGTGAGTGTGGCTGGGGGAAAAACAGTTCACGGCTCTGTGAAAAGTTTTACAACGCCGCGATGCTTCGGCGTATCAGATTCCCAGCGATAGGCGGGAAATTGCTGTTGTTCTTGCTGCTGGCTTCGGCTCCGGCGGCTCGAGGAAAGTCCCTGCCTGACAATTCCGTAAATGGTAATACGATTTCTCTTTGCCGTTTCGAATGACATAATACACAGGCCTGAATATATAACAACTAACGCAGCTCCTGCCATAATAACGAGAGCGGAATGGGGCGCGAAGCAGCCGAAGGGCCCGCTGGCCCCGCTGGCCGTCGAGCCTCCGCCCTACGTGATCGTTCACCACGCCGCCTCCGACAGCTGCACGAGCAGAGCGATCTGCCAAGCCAGGCTTCGATCTTTCCAGGTAAGCTCACTCCGATACTGATCGAATGCTACCGGTACAATTGATTCTGCACCAGGAGTATCACATGAATACGAAAAACTGGAGCGACATCGGCTACAACTTCCTCGTGGGCGAGGACGGCAACGTTTACGAAGGTCGAGGCTGGGGAAAAACCGGCGCCCACGCCAAAACTTACAACGACAGGAGCATCGGCATTTGCGTCGTCGGCAACTACGAGAGTGAGTGAGCCGTTCGGTGAGCCGTTCGGTGAGCCGTTCGTGCCCCCGTACTCCCGTTGACCAGGTGCATCTCTGTATATATGTTTCTGCGCTTCACAGATCGGAGCCCCAACAGGGCCGCGACCGACGCGGTAAAAAGCCTCCTTTCCTACGGAGTATCCTTGGGCAAGATCAGCAAGGCCTATTCGCTGATTGGCCACAGGCAGGCCTGGCCGACCTCCTGTCCGGGCGACAAGCTTTACCAGCTCATTCAAACTTGGCCGAATTGGGTGAAAGCCCCCTGAGCGTGTGAATTGTTTCGTGAAACTAATTCGATGATAAATTATCTCTTATTTATGGACTATTTTTATTTTATCATTATCATGCGCTTGTCACGAGCGGGCCTTCGCGGTCAAACTTGGCTGTAGATCGTGACCAGCCGATTCACGGCATTGTCGTAGCTGTCCGCTTCGGTTCTCACGCATATATCCAGTCTCGAGTAGCCTTTGCCGTCCAGGTTGATTCCGTGATCTCGCACCTGGGACAATTTTTGCAATTTTCACCAACTAGAATCGAGTCTCGCGTCGGAATAGAATAGAATTTATTTACCTGCAAAGGGATTCTTCGGCCAAAGTGTTGGTTGAGCTCCGGGACGCAGACGACGGAGCCGTAGCCCAGCCTTGGAAGCTCGTCCATAGCCACGGTGACGTAGTCGGCTCTTCCGTCGAGGAAATCCTTCGAAAAGAATGCGCGCATGTGTCGTCACAGCGTCTGTCTGTGCAAAACGGCAAACACGGTCCGGCGCAGCCGAGTTCGAGTAATTTCACGATTTCGCAACTGAATTTTACACAAATGACGCGGCTGCCGATCTTTATGCAAAGTTCCGGATAGATAGATAGCGCGTTATTGATCGGCTGTTATTCGCCATTTTTTTCGCGATTTATCACATTCAAGGAGAAATCTCGGTGAAGACCCGAGCGATTAAAATCGTCGAATGTCGTCGACCTTTGTATTGATTATGCAGACCAACAGTTGCGGGATTCACGGCGTATGCCAATAGCGGAAAAAAACTAGTTGAGAATAATGTCGCGTCATTCGCGATAATAACGCGTATAGGCAGAGCAGCTTATATTTCAAATGAATTGTCGTCTTCCGAAAGTAAGCCTGGATTATTACAACGAATACCTGCAAATTCCTCAACTTCTTTCCTCTCGAGTCGAGGTAGTCCGACTCTGCGTCACTAGTGAAGTCTGGATAATATGCCGTGAGAGTGGCGTTATAATGGGCTCGACCGGTACAGCTCAGATCCGAATCACTCGGCGCTGGTCCTGCGAGCAATCAAGTACATAACTGTCATCGGTGTGATGGCGAGAATTGTTAAAAATGAGATTCGAGGAGAAGGATACCGACCATTGGCGCCAGCAGCTGCGAGCAGGCACAGCAAGAGCAACTTTTCCCAGCTCTTCATCCTGCGATCGGACGGCAGTGCGATTTTCGACTGGCCACATTTGCCAAGCGAACCGCTTCGTGTGCGGAATATGCAGCAGCGAGCGTATTGTCGCAACCGTTGCGAAATTCGCGCGTCAGCTGCCTTCGAGTTTAGTCAAACTGCTAGTCAGGCTTTTTCGTAGATAAGTAATGAGGAAAGCGCGAGTGGCCTAACAAGGAAAATCGATGGCGAGCGCATCAAAAGTCGCAGCGATGCAGGCTATAAGAGCGGTCGGGGACTCGCCGGCCGGCGTTGGATACGTGCCTTATTCGCTTTGTGCGAACTGCAGAATTTTTTCCATCGAATCCGAGTGAAGAGCTAAATTTTCACCATCGAGCAATAATTAATTGCTCGACGTCTATAAGCGCCGTGTACATTGTACACGCACGCAGGCACGCGCGCGTCATTGCGGCGCAGCTGGAAAAGAGAGGCAGGCAATGGGGTGGGCATAGCTATAGGCGCGATGTGGGCCGTCGCTTCGCCCCATTCGCGTCCCATTCGCGTCGCGGCTCCGCAAGCGCGAGCTTTTCCAGTCTCTCTCTCTCTGACGGCACACGCGCTCTCGAGGTGGCGGCTTTGGATCTTCCAGGGAAGCCTCCCAGAGCAGCGACGGATGACAGGCGGCAAGCTCGAGTGCCGCGAGTCCTCAGGCTGCTTTGAAAGAAGGTACGTACTCCATCCGAGTATGCGTAATTTGTGCGCATAGCGAAATAAAACGCTGATGCAAGTGTCGCTTGCGAAACTTTTTGCGCGTTTCTTCTTTATCGCGAAACATAGTATATGCGCTCTTCAATTATGCAAACGTGACTTGCAGTTTGCGCGGCGTGCCGAAGAAGCGCTCATTAGCGTGAATTTTACGACGGCTCCGATTGACTTTCGAAAGGCAAAGCGTGAGCCGAATAGTTAATTGGCCATCCATACGGGCGTAGGCTGCATATTGTATAGAAAGCCCGTCAACGGCCGCAGCCCCAGTTTCCGAGATATACTCTTAGGTCATACTCTTTATCCGTTGAAACAGAGTCTTCTGATTCTATAGAGCCGCACATGTCGCGGTTTATCGATATCCGATGCGACAAGCCTATAACCAGTATAGACCAGCAGCGCCATTGTATAATGCGCCTGAAGCTGCGGCAATCGCCTCATCGCTTTATCTTACACCGTGGATGAGACTGTTCACAGGATCGTCGCAGATGAACTCGACAAATCTGAAGCACTGGCTAAGTCGCGGCGAGCTCGACAAACTCGAGCATGTCGTCCTGGAAGGCAGAGGCGCGCGACTGCTGGCCGAGCAGTCGCCCGACCTCAGGACGAGGGTCTTCCTCAAGGGCTTGCCGAATTACCTGGTGGGTATCGCGCTTGAAATGAAAAATTGAAAAGTTGAAAAATTGAAAAATTGAAACACACCCTTTCTCCGTTGCAGACCAAGATCTCCCAGATCCACGACGCGGTCGTGCGAGGCTCGCTGGCCGAGGCCCAGAGACTCGTCGACGGAGAACCGAAGAAGAAGCTGGTCGTCGCCAAAGACGCGGCTGGCACTCCGCTGATCCACAAGTCCGTCTACTACGACCACCAGGACATCCTCGAGTGGATCGTCGACAATTACCCCAGGACCGTTGAGCAAAAGGACAGGGTACGTCTACCTACCTCCGTCGGTAACGACGAAATCGGCCCTCGATCTAGATCCGTCGGCCAGCTTACACTTATATTATACGCGAGTCGAGACTATATAAAGCACTTAGGTGTATCCGCGGCATCGCGTGACCGGCGCGAACCACCTGTTTTATTTTCCGGTTCGGATATCGCCGCTTCCTCGTTCGGCCTCGTTTACACACTACTCGGCTGTCGGCTGCACGAGAACGTGTTTTTCGAAAATGATTTACTTTCTGCACTTGCCTCGGAACGCGTGCAAAGCTCCAGCCCGTGGGCTGTCGGGGGTGGGGTGCGACTTGCGGGCGCTCTGCTCCCCCCCTGCCCCCTGCCCCCGAAGAGGCACTTACTTAACTGCTGTGTCGCTTCGCGCTTCAGGAGGCTCGGACGGCGCTGCACTACTGCGCGGCCTGCCGCGAGCCCGAGGCCGTCTGGGACATCCTCATCGAGGCCGGCTGCGACGCGAGCGTCTGCGACAAGCGGGGCAACCCCGCGGCCTACTACCTGCAGCGCGGCACCGAAATCGAGCTGCCCGACCCCGACAGGATGCCCGGCCGCAGACGCCGCTCCAAGGACCCGTCCAAGTGGTCCGGCAGTGAGTACAGCTCTGTGCCGCTTGTATATTGACATTGTAAACATTGCTTCGAGTCTATAGAGTCCCCCGCTCGTCTGTCTCTCATCGACACAGGTGTCCGAGCCTCGCCGCGCACCGGCGATCGATTAGTCCGTAAATTTTTAAAGCGCACCCTGCGCGGCCATCTACGAGGGACGCTGCTATATATGGCCGACACAAATGGGCGCCGATCCCTCGCTCCTCCCTCATTTGCGCTAATTCGCCGGCGGCTATGTCACCCCGTTCCGCATTTTTTTCAACTTTTTCCCGCCAATGTTTGACCCTAATGGCTTGCGAGTCGTTTGAAGGCGCTCCTCGACGCTTGTATTTATCTTTCGGCGCTCGTTCGACTCTCTAATGGGCTTTTGATTGTTTATCATCGCTCTTGTTTTCCAGGGAAAATCCACGCGTCAGCAGTGCGCTATTCGATAGGGAAATCATTGGCTGTAACTGGCTATGGGTTTAGATGCGCACACCTCATCCCAATGCTAAATTAATTGAATTGCCAGTGACCCAGAAAGAAATCGCGTCGTGGACATTTTAGAGCTCTATACGCTGCCATCGGATTGCAAATAATACATTTTCTTGCCGTCAGGACAAAGAGGAAACTTTTTTATTTCCGTCGACTCTTGGTCTGCGATTAATTCTTGTTCTTTCGGCGAATCGCGAAGGAGCTTCAAGGTTAAAACGAAAAGGCCTGAAAATTCCCGGAAAGGTTTGTTTGATCGAGCCCGGTAGCTTAGCGCGGAGTTTGGCGGAAAAATGACGCGGCGAACATGCAACTCGACTGAATAATTCAGCCGGACGGTTATAATGCGCCTCGGGGGCTCCGCTAGGTGCAGTAGGTATACACGCCTGTTTGCAGGCAGCGCGACGGGCGCAAATTTGCAGACGTAGCGCGCATAAATTGTACCTACATACGCAGTCGTCTGCGCATCGACTGCGGACACTGCAGACTATAGGATGCTACGTGCGAGAGTAGGAAGAGGAATCGGTTCCCAGTGCCAGTCGTCGCGATGGGGAAGGCGAGAGCGGCCCCGGCCACCGGTATTTATCGCCCAGCCCTTCAAATTATTATTATTATTATTATTATTGTTGTTGTTGTTGTTGTTATTGTTATTGTTATTGTTGTTATTATTATTTCCAATGAGATCCAATTAAAAAAGACCGACACGAATTGAACTAGCTCACCCAACGCTTCCTTGCTCGCGACGTTTTACTTTGAACGATTACACTACTGCTACGGCCTTCCAGCTCAAGTTGCCCTCGTTATAATTATATAAAAGTTGCAAACAAGCATATACTGCACAACGACGAGCGCGCTTGGCTATACGGTCGAATCGTTTCTGGCGAAAGTTCAGCTTTTGCTCCATTTTTCTCCAGGCCTCGATTTCAAGCCGTCCAACATAAGAATATGGATTCACAATAGAGACATCGGCAAGCTGCAGCACGTACTATGGGAGGGTCACGGATCGAAGCTGCGCTGCGAGACGAGCAACAACGTTCGCGTGAAAAGGTTCCTCGAGGCGGCTCCCTTCATCATGGTACGTATACGCGACAGGCTCGTCGTCCGAACGCGCAACACTAATAAGAACCTCGCGGCCGCGATTGCGCTTCTGATAAAGGGCACGATAAAGGACATCCACAGCGCGAGCATAAAAAACGACCTGGAGGGCTTTAGAAAGAAGCTGGAGGAGCCCGTCTCGCCGATAATTTTATGCAGCAAGGACAGCAATGGCCTGAACGTGCTGCACAAGGTAACTAGCCTATACTGTCGCGGCAAAGTCGATCGATCGAGGTTTTTAATGCGATACAATACAGGCCGCCGGTCTGGGCTACGTGGAGCTGGCCAGGGAGATCCTCGACAGATACCCGGCCATCGTGAACGCCCAGGACAGCGAGAACCGCACGCCCCTGCACTACGCGGCCGTCTGCAGGGACGGCGGGCTCGTCTACGACCTGCTGCTGGAGTACGGGGCCGACGAGACTAGAGTCGACAACGTAAGCGCCCGACCACGTGCTCTCGGCATTTTCCCCATATAGGGCTCGCTTGAAGTTGAACGAAAGGTCGAATTGATTCGCAGCGCCAGAAGACGGCCGCGTTCTACAAGAACAGGCCGGCCGAGCTGGACCTGACGAGTCTGGTGCTGGTGCCGGACGCGCCGCGCGTCTCCGGGACGAGCTACCCCCGGCACTGGGACTGGCGAATCATCGAGACGGACCAGCCGCTCACGCGAATGAGGCGAACCGGCAACAACGCCGACGACGATAGCGCCTTCGGCAGCGCAGAGTCGGCCAAGCTGACCGAGGACGTCGCCAGCCCGGAGGTATTGCGATTGACCTGCACCAACCACCAGTACCAGCACTGAGTCTCTTGTTTTCTTCTCAATTAGGCGGACTCGTTGCGCTGTTTTCCTTCTTATCAGACCTATAGATTAGATAGGCTACTAATAGAGAATGATTGGCCCGGTCGAGAAAAGTAGGACTTGGCTCTTGAAATCCCGAATACTGCTCAAATTTGCTGCCGGCACTGTACAAAGTAGTTGCACTCGTAAAATATTAATTTCATTGGGGTATATGAAAATCATACTTTTTACCCAATTCATAAGAAAGAATGAGACTTTCGCTAGAAGTACACCTGCACGATGTAAGATAGTAAGATAGTGGCAAACGGAACGCTTGCTTCGCTCGATCGATCTGGTTAAATATTCAGTCGCCGCCTTCGCCGTTTCACCGGTATTTTTATTTTTCCTCGGGCACACTTGGCACAGTTAATCATGAAATCGCACCAAAACTAGACGGATCGATTACTACTTCGAATGGCTTCGAATCATTTTTCGTCTTTATAATTATGAAATCTTTTCATCATTTTGAAAACTATAAGAGGTACTACAGTGTTTTCAGTGTCATCGCATCGATCACCTGACATTTTATAAACAATTCTCATTCGCTAAATCAATCCTAGCCAAGTATAGGCGATGTTACGTATTACCAATGGAGCTTTGTACATACAATATGCCGATTCCGTAATGACCGTTGGTAACGACTTGTAATATACTAATGCCCTTTATTTGAGTAGTTTCAAGCGCTTTCACAGGGTGTAAAGTGCCCAGTACAACCAAGTTTTTTATTTGATTGCATCAACGCAGGCCGGACGATTTGACAGTTTGCTTTTCGAAAAAGAGACTGATCAGAGTTGCGCACTTTGCCTGCAAGCTGTTTGAAAGATTGTCGATAAAATGCAGTAAAAAGGGCGGTGAACAAAATTAGCAGACTCTTTTACGCTGTAGTCCCTCTTGTCAAGTACAAGTGAAACGAAAAATTTGCGCACAGTATCTGTCAAAGTGCCGAGGCAGGCAAAAATACAATTCCCCCCTAAAAATCAAACAGATCGAGAACGCCGAAGACGAGCTGAACGGCAACGAGGCCGCAGAGGAGGAGGAAGCCCCCGCGGGCGACGAGACCGCCGAGAAAGCCGAGAAAGACGAAGAGAAGCCGGAGGGCGAGGAAGAATCTGCCGAACAAGCGGAGGGGGATGAGCCGGCGGAAGACGAGCCCAGGGTAGACGGGAACGAGAACCCGGAGATAGAAGTGACCGAGGCCGACGACAACAACAACGAGGAAGAAGAGGGGGAGGAGCAGCAGCAACCCGTGGAAGGAGAAGAAGCCGAGCCGGAAGCGGGGCCGGTTCCCACCGAGGAAGAGGAGGCTCCGGAGAAAGAGCCCGAGGAAGAGGGGGATGGGGACGAAGAGGAAGAGGAGGATAAGGCCGAGCCCAGCACCGCGGACTCTGGCTTGGTCGCCACGCCGAACGACGAGGAGCAGGTTAGAGATCAGTAGACACACCTGTCTTAATATGGATGTTTCGTTATTTCATTGCAGGCTCTCGACGGCTATTCACCGCACAATCTAGCTACGGATCTATCATGTGCTAATTATTTTTCCGTTCGGTTTTCTCGCGCAAAACGCGGTGGGATAACTCTATTCTCTTACTCTGCTAGCTTGGAGGAGATAAATGCATTAGCAAAGATTTTCTGTATTATATGCGTTACATGTGTGTCCCTTGTCTTCGCGACGTTTTATCGACAATCTTCTTCGTTACTGTTGCGATATTGCTATATAATACATTAAAGAATACGATAATACGTGTTTGTGGAATTCCAACCGCTATAATAACTAAATGCAATTGTTTATTAAGTGTCAATGCAACATGTCTGTATCACCAAAGAGATTGTTATTCACACCTATCTCCTAGAGTATTTCTTAAGAGAAATTGAAAAAATTGTCTTCTTTATATAGTCACTTTGCTCACCACACTATATCTGTTGATGTACAATCCAATTTATTTATGTATCGCTTAACACTCTTTTACTCGCATACTATATATTCGAATAACTGCAACGGTTTTAAGACATACTCCAAGATATATATATATATATATATATATATATATATATATATATATATATAATATAAATACTGTCGTTTACCAAAGTTCGCACGCTTTAATTATTACGAGAAATTCGAATAAACAGGCGGGTAATCGATATACTTGTATGTTTTGTACATACACTCATTATAAACACAGAATTCTCAATAAACTGTATGATTATTACACTGTACTAGCTTGTTGTATACAATAATTAATCGAAAACCACCCCTACCATTTGTATTTTCGTCTTATCACCGAAGCTGTATTTTATAGCTAGTTTTTGCACCAGTGCGAGCCAAAATTGAAATTCGTAACTTTTTCATACTCCTTGTTCCTCCCACCGCCCTCTTATCTAGTGTAAGTAAATGATTGAAGACTGACGAAAACAAGCATAACAACGCGCGCTTGCGCCCGAGTCGATTTTCCCATTACTAATTCAGAAGCTTGCGTGGACTAGATAAATGCAGCGACGATCGGCTTGATGAGCTTTTAACGAGCAATTAGCGACGAAATTATTTATCCGTGAATAATAATAATAATAATAATCTGGCCACATATCGAAATCTCTAAATATGTGAAAATAGTCGAGCGAAGCGCGCGTACAAACTCGAGTCGTCGAGGCAAAAGTGGTCTATGGTAAAGTAAGGAGAACGGCTCGCGCTTCCGCGCGTACAGAGCGGGCAAAGCCGACCAGAGAAGATAGCGATCGATGATAGAGCCGCGCGTGTAGCCGCTTATTGTCCCATAAAAGAGGCAACGGACGCGTCTGTACGAAGGGAGATCGATCGATATCGAAGAGGCGCACGACGCACATACACCGTGAGTGTAGGTCGCGCTGCTGGCGGCCAGTGAAAATCGAGCGGCCGAAGCTTCTCGAGCTTTTTCGCTAAGTTGCAAAGCCACGCGGATAATCGGCTCGGCAAGCAACGAAAAGACATCGCTGGTGTTTCGCAGATTAACGTCGAGGAGGAGGCGGAAGCGGAGCCCGACGAGGCCGGCGGAGAAGAGGCGCCTGGCCAGGAGGCGGAGGAGGATGGCATGGCCGTGGACGAGGAGACGGCCGAGCTCGTGGAGAACGGGACCATGGAACAGTTGGCAGCGCTCGTGTTGACGGGCGAGGGGCACCGGCTCGTCGGCCGGCACTCGAGCAACCCCGAGTTGCAGGCCTTCATCGACAACGTTCCCGCTTACATGGTGAGCCTCTCGCCCTCTTTCGCTCCAGCCCGAGCTTGCTCGCCCGTGTTCACGCTTCTGATCCCGTGCGCTTTCCACACAGGCGAAAATACGCGCCGTGCACAAGGCCGCGAGGGAGGGCAACCTCAAGGAGCTGCAGATATCCCTGGACAGGCGCAAGTTCGCCGTCGCGAAGGACCCCTCCTCGCCGCACGGAGCCACGCCCCTGCACGTGGCCGTCATCTTCGGCCACACGCCTGTCGTCAGGTACTTGTAGTTGCAGCAAACCTTGGCGAGTCGGGCGAGTCGGGCGAGTCTAACGAGGTGTCGCGTCGCGCACAGGTACTTGGCGGGCCGGTTCCCGGAAACGGCGCACGCCCTCGATCTGGACGGCCGGACGCCGCTGCACTACGCGGCCACGCTGGCCGACAACGGCCACTACTACAATCTCCTGCTGCATCTCGGCGCCAACCCCCTCGTGCAGGATAACGTGAGTATGCCGCCCTTCGGCCCGTTCGCGAGCTCAGTTCTCCCTTCTCACCCGACGACCTGTCGCGACTCCTCGCAGTTCGGCCAGAAGGCAGACTACTACAAGCAGAACCAGGACGACCTGTCGCACAAGCAGCTGCTGCGCGACTTTGGCGCGCCGGAATCGCTCGCCGACGAGATGCTCGTCGACAAAGGTATCGACAGTCTTGCACCCATGCATTTCATTACTTATCGCAACACACACCCACACCCACACCCACACACACACACACACACGTACACGAACGGGCGGTCGCGCGTTTAGATTCGAATTTTCGCTTCATCACACGCTCCTTGCGAGAAGAAATTATTCCGATACTATTCAGTCTAGAGGTAGAGCTCGCTTGATAGACGAGGTATACGTAGCGGGTAGATTCCATAAATTTTATAAATAAAAAAGTAGAGCGTAATTTTTTCTCCTCACAAAACAGCGAAGGTAACCAACTTTCGGAATGAAAAGTTGTTTTCATTTTCGAACTACATACGCGCGCACAGCCACACCAAACCAGAATAGATTATATGTATACTAACATGTGCGTCTTACTGTTCGAAATCATGCTCACGACGAAAAAATCACCGCACCACGCTCTCACGCCCATAAAAATCGAAACCACGAAACGAAAAAACCATCGCACGTAGTGCCCGGCGGCGACAAGACGTCCGCCCGCCGAGACGTGGCCGAGCCGGAGACCCTGGCGACGCTGGAGCGCTGCTTCAGACTGCTGACCAGCGGCGTCGGAGCAGGGGCCGCCAGGAGGAGCTCCGTTCCCTCCGTTCCCGCGAGCCCGAGCAGCCAGCAGCACCAGCAGGCCCTCGGCAGCGGATCGCAGACGGCCGGTACTTTGCTCGGCCGCTGCCTCAGGCGGCCGGTCTTCGAGGCAATCAAGCACCGCGTGACCTGCATGGATCACAATCTATTTGACGTCATTTGGCCCGCTTTGAAAAGATTTAGCAACGCCTATGCCAGCAACAGCAGCCTCGAGGACGGCAATGTTAACGTGCGCGAGCGGAGGTTCGATTACTTTGCGAATGATGACCAGCCCCCCAACCCCCCCCCCGCCCCTTATTCGCCCGCGATAGCGCGATCTGCGGCGACATCGAATTAATTAGAAACCCCTCGTTTGGCAAAGTCGAGCAGCTCGCGCTGCGTCGTGGGCGAATACGGGCCCACCCGGCCATTCCCCGATAAGCAAGCGACGAGGGCGCTTTCTAACGCGCCACGCGCCCACTCAGGCTCTCGGTCTCCTCCTACGACGAGGACTTCACGGGCAACGTAGTCGCGCCGGATTTCGAGAGCTACAGCGTGTTCGCCGAGCTGCTGGACCCCCTGATCCGCGACCTGCACTGCGTCACCGCGACGGGCGAGCTGCCCGACCAGCCCTCCTCCCGCTTCTTCCACGAGGACGAGGTCGAGCTGTCGAGCGCCGGCAAGCAGCTGAGGAGCAAGGCCGCGGACGAGGCCGTCCAGATCCTCGAGGGCCGCGACCTCGACCCCTCCGGCAAGCACGTCATGGCCGGGCTGATCGAGTGCACGCGCAACCTGGCCGGGCACCAGCTGCCCCTGACCATGCGCATCAAGGACCTGGAGGAGTCCGAGCGGCTCGTCACCACGGCCCTCATGAGCCCCGAGCTGACGAACCTCCTGGCGGAGGGCTCGAGCGAGGACGAGGCCGGGACGTACTACACGCTCAGCGAGATCCTCGACCCGTTCAGCGAGGTGCGCTCGAGGCTCGCGGCCTCGGGCCTGCTGCTGCCCATCAGCGAGACGGAGAACAGCGACGAGCGCCGGCTGCACGGCAAGCACTGGCCCTACGGCCGCGGGGTCTACCTCGCCAGCGCCGCGGACCTGGCCGTCTGGGTGAACGTGCAGGACCACCTGCGCGTCCTCTGCTGCAGCAGCGAGGCGCGGCCCGGCCGGATGGGCCGGGCCTACGTCAGGCTCGCCAGGCTCGTCAACGCCCTCGACCGGGCCTTCGAGTTCGAGCGGCACCCGAAGCTCGGCTTCCTCACCTCCAGGCCCTGCGCCCTCGGCAACACGCTGCGCTTCGACCTGATCGTCAAGTTCGCCGGGCTCTCGAGGAAGCCCGAGGACCTGAAGCACCTCTGCGTGGTCAGGGGCCTGCGCATACACCCGACGCTCAGGAGGGACACCGTCAGGCTGGGCAACCAGCAGAGCCTCTCCATCGGCGAGCTGCAGACCTACCAGGACTTTGACCGAGCCGTGCAGAACGTGCTCACGCTGGAGAAGGAGCTGGCTCTGAACAGCTCCTTGAAAATCGCCACCGTCATCGCCAACATATTCAAGCGCAGGCGGCTCTCTGGCCCGAGAGCCGCCCGCTCGTAGAGAGTGAGAGAGAGAGAGAGAGAGAGAGAGAGAGAGAGAGAGAGAGAGACGCCGTCCGCACTCGTAGCTTTAACAACCAATGGACGTTTACCCATCAGACACGAGACACCTTTTTCTAATCGTTGACTAATCCTAATCATGTATGTATACACGTTGATGAGCATAAACTACCGACACCCAGGCTCTGCTTGTACACGCCCGAAGGACCGCCTTGACCAATCTAACCTCTCATCATTTTTGGCCAATCGATAGAGCCTATGAACGAATGAGCGAGCGACTATAACTAAAAGATTATGCGAAAGACTGCAAAACAAGCCCATCAAGTTGGAAAGATGTATGAGATTCTTTATATAGCTGTAGCTGCTCGGAGGGCTTGCGACATCAATCGTAGACTCGAGACTTTTTGGGTTAGTAAACATTTCGCACGTGATTCGATTCTAATATACATTTTTTATAATACTTATATTGCTGTTTCAAACGAGTCGATGATTTGACGCCAGATTTCCCTTTGTAAACGATAGGGAAACGACTCCGATCCGAAAGCGCGATACGAGAGCTTCGCCGAGGTTAAAGACACTTGCTCAAATTGATTTTTCCCCGTATACAATTGATGCGGCGGTGGAAACTTGTGGCGACAAACTATCGACGTCTTCTTCGTTCTATGTCACTCGCACCGAGCTAATCTACACTGATCAATAAATGTGGCGCAGCACATATCTTTCCAACTTGATGTTTTTGCTACGGTCGAAGTGCGAGTTCTACGAAATGCTAGAGCGCGAGAGAAAGCGACTTTTTACATTAATCTTGACAAACCGGTTGGATGGAGTCCTAATTATAGTTATTTTCGAAATTACAGGACGTCGTATATTTTACTTCATTTATTAGCTACGTAGACATCTCACTTCGATATTTTGAACGATATACATACATATTCTTCCTTACATGATTGTTGATAAATATAAGTTTAAGAACCTTGTGTATTTAACACCCCCGCCACTTATTATGTGCGCATCGATTTTCCCTATATTAACGAACCAAAGTCTCAACTCAACGCCGGCTTCGCGACTACGCTTTTATGAGTGTGCGTTTGCTACGAGCTGCTGGTTACGCAATTTTCCAAACCAGACAATGGAGAAGAAAAAACAAAGCCTGCTGTTATCTTGTGTGTGCATTTTCATTTACTTGCATCTTTCGCTCGCAGTATTTTATTATGGTTTGCTTGAAAATGTCCATTCATAATTATGTAAATGTTGACATTCATACGTGTTTTACTCGTTGTTGGAATATCTTTCGTAGTCATGTGTTTTTGTTTAAAGTCGACGTGCACCGATTGCTTATTTGCAATTTACTTCAGTGAAACGTTTATTATATCTGCACTACACGCAGAGTTTAACTTTTCCAACTTTGTGTTTTACCATGATTTCACGTATTTTCAGATCTCAAAATTTTTCAAGACGAAGAGGGACGGTACTTAGCCTCGTGTAAGCAAGAACGCTATATTACTAACTAAATCTGCATTTAAATTTTTTTATCGGTATTATTTCTATTCAATTAATTTCAGCACTAGGCGATCCACTGATAAGAGGCTTGACAGAAGTAGCAACTACTCGGCCAAAAGATCCCGTAACGTATCTCGCTACGTATCTATACAATTTTGCCAACCAAGGCAAGCCGGAAGAAAAGTCCGAAGTAAGTACTGTATATCCCATCTGCACTGAGACCCTAAAGACGACAAATTCTAATCTGCCATTTTTTCTCGAGGATTCGAATATTTTGATAATACCAGAGGGGGAAGATACTGAACAAGAAGGCAACTCAGAAGAAACTCAAGAGAATGAAACAGAGAATGAGATTGAGAATGACAATGACAACGATGACGGATATCCTCAAAGTCCGGACTTGGACACCCCCGAGTCACTTTTCGCATCAACAGAACGGGTGAGCTCAAATTGCTGTCTTAATAATTGCAAAGCAACGAACAAATTATTTTTCATTGACTCGTTGCAATATTCGATTTTTCGTACCGACTGCAGGACGAGAACGGCCAAAGCTCGTTACACTTTGCAGCAAACCGCTCGCACGCTAAAGACGGTTTGTACCACCTCCTGCAAGAGCGGCAGATCAACATCGCGTTCAGAGACTCCCGATACCGGACAGGCCGAGACGTGGCCGAGCTATCTGGCAACCCCGAGAACGTCCAGGAAATCGATCGTTTCGTTGTCTATCTCGCGGCTCGAGGTAATTTCAAGTTAAGCTTTCGGAGGTGATCACTGTGGACGCACGAGTAAATCATTTTTTTTACGTCGTTTAGGTGAAACTGACAAACTGGTAGAATTACTGATGGAGGGCTATGATCGCATACTCGACACGGAGGACGACGGCAAAAACGTACTTCAGATTGCCGAGGAGGAAGATAACAAATCCACTGTTGAGTTTCTCAAATCCATAAAAAATTACACCGTACGTATTGCGATCGCTGTAAAATCATCATTCGGCTTGGTAAGTATACATATGCGAATCGTCTGCATATTAAAATTTCAGGAGCTTAGAGACGAGATTCATCGCGCCATAAGAGCAGGCGAGTCCCTGAAAGTGCGCGAGCTTCTCGAGGTAAATGGCGAAGGTGCGAGACTTTTGGCGCTGGGGAAAAATTCAACCGGGCGCTGCTCGCTACACATTGCGGTGTTGCGCGAGCACGAGGATATCGTGCGTTACATTGCCAAAACTCATCCCGAGACCCTGAGGGTTGGCGATAATGTGAGTTTTCAAATTATCAAAAGTCGATCATCCTATTCGAGTAGAATTGTTGGGCAATTTCTCAAACTTCCGCTTTCACAGCTGGAAAGGACCGCTTTGCATTATGCAATGGGAGTGCCTTCAGTGGAAAACATGAGCAGCATTCTAATAAAGGCAGGGGCCAAACGAGTGCAAAAAGATTTGGTGAGCTATTTCTATCCACTCTATACTGATATAATTGAAAAACAATAACGATTGTAATCTTCGGCTGATTGCGAACCATTGCAGAGATCGCGACAGCCGTCTTACTATTTTATGAACAAAACCGACATCAAGCAACTTCAGGACGAAGAAGAATCGATGAACAGGTGAAACGACGAGGAGGAGGCATGACACGCGCGCGAATGCTTGAGAGCAAGAACGAGAGCAATGTTGAAACAAAAATACAAAACGAAAAAACGCATACTAATAAATAAGAATCACGTAGCGAAGGTTAGATCGAGCAGTTTATATGAATAAATGCAATATTTATGTAAATACGCAGGTCTCATCAACGTCGTCTCAAAAGATAGAATAATAAAAAAAATGTGTATCTTACATCATTCAATGATCTTTGTTCAAAGCGCGGCTCCTTATCTACGTACGGATGTTCTTTTGCTGCGCTGATTTTTTTTCACTACTCTTGAAGTCGTCACTGGATTCGAGTTGTCGGAATCGTCGCTGACCTTCTCTAATAGCGGCTGCCACGGTGTAGGATTTGTGAACGCTGGCTTGGCTTTTTGATGCGCTGCAACGAGTGCGCAGTTTATCATTGGCGGATCGTCTGACGCTTAGTAACGAGACACATCATTCACGACGGAACTAACGTAACAGTCCTTGGGTAGCGGGTTTAGGCGTATTCCTTGACTTTTCTCGCCACTTTTCGTAAGCTTTCGAGCTTTCCTGAAGTCTCCTCTCTTTCTCCTCTTCAGCCTTCTTTTTTCGCATCAGTTCCTCTTTCTCGTAAGCTGAAATACACGCGTATATATGTGTTGAATGAATTTAACAATTACATCAGACTTACTGCGTATTTATCGGAACTCACTCTTGATCAATTCATCCTTCTTCCTACACCACTGCTTGAGGCAGACGTCCTTGGCACTTTTTGCTTTGTTCTCTAGCTCCTGTAGCCGGTGCTGGAGCTCGAGCTCCTTGTCGAGCAGCTGACGTTTGAGTGTTTGTTCGCGACGTTTCCTCTCCAGCCAGCCCGAATAGGATTCGTTATCCCTACGTTCTCGAGCCTCGCGTGCTCGTGCCTCGCGCTCTTCGGCCTCGCGTTTGCGCTCCTCGGCGCGACGCTCCTCCTCTCGTCGATTCTGAAGCTTCAGACGCTTCTCGCGCGCCCAGTCTTCGTAAGATATTTGACGGAGCAATGGGACGCCGTTGAGACGATGACGACCGGACGACAAGGAGGTAGTACTCCAAGAATTGCTGGCTTCCATTTCGTGCATAGCTGTCGGCGATTTTCGGTGATGGAAGTGCGACCTACACACAGGATCGGACTTTAATAATCAGACGACTGTGCTTTTTGACATTAAACAGTCAATAATCCCCGACACAAGCAAATTAGTACGCTCAGGCTTGGGAAAATAATAAAGATGATTTACTCCTGTGGCTCGCCGCCTCCACCTTCGCGGTCCTCCTCGTTGTCAGTAACACAGGTGTATCGCTCGTCATGATCGTCATCTTCGTTCTCATCGAATAACCGACATCGCCGTTCCATCGACGAAGTCGTTGTCTCTGGCGTGCTGGACGCAGCTAACACTCCCGAACCCCCGTAAACAGTCGATTCCGTGGTCTCTCGCCGCTCTAAACTCAATTCGGAGAAGTCGCTGGTGATGGCGTTTGAGTCCCCGCTGCCGAGTTCCAGCATCTTTCGATGGCAGTGCTGGTTCCCCGCGTAGTCATCTTCCGACGGCGAGCCCGAGATACGCCTATCAGACAGTTTTGTTATACCGAATGTTCAATCGCAGGCAAAACCCGTGAAAACTTACCAGGTTCTTTGTCCATCGCGGCTCTCTGTGAGCGTCTCCTCCTCATCCTGACGGCAGTCGATCCGGAAGTCCGGTCCGGAGCGCGAGTACTTTAGCTCGTCGCGTTGCCGTTCAAAGTGTCTGAGCACGAGAGCTGCATGCTCGGAATAGCTGCGGCTCAAACCCGCCGATCTTTGCTCCGACCTATCCCCGTTCATGCCTCCTACTGAACTGCGACGCGAGCGAACCGGCGCGAAGTGTTGCGCACTGATTTTCCGTTGTTTTTTCTTATCGTCTGCTAGGCATACGCGCGTTCTTGGAATTGCACATATACAAGTGTTACGGCAGCTAGCTGAATGCCTGAATACGAGCCTGATTACTACTTATACATGTAAACGAGATGAAATGTAATTGCGAGCCTATCCGTAAAACAAGCAAGGAATGTTTAAAGTAACTGCATGGAAAAATGGAAGAACGGGATCGTAGTACAAATAACTTTTCAACTTTTAATAAATTATAATAACTGGGTAAAAATGATCCCGGCTGCGAATAAATAAGTAAGGCATGTTGACGTTCTATGTAAAAATGTATTTCAAATATTCAAGTATATTTAATTTTTTCTTTCTACTTAAATATTTAATTTAATACTCTTCGGCGCCTTCGCCCTCGCCCTCGGTGGAGTCCATGCCGACCTCTTCGTAGTCCTTTTCCAGAGCGGCCAAGTCTTCTCGGGCTTCCGAGAACTCGCCCTCCTCCATACCCTCGCCGACGTACCAGTGAACGAAAGCACGCTTGGCGTACATCAAATCAAACTTATGATCCAGGCGAGCCCAGGCCTCTGCGATGGCAGTTGTGTTGGACAACATGCACACGGCACGCTGGACCTTGGCGAGATCTCCACCAGGAACGACAGTCGGAGGCTGGTAGTTAATACCGACCTAGAAATTGAAAAAATTGTATTAGATTTTAATCGTAGAAATGAGAGAATTTCTGCTTGGATAGTTTTGAGAATAAAAGTAGCGATATTCACCTTGAAACCAGTTGGACACCAGTCTACGAATTGGATGGTCCTCTTGGTCTTGATGGTGGCAATTGCAGCGTTTACATCCTTGGGTACAACGTCTCCTCTGTACAGCATGCAGCAGGCCATGTACTTGCCCCGACGTGGGTCACACTTCACCATCTGGTTGGCTGGTTCGAAGCAAGCGTTAGTGATCTCGGACACCGACAGCTGCTCGTGATAGGCTTTCTCGGCCGAGATAACTGGGGCATAGGTAACCAGAGGGAAATGAATCCTTGGGTACGGCACCAAATTGGTCTGGAATTCAGTCAGATCCACGTTCAGGGCCCCGTCAAAACGAAGAGAGGCGGTGATGGACGAAACGATTTGGCCAATCAAACGGTTGAGATTTGTGTAGGTTGGTCGCTCGATGTCCAAGTTACGACGGCAAATATCGTAGATGGCTTCGTTATCGACCATGAACGCGCAGTCAGAATGCTCTAAAGTCGTGTGCGTGGTAAGGATGGAGTTGTAAGGCTCAACAACAGCAGTGGAGACTTGCGGTGCTGGGTAGATGGCAAATTCAAGCTTGGATTTCTTGCCATAATCCACAGAGAGTCTTTCCATGAGAAGAGAAGTGAAGCCAGACCCGGTGCCACCTCCAAATGAGTGGAAAATCAAGAAACCTTGAAGTCCCGTGCATTGGTCAGCCAACTTGCGGATTCTGTCAAGGACCAGGTCAACAATTTCCTTGCCAATGGTGTAGTGACCACGAGCATAGTTATTGGCAGCATCTTCCTTGCCAGTAATCAACTGTTCTGGATGGAAAAGTTGGCGGTAGGTACCGGTACGAACCTCATCTGCAATTAAAAAAAATACATGCATTAGTTTATTTTCATTTAATTTTTGTTGTAAAATTTTTTATTCTTTTTATAGTAACATGATTTTGAACATACCAACTACGGTTGGTTCCAAGTCAATGAAAACAGCTCTGGGTACATGCTTGCCAGCTCCAGTTTCACTAAAGAAGGTATTGAAGCTGTCATCTCCACCTCCGATGGTTTTGTCTGATGGCATCTGGCCATCGGGCTGGATGCCATGCTCAAGGCAATACAGCTCCCAGCAGGCATTACCAATCTGGACTCCAGCCTGTCCAACGTGGATTGAGATACACTCACGCTAAAAAAAGTATAAGTCCAATATTAAATTAAATTGATAAAAATACTGTTAATTGGTGTACATTTATAAAAGCAGCAGTGACATCAGCATAGCCATTTTAGTGAAAGATGACACAATACAATCTACTTTTTGATATTTTAAGTGAACAGGATGCATGATGTCATAGCTGCCTTATAAGGACATACTATAAGCCTCTCTGGAACCAATCCAACAGACTGAAAAAAGTCGATGCAAATTCAAGAGCTCCATACATGGCTGTACTTTCACATTGTCTTTGAAGAGACTCGATACGTGAATTTACTAATGGTTTTAGTAACTATCAAAGTTTTAAAACAATCAATTGAATGTATTCTAAAAACTTTTGAAATCCGCGATATACTTTTTCAAGTACTGAAATTCTTTCGAATAATATAGTGAGAAACGCCGTTTCTGCGCACACAAAGACAAAATCTCTCAACAGACGTATAAAAAAAGCGTGTTTTATGTGCATGAAAGATATCGAGTTTTTTCTATCCGTGTAGGCAAGGAATCATCGTATTCGCATCGTTTGTAATATAGGACCGCGCGAGTCGAAATTTTATTTTTTTTTCAATGCCTCTTAAAAATGAACAAAAAGAGGGATGATGACTCATGTGAAGCAATAAACGCAAGGGCGGTGCCGGCCGGCCGAAGGACTTGGCGACCGTTAGGCTGTGTGAAGCAAGATGGCCGTTGCAGGCGACGCTTACAAAGGATTCACTAGTATATCCGCTTTTCGGAGAATTGCCGTTTAAAACGTAAAATGCACCTAATGCGAAATGTCGACTTACCATTTTGATAAATAGCGTTGATTTTTAACGTTGACGTCAAAGATCAGAGAAGGGAGCGGCGATTGTTGGTTGTCGGACGAAGCGGGCAATGCAGCTTCCTCGGCGGCAACTAGTCGACTGTGGGGCTGCGCGCGCGATCCTCGCGGGCATTCACGTAGTGCTGTAATTGGGTGGGACTATATATATATATATATATATACATAGGACGTTGATGCTACCTTGTTATTGGTATAGATATATGTGCCTTTACGGAATGGAACGTACTGCGTTTGCGCGTTTCAGAATGCGCGGCATTTTCAAATCGTGAAACTGAAATTTGTTTAAAAAGCAGTTTCGACTAACGTATGAAAATGTTGGTGGCTCTGAAAAGGGCCGTTTCTCATGTAATGAGGATTTCAATTTCGCTCTCCTCATATGCGTCGAGCTTTTAGCGTGAATGGGCGCAGAGGTTTGCATCTTCGAAGAGGCCGATGAGATAGGCTTCGCAGGCTTCCTGGAGAGCCATCGCGGATGAACTCTTGAAAGCGCAAATCCGTTTTGAAGTCCTGAGCTATCTTGCCGACGAGTCGCTGAAACGACATGTTGCGCAGCAGAAGTTCAATGCTCTTCTGGTAGCGACGAATTTCACGGAGAACGACAGTGCCAGGTCGGAATCGCTGATGCTTCTCTTGACACCACCTGTAGTTGGTGCACTCTTGCGAGGTTCTTCCTGGGCGCCTTGCGGCTTGCCTCCCGTCGACTTACGGGCGGTCTTCTTGGTTCGAGCCCTAGCCCAAGGATCTCTGCACTCCGAGTCTCCGCAACGTCCAATGTTCGGTACGACGTACGTTAGGTTTAGTGTAAACCTCAGCAATGCACGAATGACTGAGTGAAATTGTTTCTTGATGCGGCTGTCGAATTTTATTTATAGCTTCTGTTGCGAGTAGCGCACGCTGTGATTCGTCCGAACGAGTGTGGAAGGGGACGACGCGTATGATGCGTGATTGGTCGGAAAAGACTGGAAGGGGAAACTGAGCAATTTTTTACACCGCGTCCTCCGTGAGAGGGGGAACATAAAGAATCGCGCCTATAAAAAGAATCGGCTAAACGGTCTAAACCAAAAATTTTGTTTCACGTTAGTCGTCGGCCGAAATAGCCCGTTCATCCATCAAGATGACGGGGCACGGCGGCAAAGGAGGCAAGGGTAAAGGTAAAGGAGGCGCCAAACGTCCGCTCAAACTTTATCGTAACTGTCTGAAGGGCATTACGAAGCCGGATATTCGGCGCCTAGCAAGACGCGGTGGAGTCAAGCGCATCTCCGGGCTGATTTACGAAGAAGCTCGTGCCATTCTTCGAGTGTTTCTAGAGAACGTCATTCGAGACGCTGCGATTTACAGCGAACATGGCAAGAGGAAGATCATCACTGCCTTGGACGTAGTCTACGCTCTGAAGAGACAAGGGTGTACAGTTTATGGCTTTGACAAATAGACGAGTTTCCTCGTACTGACTAATTACTATTGACCAGTTCTTTTTAGGACTAACCCCTACAACAATCGGCCCTTTTCAGGGTCACCATATTCATTCAACGTAGACAAAAGTAATCCGCGAGCAAAAATGCTAGTTAACTTAACGTCTCCACCAAAAGGCATACATATAAGAGTACTGCACTGTTTATGTTGATCCTGAGCTGAGGAGTCTACGAGTGCAGCGTCTTTCGCTTTGTTTACGAGATAGCACTCTGCTGTAGTGCTCGACGCTGGCGCCCATAGCCCAGTGCCGAGGGGTAGGTAGGTATGTACTCGCTTGAAACTTGCTTGCATTATAAGGAATGCATCCACTGCGATAGGAAATCAGCGTATACAAGCAGAAATAAAAAAGTTTCGCGTCGATGATAACGATCGAAAAGTGTGCATTTCTACTTCACCGATCGTATTGTAATTGTAAATTTCTCAGAATTTACGAAAAACTCGGAAAGTAGAACTCCATCCCTCTAGCAAAAGATGCTTCGTCAACGTCAAACGAATACCGAGAAATCCAGAATTGCAAGCTGATTACTTTTTTATACTCTTTTTTAGCACGCGTTTGCCACGTAAGTTCGCTGTGCGTGAATGAAACTTGGCGATTTTAAACGACACGCACGTGTTGAAATACTTATTTGAAAGCGCCTGAAAAACCCAACACGATCGGCCCGTCGTCGCTTATATAGCGATCGTAGGCAGCGACCAAACTGTGATCTCGTCAAACAAGCGCTGAAAAAAAAAAGGATGAGCTTACAGGTGTATGTAAACAGCTTTTCGCTATCTCCCAAATTTTCCACGATAATATAACTCCACTTACATCTCTCGCGGAGTGCGCGTCTAATCTGCTCGAGCGAGCTGATGCCTTGAGTTCCAGTTTGACCCAGTGGATAGCGGATACTTATACATATACAAGAGGCTTATATTGCAATTACTTCGAGTGTCGATATATCCGCGAGATTTTCGGCTGCGCGACACGCCTTTTCGCGCCGCGATAGGATAAACGTGTTTTTTGTTTGTTTTTCTTTGTTTTCCTCGACGAATACACGCATACTTACAAAGCCAAATACGTGCGCGGATAATTCGAATAAACGCGTTTATGCGTGTTTGTTTGCCATTCGCTTGATAATCGCTCTAGACTCTCGAAGAAAAAGTGCCTTGTTGTTACAAGTGCGCCAGCCAGACGTACATGAATTTTTAACGTTCATACGCCGAGTGCGGAAATCTCGCTATTAAAATATGGCCGTAAATTTTTTTTAACATTGTTCATGCGCGGTTTACAGTTACACGTATCCTTGGAGAAGGCGACTTTCCCGCACATTTATCTCTCTCGATTCTACCGTCTCGCATATATAATATCCTTTGTATTATGCAACGGAGACTATATAATATGTAGTGGAAAAACTACCGGCTCATTTGAATATATCCACGGAGACGAGGCCGCGTGCACAGTTTGAGCCGTCAAAGTAATCCTGCTTATCCGATGCCGATATCGGCGGATCTTCCGATTATGAATATAGCTGTCCAATTCGATTGTCAAGGCTCAGCGCTAGCTCTCGCAGATCGACAAAGCCCATCCTTATCGCGCCAAACTTGTTTGTTTGTAGGAAAAATCGGGGGAATGCGCGAAAAGCCGCGCGGCTTATTACCTTATCGCGCTGACCCGGGGAAAAATGAGATAATGGTCCTCGCTCCGTTTCGCAAGGAGGCGCACTTATCGCTGACGAAAAAAGAAGAGTGCGGGAATTTTCATCGCTTTATTCTATCCCTAACTCGGTCGTGTGGCTGCAATGGCTGGATCGCTCTTTTCCATTTCGTTGATTATACACTAAACTCGTTTGCGCTGAATCATTAGCCGAATCGCGTTGCAGCTCTCGAAACTCGGAGAAAATAGATGAAGAACCTATGGCTATGCTCGGAGGAGCGCGATGATTTATTTGCTCTACTGCAGCTTACATAACGGGTATACGGAGTATACATCCTCACAGGCGGGTATGTTGCGACGAATTTGCAGAATCGCGGATAGAGGCATGCAATTATTTCGTTTGCGTAACGCGAGCTAATGAACTTGATCGGCGTGATGATCTTATTCTTCGGCGCGTTTGGAAAAAAAAAGATGAAGCATCGAAGTCTGCTCCGATCGAAAGACGAGGAAGACACCGATGTTCGGCGACGCGGCAATAGAAAGAGACAGGGTCACACGGAGTGAGTGTCGAATATATATATATATATATATGTGTGTATATATCGTATAGATACTGTCAATAGCTTCTTCACGAGCTGTTCCTATCTCTCCGGATAGCTGATAAGCGGACGATTATCGTCGACGTGTCGAAACATCCACTCCAGCGGCAGCTTGAAAGGCGAGAAAAAGTACCGCGAGGAAATGAGCAGTCCAGGTGCTCGCGTAAAAAGCATAGGAGGACGCGTATAAAAAAAAACTGTGGAACGCAGCGCGAGCTCGCATTATAGTTGTGCGAGAGATTTATGAGATAAATTGTGTCGTTAGATTGCGCTCAATAAAGCCAGTGCGATCAACTTGGAGTCGGCTTTTCGCTGTCAACAACATCAGCCTCGGGACTCTGATCTTTCTTTCGCGTCGACGTTTTCTTCTCCCCGGATTAGTCACGTAGGCGGACATAATAACAGAGAGCGAGAATGAGGAGGATAGGTGCCGAGATGGAGTCGGCCACGTGACCGCTCGCGCATCGGGAGCAAAAAATAAAAAAGCTCCGCGAGGGATCCGATCGCACAATTGGCTCGCGCCGCACAATATGTTTTCCAGCCGATCCAGGCCGCGTAGTTAGCATCGCGGCGAGCGAGCCGAGAGGGGGCAAGCAAAAAGCGAGAAACTGTATCTGAGAATACAAGCGTCGCTGGCGGCGACGAGTGGCGCTTCGGGGGGAATTTCAAATCAAACACGCGATAGAGCGCGAACAGTAGAGTATAGGCGGCGCAGTCGGTCGAGCTCTATCGCATTCCTTTTTCTCTCTTCGCTTCGCTCCGCTCTCGAGAATAAGCCGGGGGAGCGCATTTCGTCGGTGCGAGTACGCGTACGCGTTGAAAATTTCGAAAATTTGCGCACTCGGCTCCCGGGGCTTTTTGTTCCGCAAGAGCAGAAAGACCAGTGTCTCGAGGATCGGGAGCCGGGCCCACAAGAAGCGCATACTGGGAATGCATAAGACTCGACGGAAAAGCCGCAACCTGCTCCTCTACCGCTGAGACGCCGGACACGACGACGAGCTGCGGCCGCAGGTGAGTTTGCCGGAAGATCCTTCCCTTCCTCAACTCGTGTTTTTTTCTTTCCTTCCGATGAACTTTCTTGGACGCGCTGAGAATATTCTGAGAATAATGTTGCTCCTTGCAGCTGGATATCCCAGAGCGGGGATCGGCGCACACAACGAGGGCCGTGCGATGGCTGGCGTGAACGGTGAGTTCGCGCGCGAGGGACCGCTTAATTCTTATCGAGAAATATGCATGTATATACCCGATGTTCGCAGGAGTGAAGAGCCGCCACGGACACGGCGAAGCCACCAGCCAGAGGATCAAGGACAGCCAAGATGAGCAGATGGTGAGAGGAGAGTTTTTCTGAAAAATGTGTGTGTATAAAGAGAGACGAGTACTAACGAGCACTCTCGGGCAGCAGCAGGCGTACGGCTACGAGCGGAGCATCGCCGGCACGGTGGCGACGCTGCTGGCCTGCATCCTGACCGGGGGCTCGCTGCGGCTCTTCTTCCACTGGTATCCCCGTCTCTACCTCTACGCGACGCACAGACGATGCGGCCTGAGGCGCGCCAGCAAGGTCCTAGTGGTGGTACGTCAGCACGTTTCGCTCACTCTCGCGCACTCCAGTCCGTCATATAATCACGATACACATGTCGCCTCTCAATGTGTCGCAGGACGACTACCAGGGCAAGTACAAGTCTTACATCGTCAAGGAGGTCAAGAGCGTGTCGACGAGGAGCTTGAGGTACGCGCGGCTCCTATTATTCTCTCTGAGAGCGCGGAGAAGCGCAGTTATTACATCGAATTTCTGAATGATCGCGCAGCTCGGACTCGGCGCAGGCGTCGCGCTACCTGCGCCGCGCGCCCAATAACGGCCTGCTGGACGGGCTGCGGGGCAAGGAGCTCGAGCTGAACCTGGAGAACGGGAGCCGCTGCCTCGCGCCCGAGTTCAAGGCCTTCTGGTGCAAGAAGCAGTGCTACGTCTGGGACGAGAAGGCCTCCGAGTTCTCGAAGCTCGCCAGCCTGGACAGGTACGCGCGCTGCCTGGACCTGCACGCCGATAAGGTCCGCGGCCTCTCGCCGGAGCAGCAGCTGCTCAGGCGGATGCTCTACGGCTTCAACGAGATCCTCGTCCCGGTCCAGGGCTTCCAGCTGCTCTTCCTCCTCGAGATCCTCAACCCGTTCTACGTCTTCCAAGTCTTCAGCCTGATCGTCTGGTTCAACGAGGGCTACTTCTACTACGCCGCCGCCGTCGTCCTCATGTCCGCCTTCGGCATCGTCAGCTCCATCCGCCAGACGCGGGCCGTGAGTATTTAACACTCGACTTCAACCATAGCTGCCCATTCGGCACTCCCGTCCGCTTGCTCTGCCGCGCGTTCCAGAACCAAACGAGCCTGAGGAACACGGTCGCGTCGACGGAGACGGTCCGGGTGCTGCGCAGCAGCGGCGAGTACGAGAGCATCTCCAGCGACGAGCTCGTGCCGGGGGACATAATCGAGCTGCCGAAGCACCGGGCCGTCGTCGCCTGCGACGCCGTCCTCCTGACCGGCAGCTGCGTCGTCAACGAGTCCATGCTCACCGGTACGTTTTCCTCCTCCTCCTCCTCCTCCTCCTCCTCCTCCTTCTTCTTCTCGTTGAATTATCACGTGCACTGCCGACGCAGGCGAGTCCGTGCCGGTGACGAAGACGCCGCTGCAGGCCCAGCCGGCGCTCTACGACTCGAGGGAGCACTCGCAGCACACGCTCTTCTGCGGCACCACCATCATCCAGACCAAGTAAAGGCCCAGCGATCTTTGCCTCTTTAGCGCCGGGGCTCAGCAGTAGAGTAATGCCACTCTCCCTTGTCGACAGGCAGTACGGAGACAAGCCGGTGCTGGCCAAGGTCATCCGGACGGGCCTCTGGACGACCAAGGGCTCGCTCGTCGCCGCGATACTCTACCCGCCGCCCACGGACTTCAAGTTCGACCAGGACTCCTACAAGCTCGTGGCCATCCTCATCGCCGTCGCGTTCGTCGGCTTCTTCTACACGCTCGCGGCCATGGTATACCCTCTCAATTAGTCATGTATTGTTATTATTATTATCATCATCATCATCATCATCATCATCATCATCATCATTATTTTCCTGCGCAGATCCAGAGGGGCAACACCGCGACGAACATCGCCATCAAGACGCTCACGGTCTTCACCATCGTGGTGCCGCCGGCCCTGCCCTCGGTCATGGCCGTGGGCAAGATGTACGCCATCTTCCGCCTGAAGAAGCGGCAGATCTACTGCATCAACACCAGGGCCATCAACATCTCCGGCAGCATAGACTGCGTCTGCTTCGACAAGGTCATGTCCATGCGTCGCTCCTTTATGCTCTGCTGCAGCCCCAAACCTATTGGTATACCTAATCGAGTTGAATGTGCTTGCAGACTGGAACTCTGACGGAAGACGGCCTGGACATGATGGGGGTCGTGGTGAACGAGGGCAACAAGCTCGGCGAGCCCGAGAAGGACGTGCCGAAATTGGAGAAATTGAAGAAATTAAAGGACACCCACATCTTCGAGGGGATGCTCACCTGTCACAGTCTCACGATAATCGACCAAGAGCTCAGCGGAGATCCGCTCGACGTCAAGGTATAGACGAGCGCGAGAGCCTCGCCGCGTTTATTCGTCACGAGTGTTGCAATTGCAGATGTTCGAGAGCACCGGCTGGGAGCTGGACGAGCCGGAACTGAGCGACCCCGCGAAGCTCCGACGCCTGCAGCCCCTGACCTACGTCCGTCCGGCCCACGAGTCGGCTCCAGCCGGGGGCATGGAGATCATCCAGCAGTACCAGTTTTCGAGCACGCTGCAGCGCATGTCGGTGATCGCGCGGCGCTCTGACGAGCCCTCGGGCTTCCTCGCCTACACCAAGGGCTCGCCCGAGATGATTCTCAGCCTGAGCTGCGCCGAGAGCATCCCCTCCGACGTCTCGAGCACCTTGAGGTGCTTCACCGAGCAGGGCTATCGAGTCATCGCCATGGCCAGCAAGCGCATCGAGCTCACCGACGAGCAGGTCAGAGAGTGCGGGATTACAAATCTTTGACCTTACGCCAGTCGATATCCCGTTTCGTTCGCTCGACAGGTGCAGAAAATCCCGAGGGACGTGGTCGAAAAGGACCTCGACTTTCTCGGGCTGATTATCCTGGAGAACAGACTGAAGAAGCCGACGACCAAAGTGATAAAGGAGCTGAGAGACGCCAACATCAAGACCGTCATGATCACGGGTAAGCGATCGCCAAAGAAAAACCGATAGACCCAAGGCGTGACAGTCGAGCGGCTTGTATAATCCCGTAATTATTCGCAGGTGACAACATCCAAACAGCCATCAGCGTGGCGAAGGAGTGCGGCATCCTGTCGCACGAGGAGACGGTCATCAGCATCTCGGTGGTTCCAACGGAAAGCAAGCTCCGACCCGAGATATACTTCAACGCGGCTCAGGCATTGCCTCAATTGGTATAATACCTGCGACGACTTTATCTCTCGCGTAAATGGCCTCACGTGCGCCTTGTACTAACACCGCCGAGCGTGAATTCCATTCGCCGTTGCTCTTGTTAGAGAAAGTCCAGACAATGTTTGCTCGCGATAACTGCGAGCGTAATTGACTTTCAGAGCTTGCCGAGTGGGATCTTATGCGCGGCTTTTCGGCTTATCGCGCGCATGCGACAGAATTCCAGTTTTTAAAAAAGAAGTCTGTCTCTCTCTCTCTCTCTCTCTCGATGAAGCAACTTTAGTCGACACATTTGACTGCCCACAGGAGAAGAAATTCAAGACGTCGTCTCTAGAGGATTTGGAATTCGGAATTTACGCGAAAAACTACAAGTTCGCGCTGACTGGCGACACTTGGCAGCTTTTACGAGAGCACTACGACGATATTCTGCCAAGGATATGCACCAGGGGTGTGGTCTTTGCGAGAATGAGCAGCGACCAGAAGCAGCAGCTCGTTGTCGAGCTCATTCAACTCGGCTACCACGTCGGTACGTTATACCAACGATAACCTCGACTATTCAATTTTTCTGCGAATTAATTTTTTACACCGACTCTTTCAGATAAAATCAAGATCAATTATTCAAACACAATTTTTTTTCAAATGCGCTTTATATACTATAATCAATGCTGATTTATACAAAATATTTTACACCGCTTTCTGTACAACTGTAATTAATCACGTTCGACTTATCTCAACAGCTATGTGCGGGGACGGAGCGAACGACTGTGGCGCGTTGAGAGCGGCGCACGTTGGGATTTCGCTTTCCGAAGCGGAATCAAGGTGAGACATTTTTTTTCAAAAGTCCAACGCTCGACGCAACTCTGCGAGAGCTCGAAGCTCGAAATTTCACCTTGCAGTGTAATGGAGCAGTAAAAAATTCATGATTGATTTATGAATGCGTGTACGATTGCAGGGGCATTTCAAGCTCAACGATTAAATTGTTGCCACTAAATGAAAAAAGTCAGTAGTTAGCTGCAACTTATTTGATTGATTTCGAGTTGTTGCAGAGTGTGCCAAGAATGGAAAATTACTGTGAATAATCGTAAACTCGTGCGAAGCGTATGCTAATTTTAACGTATCGGTGCTAATTATTTGGTGTGGATGTAGGCCAGAAAATTGCAATTATATTGCGCAATGAGTAGTTTTTGAAAAAAGAAAAGAAAAAAATTTCTCATCTTATATAATTCTGAATTCCAGCGTGGCTAGTCCATTCACATCCCGCATCCCGGACATCACCTGCGTATCAAAGGTAATCCAGCAAGGTCGCGCAGCCCTGGTCACGTCCTTCGGCATCTTCAAGTTCACGGTCTGCTACTCCCTGACCGAGTTCATCAGCACGATAATCCTCTACTCGATCAGCTCGAACTTCACGGGCTTGCAGTTTTTCTACGTGGACGTGATGCTCTTCGTCAACTTCGCTTTTTTCTTCGGCAAAACCGAGGCGTACGATAAGCGGCTGGCCCGCGAAGCACCTACCTCGAGCCTCGTCAGCTTCACGCCCCTCTTCTCGCTAACGATACACACTATAATCATAGCCGTATTCGAGCTCATCGTCTTCTATGCGGTCCAGCAGTTCGACTGGTTCACGCCGTTCACGCCAAAGGATGAGTTTCTCTACGACTGCCTCGAAAACTACTCAGTCTTCTGCTTGTCTACCTTTCAGTATGCCATTATTGCAATAGTCTTCTCGCGGGGCAAGCCGTACAGAAAGCCCATCTACACGAACAAGCTGTTCATCCTCTCGATCGTCGTACTGACGATAGTTAATGCTTACATCACGATCTATCCGGCGCAATGGGTGGTCGATCTACTGGAGCTGCAGATGCCGCCGGTCTACGACTGGCGCTTCATGATCGTGGGACTGGCCTTCATAAACTTTCTCGTATGCATAGGCTTCGAGTCGTTCGTCGTCGAGTACCTCATCCAGCAGAAGATTAAGCCACGGTTCTACAAGCCCGAAAAGTCGAAGAAGCGGTATCTGCTGCTAGAGCACGAGCTCCAGGACAAGCCCAACTGGCCGCCGATCAGCAGCGAGCTGCCGATTTTGCCCATCACCCCGAGTTATGAGAACATCATCAACTCGACCAGGAAAGCCAGCATCGCCGAGTCCACCATCTCCATGTGCATCGTCAATGAGAATGAGGAGCAAATACCGAGCATAAGCCGTTCGTACGTCGGAGTAGACAATCTCGGTTTCCACAGCGAGCCCGGTGACGTGAATCGAGTCGACTAAAAGTGATATTTTTAAGAGTATTATTTTCAAGACTTTTTTAACTATTGTTTTTATTAAAAATTTGTTTTTCTTCCTTTTTTTGTTTGCGTATTTACAGTTATCTTTACCTGAGTCACTGGTTTATTGTGTTTTTTTCAATAATAAACCTGCTCGTCCATAAAGTAAAACAAATTGCAAATCATCAGTCGAGAATTCTGCTCATCATCGGATCCCACTATTTGAATGCTCCGCGCATTTTCTGAAATAAAAAAACGTAAATTTTCGTAAATCGGTGTAAACTATAATGCAAAACTATTGTTTATTTTCCTTTTGTAGATAGAATCATATTATGTATACTATGTATTATCTGCACACAGTTGTTTCATACCAATGATGGCGTCGTTATTTTTCTCCAACTCTTTTTGTATCCATTCTCTATACTGTAACACCACCCTGTTAAGCATTTGTATCGTACTGTCATCGATTTGTTTCTCAAGTAGCAGAGCAGGAAGTGATTTGACAAAGTCTTTAAAGGCATCCTCACTGTAAATTTTAATAAATAAATTGTATAAAAATATTTTACTCTTTTTATATAAACGAACCGTGAAAATATTCTACTGAACCCTTTTTTTACCTGTGCAATAGGCCCAAATTGTGGTCCATAACGATTTCTCTAAGAATTGCAAATAACTGCACTTCTAAATCTCTTCTGTTCTTGTGTAAATATCCATTTATGACACTCTTGAGAATATCTCCAAGTGGAACCTTGTTTTTGTACCAAATTTTATTTGCTTTTAAAAATAGAACTCTTAGAGCTTTGATCAAATAAGGTACTGCAAACGTCTGATTATTGTTCCACTTCTCCAGCTTATCTGTTATAAATTGAAGAACTCTTAAACTTAATTCTTGATCTAATTTATCAGTTTTTATGTTGCTGGATATAGTCGTAAACCAGATATAAATGTAACTCAGAGTCAAATTTTGCTCTAAGCAATCCCCTGAAGAACTTATTGTTATTTCCGCTTGAGATTTCTTTGCTCTGGAGCCTGATTTTTGTTGTACGTAAGGAAAGTCTTGAAGAAGATTTTTAATAAACACATTTTGATATTTACTCTTGAACCATGTGCTTGAAGTAAGTGTTCCATTATCCTTTTCAAGAAGTTCTAAGTACTCAATTATAGACTGTATTATACTCGTAATACATCTTAAAAGACATCCAGCTTCTTCAGAAATAGGTAACTGAACATAAGAGGAATTTTGAGATTTAGGACTAACTTCTATCCAACTGTCAAACATCAATGGCATCAGTAAGTCAATATAATTCTGCAACGCCTCTAAATCTAAAGATTTGTTGATTTTACTGTATGAATGAGTAGTCGTAACATTGATAGGACAAGCCTGCAGAGAAATTGGTGAATAGATTGGATAATAGCCATTTTTATCCTGCACCTGATATACTTTTGAAGAGAACACTGTTGTATTGGCTTTTGCATTCTTCTTATTCTGTACAATTGCCAATAAGAATTGCTGCAAACTATTTAAAACTTTTATCCTCCATTTCATACTTGTACTCTTTGAATTCAAATTTGTTGTTAATTGTCGCCCAGGCTGAGCTTGCGATCGAAGTTTGGAAATCATATCCAAAAAATATAAGAGAATTTTTTGGCTATTGTCTGCAAGAAAACTATTACAGTGCTGTATGAGTATATCAAGAAACAGAAGAGAATCCTCCATTATATTATGATCGATGTGAGTCATCGCACATGTCAAGTATGAAATAAGAATATTGCAGAAAGGAAGAAGTTGATCTTTTGAAACTGGACTTAATACCAAATTGAGAGCCTTCAAAGCTTCCCTCCTAATAGCTTTTTCTTTATCTAGAACTAATCCTGCAATTCCTTTAAGCAATTCATTCAATTGCACATTCAGAACATCTGCAGCATGTTGAGACAAAATATCTTTTAATTCTCTGATTGCATCTTGTCTTACAGTAGAATTATAATGTTGTAATCTTGTTAAGAGATCCTGAAAAGATTCGATTGCTTCTTAAACATTTAATCTGCATATACGACATCAAATAAAATTAGCTTGTCTTACTTTCACATTGAGTTTCCTACGACTAAGAATCTGAGTAGCATCCTGTTGCTTCAATTGCTCACGAATAACAATTTTCTTAACCTTGAAACTAGCATCAGTTATATTTAACCCCTTGGGCAAGGGTTGTTTTGTTCCTTTAGTCTTTAGTTTTACTTTGGCTTTTTCAGACTTTAATTGCTTCTGATGCCTATGATTTTTACCCATAATGTAAGATTAAAAAAAATCAATCTGTAAATTTGAAGAAATATATATTATAATAATGAGATTGTAATGGTAAATTCTTAACTGCTTAATAATACCACAAGAATGTCATTTACTTATACCGAATAAAGAACAGGTTTCAATTTTCATTAACACAAAAATAAAAAATGTCCATACCATGTGCTTTACACGCGCATGTGTATACCACTGATTAGTCGCTCGCCGCATCAATAAAATTGAGGTTAGAATACGTCCGGGTCCGGGGGTATATATGTATATAGCATTTCAGCTGACGTTGAAATGACACTAAAAAATTGCAGAGTGTATTAATATTAACTACTTATACTTATACAAGCTCTAGCGACGTGTGCGTCGAAATATTAGTCCCAGAACTCCCAAAGTATAGGATGATATAGTTATTAGCGTTATAAAGATGTTTGATTTCTTCAGGATTTACATCGAAACAGTAAGTATACTTATTTTCCTTTTGTTACGGATATTCGTTGTTGTTACAAATACTCGATGTTCAGCGGTTAATAAAACGAAAAAATACGAATGACATATAAACTTATTTGTGTTGCTAATCTGATTAAAACCGACACTTTTCCATTACGCAAGTGCGTTAGTGACTATACGTTTTCTAGAATTTTTTTAAATATCCTGCTACTTATTCAGCATATATATTTGTGTGAGTTCAGAGTTGTGCCTTATACTGTTGAGAACCGTAGGTTGGAAATAATTATTTTGATTTGTAAAAGCAGTTGTTATATCTTTGGTATTGTCATTTATCAGTTGCTGTATAACACGTAGAAATATAAGATAAGAACATTTTTATTTGATTGTAATCGTAATTGATTTAACTTAATAAGCTTGCACATTACTGTTTATATTTAATATTTTCAGGTAACTTTGCTTGGAAGGATGAAGAATTTGTTAAAAAGAACACTTTATATATAAAATTAAAAGTGGTTAATTGAACAATCAATACATTTTAAATCACAAAGTATTTGAGACAAATTTTTTCTTCAATTGGAGGTATTAAAAAAGACAACATTCAATATGGTCAATGCAAGCATGACTTACTGTCCACCAAATATTTCGTTTAATGAAATTTGGGTAAACCATGGAACTTCAAAATGTTTTATGGACACCGTTAGTTCTGCTGTGATTGCATTATATTTGCTAATATTTGGTTCAACTCAACTATGGATGTACAGGCGATATGGAACTGAAATTGACTTCCATACATTACCTAGAAGCAAGCTATATAATTTCCAAAAGTTTTTGCTTTTCTTTGTACCTATTCTCAGTCTTCTCAGAATTATTTTGCAAGCAACAGTTTTAGATGACAAGCAAGTTTATGGATACATGGTAAGATTATATATTGTACTAATCAATATGGTATTAACATCTTTTGCGTAATAACCAAATCGGTGCTAAAAATATGTATTTTTCCAGGTTCTTTCAACAATTTTAACAATAATAGTTTATCCATATTCTGTATATGTTTTAAGTGTTGAAAGACACAAATTGTTACCAAGTGTTCCAACTCGAGGTCATGGCATTGTTTTACTTGGATTTTGGACATTAGCATTTGTTGCAGAAAATCTTGTTTTTATTAATCTTTCAAAGTTGGAATGGTGGTTCAAACTGGACTCGTAAGTTTAACATTTTTTCTTATGATAGTTAAAATAATTGGGTCAAATTCTGGAGTACACAATGTACAATCTATTTTACTTTAAAATGAATCCATTTTGTTGAATGAACACTTTTTCTATTGATGATTTAAAAGATTTCAGCTATTAAGCAGTAAGAGGTTTATCCAATGTGACTGGAGTTCAAGCAAGTTATTTTTACACAATGATCTATTTTCAGATTGTCCGACAAAATAGAGATGGTACTATTTACCTTGCGCTACTGCAGTAGCCTTCTCATCTTTGTTCTTGGATTGCGTGCTCCTGGAATCGTAGCTAATACACCAAGTAACTATCATAGTTTTGAAGATGGTGCGGATAGCCAAACGAGACATATTGAAGGTGTAAGTCATGTACCTGTTTGCGTTTAAATTTGGTATTAGTAAATGGTTCTCAGCAACGAAAGTTTATAATACAAAAATCCTTTAACATAAAAATAAATCGCTAAAATCAGTGTATGCTTGCAGCGTCCAGATGAAAATGTTTCTACATGGAGGAATGCATGGTATAAAATTAAAACACTTGCTCCGTTTCTGTGGCCAAAGAAGAGCGTTTTGCTTCAGTTCAGCATAACCTTCTGTTTCATATTACTTATTGCTGGAAGATTGATCAATGTGTATGTTCCTATTTACAACAAGAAGATTGTTGATAGTGTAACTGATACTCCTGGAAAATTCAGGTTTGTTATACATCTTCTGAATAAAAGCAATTTAACATACGTCGGGATTATTAAAAAAGATCTTTTTTATCAATAGGTGGGACTTAATACTTATTTATGTAACATTCAAGTTTCTCCAAGGTGGTGGCACAGGTGGAATGGGTTTGTTGAATACACTGAGATCATTTTTGTGGATTCGTATTCAACAGTATACAACTCGAGAGGTTGAAGTCGAGCTCTTCAGGTATATTTAGATATAATAAAAAATTCGCAAAATTCAGCATAATTTTTCATAATATTTATTATTGTTTATTTTAGGCACTTGCATGGTTTAAGTCTACGCTGGCATCTTGGTCGTAAAACGGGAGAAGTACTTCGTGTTATGGATCGTGGAACTGACTCTATCAATAACTTACTGAATTACATTTTATTTACTATTTTACCTACAATCGTGGACATAATTGTAGCAGTAATATTCTTCATTAGTGTCTTTAACAAATGGTTTGGATTGATTGTCTTTACAACAATGTTGCTGTATATTGGTAATTAGCAATTTCTTCTTGTGCTACTTTTTTAAAGTACTTCGAATTCTAAACATTGTTGTATTATTTTCAGCTGCTACAATTGGCGTTACTGAATGGCGTACCAAATTCCAACGACGAATGAATTTGGCTGATAATGCTCAAAAAGCCAGAAGTGTTGATAGTTTGCTTAATTTCGAAACTGTAAAATACTATGGTGCTGAAGATTACGAGGTTAAAGCTTACAAGGAAGCAGTACTAAAATACCAAAGTGAAGAATGGAAATCTTTGGTGTCACTGAACTTTTTAAATACACTTCAAAATGTAATCATTACTTTGGGACTACTTGCTGGATCTTTACTGTGTCTTTACATGGTTGTGAATAACGAAGGCTTGACCATTGGTGACTATGTCCTATTTGCCAGTTATATCATGCAACTTTATGTACCATTAAATTGGTTTGGAACTTACTACAGGTAAAAATTCAATGCTTAATTTTGCTTATTCAAATACATTTTCTGTTCTAATGTATTGATTTTTTATTATTTTACAGGGCTATACAAAAAAATTTTGTTGATATGGAGAACATGTTTGATTTACTCCGTGAAACGCATGAAGTCGTGGATGCGCCTGGTGCAGGACCGTTAATAGTTAACAGGGGACAAGTTGAATTTTCAAATGTTACGTTTGGCTATACACCAGAAAGAACTATTTTGAAGAATGTTAGTTTTATCGTTCCTGCTGGCAAAACGGTAGCTTTAGTAGGACCGTCGGGTGCAGGCAAGTCTACCATAATGCGGTTGCTATTTCGATTTTACGATGTCGACGAAGGCGCTATTATCATTGATGGGCAACACATAAAAACCGTCAAACAAGATTCTCTACGAAAGGCAATAGGTACGACTTTTTCTCTGCATTCTTAAAAAATTAATCACTAATTTTAATAAATATATTTGCAATGTGTAGGAGTGGTTCCCCAAGATACTGTATTATTTAATAATTCGATCAAATATAATATACAATACGGAAATATCGACGCTCCAGAAGCTGACATTATTGCAGCCGCAAAGTACGCGGACATTCACGAGCGAATTCTCACATTCCCAGATGGCTATGAAACTCAGGTACCGAAAATTAAAATAAAAGCCACAATCGTTGTGAACTACTTGGAAAACTAATTTAAAATTTTTGAATATCAATCAAAGGTTGGCGAGAGAGGTTTGCGTCTCAGTGGCGGAGAGAAGCAGCGTGTAGCTATCGCCCGAACAATGCTGAAGGCCCCAAAAATCGTGTTATTGGACGAAGCAACGAGTGCTCTGGACACTCAGACCGAACGCAATATACAGTCAGCGTTAAATCGGGTTTGTGCGAATCGCACGACAATCATCATAGCTCATAGACTGTCGACTATCATCCATGCAGATGAGATCCTAGTAATGAAAGAAGGTGAGATTGTGGAAAGAGGCAGACACGAAGATCTCATATCGCATGGAGGAATGTATCACGACATGTGGGAGGCGCAATTGAGAAACGACCAAGAGCTCGCCGAAGAGGTCAAGCCTGAAACGGATATCAACGGCGTAAAGAAAATCAATTGACTGATTGATAATGTTTCATGAACTCGAGGCCAACCGAGAAAATCATTGAATATGTTATTGTTGTTGATGTAGGGACAGCGACTGCAGCTTTTGTAACTTCACAGGACAGCGTTTTAAAATTAATATAAGAAACGGTAATCAACTTGATCAATTAAATATCTATTTTCCAGATTCATATATTCTAGCTATAGAAGGTATTTTCATACATTAAAATAACGTCCATAAATATTATGGCATCTAAATGTAGTTCCATTATAAATAATCGTGTAAGTTTTCACAGATTATTTTTGTAAAAATTGGAAAAAATGAAAATTATTTATTCAGTGAGGTAGCAATATTCAGTAGGTTGTAGCAATAAGAGCTCTTCAATAGATTAACATTTTTTATAATGCGAGAAGTTTGTACGCGTTTTTAAACTAATTCAAAATTAAAAATACATGTTAATAAAGATAATAAGTTGTTTTGAAAAGAAGCAACGGTATAATAAAAAGAGAAGAATTAAAAGAGAAAAATCTAATCTATCAAAGGTAAAATATTGTATAGAATAGCTAGATGCGTTCATCCATAGTGACCTATATAAGAACAGATAGATCTAGTATTATTGTTAATTGAATAAAAGTCAGATGTATTATTTAATTTATTATATTTGAATGAATCTTCTACAAAAATAAAATCGTCTACAAGTTCTTATAAATTTTTTTTATTATATCATCATGTTACACCAAATTTTTTTTATAGCGTCTAATGTAATTTATGAATTTGATAAGATAGTGGCAAACGCCCCATCTGGTACCCAGCCAGTTTCATCTACAGGATCAAAAACGGTTTGTTCATTATCGCCCCACCAGAAGTAATAGCTTGATACGACTGTGAAACCCAGTACATAAAAAAACTGTGGAAAATAACCTTGTTTTGGATTTATTTATATTTATCCAATTTATTAAACCTAATTCGAAAGCGAAATAATTTTAAAATACCTTTATGAGACAAACGTTTTCTTCAGTCATTTTTTCAGTTTATCGTTTAAATTAAAAAATTATCACGTGTAATTTTTGTGTGAGTTTTATTGTAAATAATATGTTTAATTCGTCAGAGTAATACTTACTTAATTTTTTTTTTTAAAACAAGCAAGAAATTTTTCAAAACATCTGACCGAAGATATACACATATATGTATATAACTGCCAACATATATATGTATTCCTTCATGTTCCAAACTATATATGTTCCTAACATCAGCTGTGATACCTAACCTATATATTTATCAGTCAGTGACACAGAATAAACACAATGACGAACAGCTGGTGAAATTATAAAAAATAACAAACGTTATTCCCATTTTTGGTTTTTATACTTTGTCAAAAATGAATAGTCTAGGTTTGAGCTTGATTTTTAAAATGGGCTGTATATGTGCAAAAGAAACCATAACAGTTAATGGTAAAAAATTTACAGTTTTGGAGCATCTTGGAGATGGGTAAGATAATCCAGATTTGTTAACAATAGCAATAATAAAAAAACATTATTTTTCTTGCATACATGTTTTTTTCTTATTTATTGCAGAGGATTTAGTACTGTATCGCTAGTCGAAGATAGCATAACCCATAAGAAATATGCAATCAAAAAAATCATTTGCCATGGTCCTGAGGACCAAAGATTAGCTGTTAAAGAAATAGAATATCATTCTGTTGTCAACCATCCAAATGTGATAGAGCTTGTTGATTCTACCCATCAAGGAACTGCAGATCCTGTTGTTAACGCTACAAGCGAAGTTTTATTAGTTTTACCCTACTACCACGTAAGTAAAATTATAATAATTTTCAAAGAAATTGATTTCTCAATTGATTATTCTTTTTCTAGAAAGGAACATTAGCCCATGAGTTGGAGCGGCGAGCCAAGATGAAAGAATACATGGGGTCAATAGATATATTAAACATATTCTTACAAATTTGTGAAGGAGTTAAAGCGTTTCATGAGGCTAAACCTGATCCTCTTGCTCATAGAGATTTAAAGACTGCCAACATTGTTTTGGGAGATGGAATGACTCCAGTCATAATGGATTTAGGTAAGAAAAATCAGTTAAACGTTTTGTTTGCAGTTTGAAATAATAAAAAAAAAAAACATTAATTTTGTTTTTAGGATCAGTTGCGCCAGCAAGAGTAAAAGTATGCGGGAACCAAGCTGCACAATCTTTGCAAGAATTGGCAGCAGAAAGATGCTCAATGCCATACAGAGCGCCTGAACTTTTTAATGTTGAAAGTTATTGCATGGTTGATGAGAGGACAGATATTTGGGTAAACTTTCACTTTTATTGCACGTTTTATCTATAAATTTAATTTCTGTACGTTTTGAATAACAAGAAAAAATTAATTTCAAGTCACTGGGCTGTATTTTGTATGCTATGTGTTATTTCAAGTCTCCATTTGACACGGTATACGAAAGAGGAGACAGTGTTGCACTAGCTGTAATTAGTGCAAACATAACTTTTCCAGAGAATGCACCATACAACGAAGTAAGTGATAAAAAATTTGTTAAGTCGTTCTTTAGTCGTTTAATCCACCGCAATAACGAGCCTTATTTTCTAGGACATGCAGAATTTGATTTTGTCAATGCTAAAGGTCAATCCAATGGAACGTCCATACATATATAGCGTGATTGAGAGTACTCACGAAGTATTAGGGAGATTAGAAGGAAGAGTTTAACAGACTTATTTATTACAGCTACCGTATATTACTCAATCGGCATAAAATTTATAACTGTATTTTTACATTGCTCAAACTCAAAGCTGCAAAAGTTTTTCAGCAAAATGTGCAATTTTATAAATGTTATTGGGAATTAGTGCAAACGTTTAACTTGCGAAATATTTCATACATTCTGTAAAATACAAAGTAATTCGACGTTTTTAGAGCTGACATTTTCGACCAAGTATTATATGTAGGCATTGAATTTTGTACATACATATATTATTTATGATGTATACATTCCGCGTATGTATATTACGACCAGTTAGGTATCTCGTAAGGACAAGAAGTATTGAAGAATTTAACTCACTAACAATAGCATAATATAGTGCAAGAATTTTTAAAATCGTGTACTATACTGCAAGTGAATGTGTATACTGTTTGTGCAATTGAAGCTTGCAATAGAAAATCTATTCTGCTAAATATATTAAATTTACACTTCCACCAATCCCAGAGATTTGTAACTGTCTTATATATATATATATATATATATATATATATGAGGAAAAGAAATGAGCTATCCTTTTGAATTTGGAGACATGCGCGCTACGCGACCTGATAACCCCCTCTCCGAGCAAAAAGATATAATTATGCATGTTCGCGCATCGCGGCGCAGTCTGCAGTGCGCAGAGGGAGCTCCATCTTGGATAGTTGGATTCAGTAATTCAGTATTTTCCGGGAGTGCGAGGGTAACGGACGTATACTTTTCTACATCCTGCGCCAGAACTCGCAGTCATTAGAGGAAGATTTATAGATTCACTTGGTCTTCCCAGTCCCGTGAGTATACAGCATCGAAAGCAATTCAAACACGGTTATTCCTTAGCGGAGAATCTCGTACCTGTACACATCTACGTTACCTAAACCGAGCGCGAACGTATGCTCGTGTGTGTCATGTTTGCGCCATTTCGCCGGAATCAGAGAGAGAGAGAGAGAGAGAGAGGCGCAACGTTTACGATCGATAAATCTTGCAACTCTTCGCGATTTCAGAGTGTGTCTCCGGAGTTTCCGCAAAGCATCGCGCGAATTTTCATCCGGAGTTAAGTAGATTATACTTAACCTAAAAGCCCGTTGGATAGTTGAGACATAAGCTTTCGCAGCGATATTTTCGCCGAGCAGAGAAATGTGCCTGCGTGAGTGGAGCGTATACGTCAGTTGCACCGCGCGTACATACATACATACACGCATAGGTAGCAAGTACCTATACTTGAACCGGCTTTCGCGAAGCGCTGATAACTCCACATCCGGACTGCCTCGTAATTGCGCGTCTGATTCGCGGTCGACCCCCGCTGACTACTTATAGCCGTACCCACCTACCTACTTACTTTCCGTCGTTATCTGCACCCTTAGTCGTGAACTTGACAGAGCAAAGAGTAAGTGGGAGCTCGCGTGCAGGATAAAGTTTTGAAAGAAAATCTCGGTGCAGGGCCGACTCGAAGCTGCAACTGCGTAAGCTCGGTCCAGAAAGCTCCGAATGAATGTTGGGCCCGAGCCGGCGCGGCGCATCGCGCATAGAACGTCATGCGGCTGGCGATCGCTTGGCGCGTGTAGTCAGGAGATATCTACTGTGTCGTGACAGCGCAAATGCTAATTCGTTTACGCAATAACGTTAAGTAATGCTTCTTTCTCCCGAAGACTGTTTCATCGGTTTCACGTGAATTTCACGCTCATGCGTACCTACTGATGGTTGTTGGGCAATTTTTCCCGGCGTTTGTACTTGAAAACGCTCGCTTTGACAATCGGCATTAACCTCTAGCGATAAGAGCCGTCACCTCGGGTTGCCGATCTGCGATATTTAAACTTTCTTGCGCAAGACAAGGAAGCGGCCTTAGAGCCCTCTTGCTCCGAAAGAAGAGAAAGCCCTTGGCTTGAAGGGCGGCAGAGGGGAGCAAGGGTGAGATAGGTACCTCGGTAGCGCGCTTGCACCTCGCTCGATTCTCCTTATAGTCCTTCTCCCCTCTCCCGGCACGTGTACGACAGTACAACGCGCGTATATACATTTCGGCGAGCCGGAGGTTCAAGGTCGCGCCTCTCTCGCTCTCGCTGCATGCTCCATCTCGCCTTTTCACACACTCGCACACGCACGCACGCACACACACACACACCTTGCCTCGGAGAATAGGAGGGAGTGGAGAACGCGCGACTCGTTCACTCGTACCACTGTCACGTGATCGGATGAGAGCTGCCGCCGCTGCTTTTAGATAACTCGCGCGCACCTACTTCTCGGATTTAGCGAACTTTTGAAAGCATCGCGCACAATAGGTAGCTAGATCCGAATGCGAATCTTCGGAGGCTGTACTCGCTATTGAAGAAAATAGCATCCGCGCGCGCTGACGAGAGCGAGTAAGAGGCGAAGCCCGCGAACAGAATTTTTGGCGTAATCGCGCCAAATTGATGGATTATTGAATGAGAGGTCGGCTGAGCTTTCGGGGTCTATAAAGCCAGACTCGGTATTTAAATGACTAACAAGCGCGTAGAGCCGTCTCGGCTTTTTTCTCGGTCATCGGGCCCCGAAAACTCGAACGGGGTCAGCTCGTATGGCATGCAGATAAGAGAGGCGGCGAGGAAAACCAGGAAGTCGCGTAGGCCAGTGTTGCGCGAGAGAGAAAATTAGAATTTGTAATGGGCCAGCCTTTCTCTGCGTGCTCCAACGCGTACAGCGCCTTTTTTTTCCTTCTTCGCGAGCTACCTAGAACATCGTCGCATTTTCTGGATCGCTAATGCGCAGTCGAGAAAGCGCGCAGCTGACGTTTCGGAGCTATTGACGAAAAGCGGAAAAACCTGTAGCTAGATCGACGCCGAGCGACTGCAATACAGGCCTGTGTTGCTTTATCGCGGCCGCGCGTGGCCTTGGCTCGGCGTATCGCGCGATGCTCGCCTGATGACGCGCAGCCGATCGCGACGTCTTCTTTCTTCTTTTCTGCAGCGCTCGGAGATCCTCCTGTCGTGCACGCCGATACCCAATACAAGTGTAATCGCTTTAGTATCGGGAATGCGTCTTTTTGCCGCCGGCGAGCGCGAATGGAAATGGGCCGCCGAGCAGCTCATCGTTCGCGAGCATGTACGGCGTGGCACAGAAGCACGTGCTCGCATCGGGAGAGGCACAAAGGCGAATCATGATAATCGCGCGTGAGTGAATCGTACGATATCTCCCACACGAGCCGACGCCGCGGAGATTCGTAGGCACACTGTCTGCGTTATGCCGGATTATTCATGGCGTCACTTAATTGCAGTCCCGTTCGAAGAGCCGGAAAATCGACTCGACTCGGACGCGAGCTCCGCAGTCAGCAGCCGGCGATACTTACAATTTATATGCGATCGCGTCCGGCCGCGCCGGTTCAGTCGCTCGCGAGTCGTCGCCGCCGTCGCGTCCCTCCGCTCATATAAGTGTCCCCCGCACACACTCGCGCTTTCTCCGCCGGTCATTGGGTCGAGGAACCGTCGCTCTCACGCGCGCAGTGCTGCAGGTGCCGAGTGTGTCTGTGCTTCGCGGGTACTTTATCGCGTCAGTGCAGCTGAGAGGATTTTCCGCGCCGAGTGAGCAGCCACTGTTATTGAGAGCTAATCGGCGTACTTGCGAGCAGTTGCAGGTAGTTTTACGTAAGCCAGCAGCGGTGATGGGTATCAGGCGCGTTCCTTAAGCAAACAATGGATTGTAAATAATCGCCGTTTAATCGCATTCGCGCGCGTTGCGAAATGTAAATCGAACGATGCAGAATCTCGCAATTAATTTGAATAAGGCGCACGACATACACACGCTATAACGTCAGCGCGTGAGAAAATTCCTCGGCGGAACGCGCGGATCAGATACATCATTTTCCAGGTCGCGCGAGCAGCGGCAAAAAATCACTCCCTTTCATCCTGCAATTGCCGCGGAAATTGTTCCCGCGCACTCGGCGCTGACCGTAATATGCTTGCGATGAATTTCGAAGGTCGACCAACTCCGTACGCGACCGGACGCGGTAACTTCATATTATAGTGCAGCCCCTTGTAAACACCAACTTTGGTATATTGCTGATTAGAGAGATCGAATAATGAAACTTGGCCTCGCGACGTCGATCGAACACAGAGAGAGAGAGAGAGAGAGAGAGAGCGAAGTGAAAGAAGAAGAAAAAAGCCAGCGTCACGCGATACGCGATGAAAGTCGAAAGTATGCCCACGCAGCAGCTCCTCCTTCGAAGTAAAAATGTGAAAGTTCGCGCGTCGGCAGTATCGGATGACATTCGAAAGCGTCCGATAAGAACCGCCGAAAATTTCGAGCCCAGAATGAAAGTTCGAAAGCCTGCGCGTATACACAAGCACTAAGTATACGAGTGCGTCTTCGTCTGCTCGGAAAGACGCGCCGTTGATGAGAGGAGGAGACGAAGAATGCGGTCCGTCGGGTGTTCTGTTATGGCTCTATACGCGGCACCGTCGCTCCAATGGGCTGCGGTCACCAACTCTTGACTCGGAGCCGTATGAGTTGATTTATCGCTGCATGGCGTTTTTGCTGGAATCAGCTCGCTCGATGAAAAAATTGATTGTCCGATTGCGTAACCGTCGCTTCACGACCTGAGCGTTGTGCGCGATAAAAAAAAAGTTGAGCAACTATTGTTAAACCGAAAGAGGCGATAAGCCTGGCAGTTGCAAACGATCTTGTTTGTTTGTCTGCCTCGGAACGGGATTCGATACTTGCTTTTGCGAAAGATTTACGATGTAAGATGCTCGATGAAACGCCGATTAGTCGTTCGGCTCTTTAAAGAACCGACGATCGCGTAGTCCAAGAAAGACATGATAATTTTTCCCCCAACGACAAGGCGAAAAGCTCCAACTTGCGAAATCTCGTACATTGCGTAGTTTTAAATAATTTTATCTCGGCGTACTCGATCAACGAGAGCAAACAGCGCAGTCGTGTGTTCTCGATGACAATCGGTAGGGAAAGAAGGCGATGGCCTATCTCCGATCAGGAATAGACTGCATTTTGAACGTCTATTGTCTATTAGCGCGGAGCTTTTTCGATTCCGAAACAGCGGCGCGTACCGGAGAACGCGATTTTGTCGAGCGAAGCGAGTGACCGGTGAAAAGTTAGCATGCCGACGCATGTAAATTTCGCGCCGCAAGCGTTTTAAGCGAAGCCGCCGCTTCCGCGTGCGCTTGCATGTTCAGCCCTACTCCAGTGAAATTCGACGACGTACAACTACTCGGCCGCTTGTTTCGAGATTTTGTTTGCCCCGCAAAAGTATCTCGTTGGCGAGAAAAAACTCGCTCTACTCGCACGATTTACGCCTAGTCGAAGCTCTCGGAAAATGTTTAACGAATGAAGAGCGCGCGGTGCGCTTTTCTTCTTCCTTATTGATGACAACTTCGACGTTCTCTCTTTCAGAGGTTCGAGGCAGCAGGCAAGGCAGAGAGTTGAAAAAAGGAGAAGACAAAGCAGCAGCAGGAGAGAAGCATGTCGGCGAAGGCGATTCGCGAGGCGACGGGCAAGGACCTGATCAACCGCAAGCTCGCGCAAGGCACTCGCGCCGCCAAGTGCCGCTTCGTCAGCATCGACGAGTCGACCAACTGGTCGCATCTCGTCTCGGAGAATCCATGGCTCAGCAGCGAGCGGCTCGTCGTCAAGCCCGACCAGCTGATCAAGCGCAGGGGCAAGCTGGGGCTGATCAAGGTCAACGCCGATCTAGCCCAGTGCCAGCAGTGGCTCGCCGAGAGGCTCAACAAGGACCAGCAGATTGGCAAGGCCACCGGCAAGCTCAAGACCTTCATCATCGAGCCGTTCGTGCCACACAAGCCCGTTCGTATATTTTCATAGTGTACTTCTGCGCGGTTACTCCGCCGTTGCCGTCGGAAAAGCAGGCGGAGGAGAGTGAGAGATCTGTATGTAACTGTATCTGTTGCAGGAGGAGGAAGCCTACGTTTGCATTTACTCGCACAGGACAGCGGACACGATTCTGTTCCACCACGAGGGCGGAGTCGACATCGGCGACGTCGACGCCAAGGCGCTGAAGCTCGAGGTACCCGTCGACTCGGACATTCCAGATGAAAGCACAATTACCAGCAGACTGCTCACCCACGTGGCCAACGACAAAAAACCGTGAGTCTTGTATACCCCTCCCGCCGTACTCGCGTTCTTCCCTCACCGACTAATAATTCCTTTGGCCCACAGAGTCATCGCTAAGTTCATTCAGAGCCTCTACAAACTCTACGTCGACCTGTACTTCACCTACCTGGAGATCAACCCTCTCGTCGTCACGGACGACTCGATCTACATTCTGGATCTTGCCGCCAAGCTGGACACGACCGCGGACTTTATCTGCCGGCCCGACTGGGGGGAGATCGACTACCCGCCGCCATTCGGAAGGGATGCCTATCCCGAGGAAGCCTACATCGCGGACCTTGACGCAAAGTCTGGCGCCAGTCTCAAGCTCACGATCCTCAATCCCAGTGGCAGGATATGGACGATGGTTGCCGGCGGTGGTTAGTACATGTTCTCCCTTTCGCGATTTTAACGGAAGCCATGGTTTCCCGAACGAAACTAATCTTACCGACACTTCAGGTGCCTCGGTCATCTACTCGGACACGATTTGTGACCTGGGGGGCGCTTCCGAGCTGGCCAACTACGGCGAGTACTCTGGTGCCCCGAGCGAGCAGCAGACCTACGAGTACGCCAAAACCATTCTGGGACTGATGACCAAGGAAAAGCATCCCGACGGCAAAGTCCTCATCGTCGGTGGCGGTATCGCCAACTTCACCAACGTCGCTGCCACGTTCAAGGGCATTGTCAAAGCCCTCCAGCAGTTCCAGCCCAAGCTCGTCGAGCACAACATAAAAATTTTCGTCCGAAGAGCCGGACCCAATTACCAGGAAGGCCTGAGGTTGGTCCGCGTCATTTCAGCATCTTCGTAGGCTTGCCCGCGCTAAAGAGTTGGACTGAGTAAGCCTTTGCTTTTAGGATAATCCGCGAAGTCGGCAAACGCCTGCAGATCCCAGTGCACGTCTTCGGTCCAGAGACTCACATGACTGCGATCTGCGCGATGGCACTCGGCAAGAAGCCGATCCCCGATCCCGAGGCTCAAGAATTTTCCACGGCCAACTTTCTCCTGCCGTCCGGCCAGGATGTAGGTCCCTCAGCACCGCCCTCGGGTGCCACGAGCCCCTGCACCCCGACCAAGCAGCCACGCGTCCAGAAGAGCGACTCCGTCGACTCGTCCTTCAAGCCGCTTTTCAGCAGCAAGACCAAGTCCATCATCTGGGGTATGCAGACGCGTGCCGTGCAGAGCATGCTCGATTTTGATTTCGTCTGCAGGCGGACAGAGCCCTCTGTCGCTGCCCTCGTCTACCCCTTCACCGGGGATCACAAGCAGAAGTTCTACTGGGGACACAAGGAAGTCCTCATCCCATCTTACAAGAACATGAAGGACGCTATGGCGAAGCACCCCGACGCCGATGTCATGATCACTTTTGCCTCGCTGCGATCGGCCTACGATAGCGCGATTGAGACTTTGCAGTTTTCCCAAATAAAGACGATTGCTATTATCGCCGAGGGCATTCCCGAGAATATGACCAGGAAGCTGATCCTCAAGGCAAATGAGAAGAAGGTCACGATCATTGGACCGGCAACCGTTGGTGGCGTCAAGCCCGGCTGCTTCAAGATCGGCAACACTGGCGGAATGATGGACAACATTCTGCACAGCAAACTTTACAGACCCGGCAGCGTGGCGTACGTTTCGCGATCCGGTGGCATGTCCAACGAACTCAACAACATTGTTTCCAAAGGTTGGTCTATGCTTTAGCAACGAAATGCCAGTTCGGCGATTATTTCCCAATACGGCATCATCAAATGTTACCTCACGATGCACGACGCATGAAAATTAATTCTCCGTCGGCTAACGGACGTTGACTTTAGAATACGGCAATTCAAAGTAGTGAATCTAATCTGATTAGATCAATTCTTTGACCGAATGATTGAAATGTCACATTCATGCCTCCGTCACTTTCGCGAAAACTGAAAGCTCGTTTGTACATTTACATGAAAATCGTGTTAGAAAATCCTCGCGTGGATCGAAGATAAAATACTTTGTTCAAGGATCAAATATTCATTCGTGAAGCTGCAAATCTACGTCACTGCGCACAGTTTATTTAAAATGCTAATGGCTCTTGTACGAAGTCTCGTTGTGAAGTTTTGAATCTTTAATCTCAATGTCATGAGCCATAGAGAACATAGCTTACCAATGAACTTAAAATTTGCATGGATTGAATAGTCATCATTTAGTCGTTATTATCGATTCGTAAAAATTAAATTTCAGTTCGCGATTACACGCAGAATTTTCACTAACGAGCTGACAAAACTTTCATTTTGCAGCATCTAACGGCGTGTTCGAGGGTGTGGCAATTGGTGGGGACCGATATCCCGGCACGACGTTCATGGATCACATAATGCGCTACCAAAACGACCCAGACGCCAAGTTGATAATTCTCCTTGGTGAAGTTGGCGGTGTCGAGGAATACGAGGTGTGCGAGGCGCTGAAGTCCAAGCGCATCACGAAACCCCTTGTTGCATGGTGCATTGGTACGTGCGCGAGTATGTTCAACAGTGAGGTGCAGTTCGGACACGCGGGATCGATCGCCCACTCGAACCTTGAAACTGCGGTGGCGAAAAACGAGGCACTCAAGGCCGCAGGTGCGTACGTGCCCGATAGCTTTGACAACCTCGGCGACCTCATACACTCAGTCTATGAGCAGCTCGTCAGGGACGGTACCATCGTGCCCGAGCCTGAAATGCCGCCACCTACTGTACCCATGGATTACAGCTGGGCTAGGGTAGGCTTTCTTTGCATTGTTTTTGCCGCGTCCTCGACTACGCATCGATATTTAAATATATAATTTTTTCAGGAATTGGGTCTCATCCGTAAACCAGCTTCCTTTATGACGTCGATTTGCGACGAACGTGGGCAAGAACTGCTGTATGCAGGTATGCCGGTGACAGAGGTTCTCAAGCAAAATGTCGGCATTGGCGGTGTCGTCTCGCTCCTCTGGTTCCAGCGCTGTCTGCCACCGATTTACTGTAAATTCCTCGAGATGTCCCTTATGCTCACAGCTGATCATGGACCTGCCGTTTCTGGCGCCCACAATACCATCGTCTGCGCCAGGGCCGGCAAGGATCTCGTCAGCTCGCTCGTCTCTGGGCTTCTCACAATTGTAAGTCTTATATATTATACAACTTTTCTGGACTCGAAATAGTTTTTTTTCTTCTTGTTTAAAAGCAGTAGCGTGTTAATGTATATTGAAGCAAAAAGTTGTTATCGAATAAATTAGTCGAGAAGGTTTTCACGTTCAAAATTGTTTCAATGTGCTTTGCCTATGAATGTACCGAATTGTCGAACTTTCAGAGAACTTTTGTACAAACGCTTTGGGTTCCAGAATACAATAGCTTTCCATAGTATCGCTACTCTCAAGATATGGTCTAAATTTTCATTTTAACAAAGCCTCGATAAATTCTTTTGCAGAATTTACACGATTGTTGTTGAGATATCTAAATATAATATATTTTTCTCTTACAGGGTGATCGTTTCGGAGGAGCACTGGACGGAGCCGCAAGAATGTTTTCAGAGGCATACGACGCAGGTCTCCATCCTCAAGAGTTTGTCAATAATACACGTAAAAAGGGCAAGCTAATCATGGGTATTGGCCACAGAGTCAAATCCATCAACAATCCGGACATGAGAGTCAAGCTTATCAAGGAATACGTTTTGGAAAACTTCCCTACAAAGCCTTTAGTCGAATATGCGCTGGAAGTCGAGAAGATCACCACAACCAAAAAGCCGAATCTCATTCTTAACGTCGATGGAATTATCGCGTGTGCCTTTGTCGATATGATGAGGAATAGCGGTAGTTTTACGAGGGAGGAGGCGCAGGAGTACATTGAAATCGGAGCAATCAACAGTTTGTTTGTCCTCGGCAGAAGTATAGGCTTCATCGGTAAGTTTTAGAAATTTTTCGACTGTTTTACTGCTTTAAATTCAGATTTTATGCGATCGTGCTGTTATACATAAATGCTTTATAATTTTAGGTCATTATATGGACCAAAGAAGGTTAAAGCAAGGCTTGTACCGCCATCCTTGGGACGACATTTCATACGTGCTGCCAGAGCAATACAACTGAGCGATCTTGTCCTTCACTTACTATCGTCGTCCATCGTAATCGCGTATCAATTAGAAGTGAATCTCTACGTCATAATGATATTAAATAATGGAAACTATAAAAAATCTAGACGGGAGTTCGTGAAAACAAAGCAAAAAATATCCGTACAAGACGAGTAGAACTCACTTAAGTAGCGATGTTCTGATCTATGGATTTGGACTACGCACTTGCTATCCCGCGTTGCTCCGATACAAAGCACTGGCACATTTTGCACTGTCGAAAGTCCATTAATTGCCTTAACGAAATGAAAGAGATAAATTTATGTTTTGAGAAGTTTTACTCGCTGTGCGACACACACTTACATTTTAGGAGAGAACACACGAAAAGATTAAAAAAGCATTGGTTTGATATGATCTGTCGACATTCCAGTTTCTGCATTTGTTTAACAATGAACAACACGCGAATGTGCGATAATTGTATTATTCGAATTTTTGTACATATAGACGTCGACTCACCTAAGAGCAGCAGCACAAATGCGGATTTTTATTTCGCATTGCATTAAACACATACTGAAATGTACCCTATGGGAGACGCGAAATGAAACTATTCTTTTTTTTAAAGCTTCGGTTAGGTCTGTGTGTTTATTGAGTAATAAGTAGGTAAAAAGATTTTTGCACAAGAAAAGTGACCCTTTCTGCTGAGAGATAAGAATTTAGTATACATATTATCAATATACATGTATAATATTTATGTATGTACGTATTATTATTTAAGAATTTATTTAGCGTTCTTTTAATTCTTGCACTAAAAAAATATCTTGTTAACTGTAGGTAATTCAAGAGAATAAATTGGTTACTGATTATAATCATGTTATCTGTAAAAAAGGTCGGCTGTAGATACGTGGATAAGTTGAGAAGGAGAAATAAAAAATACTAGCCGAATCTGATATTTTGCATTTTTTATTTCTTATAATTTGTTAATTTAATTATCAAAACTTTTATCACCAATCAACTTCATCAATCATCGACTCAGATAGTTCTTCTGCATCAGGTTGTTTGTTGCTTTTTGGATTGATATATCTTTCATACCATTCAACTTCTGCTACAGAAAAATTTCGTTGTCTAAAAATAAAAATAAAATCTCGGTTTATCAAACTTTTACGAGTGAAACCAATTAATCCATCTAGAGTTACTCACACATCAGATTCCCAACTTGCTGGTTTCCTTACTGGGTTCCACTGAGAAACTGGTTTATCATTGGCAACCATCACTCCACGAATCAGGTAAGATAGTGCCACTTTATGTATATTATTGTCCTAGAATACAAAGTTTTTCAAAAAGAACAATAATAATAATAATAGTAATAATAATAAATACAATTGAAGTGTAGAAATTGTTTGAACATACCCTCCACTCTGAATTTATTACATCAGCTAAACTTATAACATCAATAGCCTTAGTTGCACCATCCATATTAAAGCCCATAGTGTTCATATAATTTTCATGCACAAATTTGATAAAAGTATTCGAATGTGTTTGAAAACTGGATGCCAGATCATCTGGATCATGAACAAATTTCCAATTTTTTCCTTCTACGTTTTCTAAAAATTTACAGATATTTCAATATTTATGAGTAAAAATGTATAGTAAAAAATTCATACTTTTTGGATTTATGACTCGACCAATTCCATGTAGGAGACCAAGAGTTTCTTCTCTGACAGTGCACTCACTTTCGAATTTGTGTGTAACTAGAAGTATATATAAATATTGTATCATTATGAGATATTATTTACTTATAAAATTTCCCATCAGAGACTTACCTTTTAATGAACAAAAAATTAAATTTAAAAGTGCACTACGAACATCACCAATAGTGTTTGACAATACTTCGTCTATTTTACTCTGTGTTACATATAACATGTGACTAGCTTTACTATTTAAAATAGTTGTAACTCGTTTCATTACATTTTTTAAAGCTGTTGGAGTTGCTGCATTAATACTAATAAATAGAAAGTAAATATTAATAACATACCTAATTCTAATTTTTCAAGAATAATCCTAACTTACTTTATAGTATCAATTCCATAACGATCGCGATTACTCTGAGAAAATAATGTTGTCATTAATTTTGAATTCCCAGTCTCTGTATTTACAAAAATCAAGGGCTCTCTTCCATATTGACAATATTTTCTGTGAAATTAAAAAAAAAACTTAAAACTTGTAAATTTGTATCTAACACATATATTTTTTTTATACTTACTGCAATAAACTTGAAAAATCATCTTTGCCATCTATGTAAGAATTAGGTATATCCTTAACCAGCAACAAACGTCTGGAATCTGATAGGACAGAGCCATAACGAGTAGCTCTGATGAGAAAGTCTTCAAATCTCTCTCCTTGTCGCATGGTTCGATCTAAAAGAGAAAAATTAAATGATTAATTGTCTCAACTTATAAGAAAACATTGTAGAAGTATAAGTATTTACTGTATTCATCCATAGCTTGATCCATTGGAGTAATCCATTCTACAATATCAAAATTATTTTCCTTAGCGATTACTTTAAGGGCCTCAGTTTTTCCACAGCCCGAAGGCCCAGAGACCACCAAAAGAGTTGGTTTTCCTTCTTTCACTGTTTCTTTAAACCATCTGTTAATTTCTTGCTGTTTCTGCCGACTAACTGCTAAATCTGATGCCTTTTGAGGTGCACATGCAGCAAGTAATGCAGATAAACTGCTGGTTGGCCTTTTAAATGAAATACTAGTTTCAAAGTTCGTGAAACTTGTGAGATTCTCATTTTCACTTTTTTGCAAACCTTGTGATGTGTTTTTTTTCTTAGTCGAACTGTCATCAAAATCATCAAAATCAAAAGAAGACTGAAGCCAACTGCTTGCATTTCTCTGTGAAAATGACATTATAACCTAAGTAATAATTCAGTTTATTTTATGTTTGTTTAAAAAAAAACTTCTAAAGTAATTTTTTAATTCATGATTGACAGAGTTTATACAAGGCAAACAAATCAATATTGAAAACACTACTAACCTTAGGTCGAGACATTTTACTCGCAACAAAGTTACTATTATTAAGGTAGACTGGTTTATACAGAAATATACATTTATTTGCTACATTTTAATAACGGTATCTAGAACCGCGATTAAACATTGAATCCTGATGCAGTGCACAATCGGCACATTACAAACGTATATACGTATATGTATACGACTTGGTCAACTGTTGCTTCCCCACTCTTCTTTTTTCAAGGTAACCTCGTGGTTTATTTATGATGACGGATTATAGGATACAATAAAAAATTATTTAACCTTTTTTAATGTACGATTGCAAGGAATAAAAAGATAAATAAAATGAAGAAAATATTTTTTAAAACATTTTTTATTAATTTTATTATAATTATTATATAATGATATGAAATTACGGCACACAATCATCGTTTTCTTTTCTTTATATAATATAATAACAACTTTTTACACACGTAAAAAAGTCATCTATCCATTCATATTATGCAAGTAAAAATGTACATGGTATATAGCAAATGACATTTGTACATCTATGTAATATTTGATGTTGACTTAACATAATTATAATATATAAATTAATAATTAAATATAATTTGCCTAAAAATTTACCATTACTAAAACTCTGTGTTTCATTGTTCTGACATTTTATAAAAACTATATAACTCCCCCAAAATGAAAAAAAAAATATATATATATATCTACGTCAAGTTGAAACACATTTTTTACTTTTACTACTACTCGTATTAACGAACTTAAAACAGTTGCTTCATTGGCTCTATTTAAATTAAATAATAACTTTTAAGAGCACGAAGATGCATTTATCGTTTCATTATAATGTTCAATTGCTTGAGACTAAGTTAATAAAATATCAAATTAACTAACAACATATACGCGACTTTATCACAACGTATTTAGCCAACAAGATCTTCCAGGCACCGGTGCATATATTTTTTAAAAGTCATATATGCACATTTAAACGTTTATGCATATAAATATATTAATCCTTAAGTATAAACATGATGTATATTTGTAAATATATTTATATAAAAAAGGAAAATTGCGAGGAGTAATATCTTTTTTCAGGCACTCGCGAAAATTGTAACGGTACAGTCCCTTCTTGTATTTTAATATTTCTAACACTTTCTGCCTTTTCTCAGTTCCCTGAAATTTTGCAATTCAACTCCATACGTCACTGGAGTAACGCTTCTGCGAATCCATCCTCTTTATGTAGTCAGCAGCTTGAAGCTCGGTCATGTTTCCCTTCTCCATTACCACCTTCAAGAGGATGTTGTGTACGTCCCGTGCCATGTTGCGCGCATCACTGATAAAAAATAGTCAAAATAAATGTTTGGAATAAAAATAAACAAAAAGCAGTTGAATGAAAGAAATAAATGCACGAAACTCACCCGCAAACATAGATGTGCCCATTCTTTTCCCCGATAACTCTCCACAATTCTTCCTTATTCTGCTCTAGCAAATGTGTCACATAAACCTTGTTGGCCTGCTCCCTACTAAACGCGGTGTGCAGAGTTAGAGTTCCACTATCCACATATTGTTGCAGTTCTTCGTGATAGAGGAAGTCTTCGTCGCGCTTTCGGCAACCAAAGTAAAGAATCGTGTCACCGACTTCTTTGCCTGGAAAATTGAAAAAAAGAAAAATGATGTAGTACAACGTACTTGCGCGCTGTCTCCAAAAATCGATCCAACAGCCAACTATATACATACCGTCTTTTTTAGCGACATCGCGCTCTTGGATAAATGCTCTGAACGGTGCTATTCCAGTTCCAGGTCCGATCATGACAACCGGAGTAGTGGTGCGCGATGGCAAGCGGAATTGGGACTTGCGGACAAAAATCGGCACAAGGCAAGGAGGATCCGAAGGATGCTTCTCCTTCAGCCAACTAGTCGTTACACCTCGATTGATCCTACCAGTTGGAGTCTTGTACTCCACGACCACAGCAGTGATGTGAATTTCGTTCGGGTGCAACTGCGAGATGAACGATTTTATCGATCAAAAGTGTCGAGCAATTATGCAATGATGAGGAGATAAAAACATACAAATATACACATACCTTGGGCGAGGAAGAAATGGAGTAGTAGCGGCATTGCAGTCTTGGCAACAATTCGCAAAGGTGATCGAGAGCTGGCTTCAAGCTTGGAACGTCCTCCAAAATGTGCACAATATTCCTGTTTTCTTGGATGACCCACTGTTGGAAGAGAGCTTTGCCTTCGGCGGTGGTGGAAGACATCAGTTTGAGCCTTTCCTTGTCAGCGGGATCGCTGCAGTACTCCGCAAGTTCTTTGAGAATGTGCGTACGAGGGTTGCTGGTGATGTCCAAGTAATGCGTCAGCGCAGTTCGGTAGGTACAAGGACAAGGGAACGGGTGCTTCTTGGTAGACTCCTCTGCAAAATAGTAGCGAATAGGAAGAAATTAGTTGCTGGTACACACATCGAGAGCGAGTCTACAACGCATGATCAAAAAAGCTGAAATAAGTTTGTACCATCAGTGTTGGTCAAAGTGATGACAGTGTCGAGATCAAATTGACACTTGGTGCCAAGTTTGTTGACCAGTTCAGCGCTGTTGACGGGATAGACAGCCAAATGGTCTCCAGCTTCGTAGCGCATCTTGGAGCCTTCGATGTTGAATTCGATGTGCATGCACGAGCGCTCGGAGGTGGGACCATGCAGCTCGCGGTTGACTTTGACGGGTGCCAAGAAGGGATTTTTGGCATCGTACGGTCTGCAATCATAAAGCGTTCGCCGTCGCGATGAAGCTCGTATTCTCATTATACGTCAGCATATATATATATATATATATATGCTGACGTATATTAATTTTTACTCACGCTCTTTGGTTCTTGAACGAGTGGAGACGGGCGATCTCGCCGCTGTAAACCTTGTCAGCTGGCATATCATTGTGCTCGGTGAGTTTGTACTGACGAATGCTAACGTCTTCGCCGGCGCCTTCGATGTTGAAGTACTCGCAAACGGCTGGCCAAAACTTGTCCTTCCACGTGATGAAATCATCTTCGATGCTACAAAGCGGAGGTGAAGTTCGTTAATCGCTCTCGGTGTCTTGCCGCGCGTGAACAGTCTTTCGCGAACGTTACTCACTTTGCATCATCGTCTCCAAGACCGCACTCCACAACGCGATTGGCTCCCAGCTGCTCGAGTCTGTGATCAACGTAGAGAGCGACTTCGTTGTAATGCTCGTAGGTCTTGTTTCCAAGTCCGAACACCTGGAAAAAAGATGTCCTTATTTTGACAATCGGCTCGAGATTCGGAAATGTAGTAAAAAAAGTAGGGAAAACCCAGCGCTCGTGCATTAAAATTTCTGCAAGTCACGATTACAAGGCAACAAGTAAAAAGTGCACCTCGGATGGTGCGACGAGCGCGAGACTGGCAGCGTTCGTCGTCTGCCCATCGAAGCAGTAGGCGAGCGTGCGGCGCGCCGCCGCACGTGCCAGCGAGCTGACGACTCTCATCGTCGAGTCGTAACGACTCTTACTGAGCTCGGCATTCCCCGCGACTCTGCAAGTCTGCTCCAAAAAACAGCTTCGAGTCTTACGTAATCTATCGCGCGTGCAGCTTTGAAAATCGTGAGATTACAAGCACTATGCTCGCCACTACGGCGAGGTTATGTCGCTCGTATCGTCTGCAAGGCGAATGAGCCGAGACTGCGTCGCGGAGCCTCGCGAGGAGATTGAAAGGGGGCGCGGCGCGGGCCGTACATACACAGACTAGAGTAGACACACATTATCTACGCGTTTTCGAGCGTTATTTAACGCCATGTGATCCGCGTGGCTATTTGAGGAGGCCACGTGCGAAGTGAACAAAAAATCAACTCACGGCGTAATTCAAGCCGTTGAGGTCGGCGTCGCCGTTCTTCAGCCAGTCGACGAACTCCATGGCGTTGTCGGTGGGGTCGCCCTCGCCGTAGGTCGCCAGGCAGAAGACGGCCAGGCTGTTGGGTATGGACTTCATGTTGACCAGCTCCTCCTGAAATGCCACGGCTCCGAGTTAGTCTCGCGCCTCCGATTAACTTACAACACTTAACTCACCATGTCGCACTCCTCGGGGTCGGCGACCATGCCCTTGAGCTTGTAGCGGATGCCTTCCTTGGCGAGTCGGCCGGCGAACTCCTCGCCGGTGCCGGTCTGGCTGCCGTAGAAGACGACCAGGCTGCGCCCGGAGCTCTGGAGCTTCTTGATGAACGAGTTCTCCGAGGGCGTCAGCGCCGTGTACGAGGTCGGCCTGGAAGGGAAGTTTCGTTGTACTTTCTAAATCAGGATCGCTATACAAGTATACTGACTGTATGGTGTAGGACTTGGTGGCGGAGGTGTACTCCTCCTGCTTGTTCCGCTTGAGCAGCCACCAGGCGGCGACGAGCAGGAGGAAGCCGAGCAGGATCATGTCCAGTGTGCTGAACATCGGCTCGTCGACGATCTCGCCGGAGTCCTGGTCACCGGGCAACACAGGGGAGCCGGACATCCTCACGGCTTTGGGCAGCGACGCGTCCACGCTCTGAAACCGATCGGTCGAGCACGCGCGATTATCACCTGCGATATTACGGTCACTCGCTCGGCATCGGACAATATATATAACCACACGCCCACGTCGGATATAGGGGATAACGAAATTTCTCCGAAGCGCACCGACCGCTCGTTCAAAGATGCAACAGATGCAGTCGGAAAACTAATGAGAAAGACTGCGACAGGGGGGAAGCGCAGCGGGAGCGCGACGATCGTCGTCGTCGTCGTCGTCGTCGTCGTCGTCGTCGTCGTCGTCGTCGTCGAAATTCCTGCGACGATCCTTCGAGAAGGGAGAGAGGGGTGAGAGAGAGAGAGAGAGAGAGAGAGAGAAACGAGAAAACCGGTGGACGAGAGAACCGGTATTTCGCTTCGGCTGCTGCAGCGCTCGCGTTCGTGAGGGAGAGTAGGAAGAGGGTAAGATTCTTTCGTGCAGGAGGAAAACAAGCGCGGAGTGACTTATGTCACCGACGGTATTCCATTCTTTTTTCTTTTGTTTTTCTTCGCAATCGTCATCCGCGTCTAATCCTTCCGCGAGCGTAATGATACTGTTTTTGCAGCCGCGTCGACGCGCGTTTTCCTTTTATGTAATAGTTATGTCGCGATCAGCTGCCAGTCATGTTTTTGAAACGACTCTACTGCGACTTCCCTGCACTCTCGGATCAGAGCTGCGCGAATTTTCGACGCGCACACACGCTCGCACAAAGTACGTACTTAATTGGAATCTGCGTTTCAAAAATTCCGCCGCCTTCCGCGGCACCTGTCAACTCACAGCTCGCGGCTATAACTGACTATACAGATGCACTGGCGCGCGTGTACACCATGATTCGAATCAAGGTCGCGCGCGACGTTCATTGCCACGTCTCGCGCAGCGAGTTTTTTTGGCCTTTCCGACCCGACACGTACTTAAGTGTAGGATGAGCGAGCGTCTGAATTTCGTCGCACTGTCACGAGTGTAAACAAGTGAAGTCTAGCCGTACAATGTTATGATTGGGTATCGGCGCGAGGGAAGACGAAAATAAGCCGCGCGCAAGCATCGCTCTCTATTGTTATGGCTGAACACACCTAGAGGCGCGATAGTGATAAGATCGGGCTCGAGATTACATAGCCGCAGTCATCGTGACTCTTCGCGCTTTATCGGAAACTAGTGTCCTTGCTCGCGCACATGTTACGACGAGGAAAACAATCATACGCGCTAAATAAAGCGAATCGTCGTAGAAGACGAGCGATAAAGCATTCAATTAAGCGCTCGAACACGGCGGGAGCCGCCGACGATAGGCCGATATACCAAGTTCGACGACTCGAGTGCATTTCGCGGATCAGCGCAAATTCGTATCTCGAAGCACTTGAGGAAAAACAGCGCAGGAACGAGTGTATGAGGAGTGGACAGCTTCTCAAGGTCGATTGAACACCGCGAGCTACATTACGTAACGATAAACTACGCATCGGGAAACTGAAGGAAACTGCTAGATAATGCGGTTCCGAGAATCAGAATGTTTTTCCGCGACGCGTGCAGCTTCTCCAGGTTGATAAATCACCGCTAGCTACATTATAGGTAACGGGAGAGGAAGCTACTAGATCATCTTTTCCGATATATCCTCCGTAATAGCGTCGCTTTCGCGCAATCGTCGGCAAGCGGCACTTGTCGCCGTGCGGCGCAGACAATTAAAGCGGAATTACAATTTCAAATCGGCGTCTCTCTCTCTCTCTCTCTCTCTCGTTCTCCCTCGCGTCATATGTAATTTCACTCGGGACTCGCTCTGACTCTGCAATTATTTTTGGCGGCTCGCGCGCCGGGGAAAACGGAGTAATTGTCACGTTCGCGTGGGAGGGGGGGGGGGGAAATTACCGCGGGCTTATGCATCGCGCAGAGATGCAGCGAGGCACCGCGGGAAGAAACCGGCGCGTCCGCTTTCACCGGCGCCGCGCTCGATACTTCTTTTTCGCCTTTTACGAAAGTAAAATCTCGCAATAGCAGTGCGCGAAAATCGTCGGTACCAGGCGCAAAGCGAGAACACTGACACTCGGCGAAGACTCACCGGCAGATCCATGGCTGGAATTTAAATCCTCCCTCCCTCGGCGTGGCACGACGCTTTCAAAACTGGCTGACGAATTCGAAGCTCTGAGCAGCGCACTCGCGTTTTTCGGGACTGGAGCGGCCGGGTGTACGCGCACGAGTGTGTGGACGAGACGCGGTACGCGCGAGGTGCAGCGCAAAACTGAAAGTGCCGCGCGGCGCGGCGCGCAGCGCGCAGCGTGAAAAACGAGCAAGTCATGCGCGCTCGCGAACTAGCGCCGCTCGATCGAGTCTCTAGCGCATATACAACATCGGCGAAATCGCTGGCTCCGTGGCTCCAACCGAGTAAACAATAAATACCTCATAGGTGTGAGAGCGAGCTGCTCACGGTTTTCGGCTATCGTCGCTATCGCGAGGCGCAAAAATGCATTCACGAGGCTCACATCGAAGGCAGAGCGAGGAGGAAAACAATCGCTGTCGAAAAGTTCCGTCCGAGGAGAAACCTTTCCGGCATCTCTTTCCTCGCGTACGTGACAAATTTCGCCGCTCGCGCGTATGAATATTCAAGTGGAGCGACGGCGGGGGTGACGCGCAATCGTGGAAATTGAAATCCGGTGCCGCCGCGAGTGTTGCGCGACTGTTGCGGATCATGTGCGCGCTAGGTATATGTGTCGTACGTGTAGACGAAGTGGCCCGCTCTAGGAAGTGCCCGATACGAGCGAAAGTAGGAAGGTATTGCTTTTATAACTTGTGACGAGATCTGCTTTTTATCTATCTAAGATTAGCTGCATGCGAATCGATCGACCTTTCCTTTCTTCTGGGACGATTCTATCTTTCATCGTCAATTGATTGAGGCAAGAAGTGCGATGGCTCAACAATTGCAGATAATGAACTTGGAAGGAATGAACAGCGGAGCCGCGAGAGATGTACTTTTAAAATTCACCGTGCGATACCGCGATGCTCGTGCGCGTTCAGGGTCGGCGGCTAGGTAGCTGGCCTTTAAACGGGACAGTGACCATGAAAAGAGCGAGAGACGATGCGTGGGGAATTTTTATTTTTCGTCTATCGCCTTTCATTGAAAACCGCTTTTTGCTCAAAGATTCTCAAGTTCGTCGGTAATCGATCAGGCTGTCGTGTTAGTAGTCGGCCAATCGAAATTTTTCAAAATTCAAAGCGCTCTTCCGACGCGCAACGGACGCGATCGCCCGGCCTGATAAATAATTGATGTCGGAAAATAATCTGCGCCAGATCGGAAACGCGTATATGCGCGCGAGCTGGCTTCTCTTTGGATCGACCGCGCGCACACGGCATCAGCGTGATTCCCGAGTCCAAGTTTTTCTCGCTCGCTCGAGTATTATACCTGACATAACGATCCTATCGATTGCCTCACTACTCTGTTTCCGCAGCGCATACTCCAACGACACGACCTGCCGCAAGTGAATCACCGCGAAAAGCGCTCCGTACAGCATGGAGACAGATTTATGCACGCGTTACCCCTCGCAGTATTAAAATTAGCTCTTACTACTCGACTCCTCTTTTTACCGTTATACCTTTTATCTCACACAGACCTGCTTATCTTGTGCGAAATCAGCGCGCGAACCATTCGTACAGTTCTTCTATCGAGCGTTCGAATCGAAGAGGATTTGAGTTAGTAGTCGCAAGTGTGCAATTATTTCGAGCTACTGCCTGCTGTCCGACCTGGGACCTAGAGGCCAATCTACGCATGAATTCCAGTTTCTTATCGACGACAACTTTACGTTATGCAACGTAAATTCGAACGTCGTTGTCGTGCGACGTCACGAGAGCACGTAGCACACTCTAACGACAACATGATGACTGTTTCATTTTTTTCTTTTTTCGATAATTACGCACAGCAGCAGAATTCGTCTCTCGCATTTTCTCAAGTTACACAAACTTCTCGTTAGAACGAACGAGCTTAATACACGGTAATCGCGAATTTAAGATGAGCGTGCAAAAAGTGCGTCCAAGCAGTACTTACGTCTCAACTTTTAATCACCTGAAATGAGGATTACGCCTTCGACCGGCCGATACGAGCGCGCAATTTTTTCTTCTTCACGCGCGCCAATCGAAGCGTATTCTTTTAGTATATAACCATCGGCCGATTGCACTTGGACTACGTGGAAAATCTCCTCCCTTTGCGACACGCGCGCGCGCCGAGAAAGTCGAAGAAGAAAAACAGCTCCGAGCGCGCCGTGAGAGTCCACGCGGCGCACTGCAACGAGCCGGAGGTTTTCAAGAAAGTCATCGGCCGGTTCGATTATGCGATAAGAGCCGAGCGACTTGGTTGCAGAGAGATGAATATCGGCCTTCTCGTCGCACATTTTCTTCCTGAGATTTCGCATGCGCCACGCAGATGGAGAAGAGAGGGGGAGGGGGGGGGGGGGGGGCGCGCGCGCTCGTCATCGTTCATTATTCGACCGATCACATTTATAAGATAGCCTCCGCGTCTGCACGGGATCGCACGTCAAAACCGTGTCACTAAAGGAAATCAACGTTTCTGCCCTGAACTTTGATCTTAATATTGCATTATTCATGCTCCCGAGCGAGCCAACGGCAGAATTTCGATTATTTCTCGTGAAAAGGCAGTTCGCGCTGTAGGTGAACAATTTAGTAAGTAACAAGTACACGACGGCGCGTCGAATTTTCACAAATAAAAGCAGCGGCGAAATTTTCTAGCGCTACACTCGCACATGAGTCAGAGCGCGCGCGGTGACCTAGCGACGCATGTCAATTGATGCGGCTGCAAGGCGTAAGTGCTCCTCTGCGCGGACGTGCCGAATACCGAGGAAGCAGCGACGAGATTAACGATGCAATCAAGCTCGCGGCGTCGACTCTATTACGCAATGCCGATATCGCTTTGAAAACATTGAAGAGCCATAGCCCTGACTTCCAGACGCGTCGTCGCATGGCCGCGGCGAAGAAGAAGAGAAGCGGACGAGGAGCTGCAGCAGGACAAGAACAAAAAGGCTCACCTGTTGCATGCACTCGCCGGACGACGAGCTCTGCATACTTATACATATAAACGATCCGGGTGCATATAGATAGCGTGCACCCACACGCGCGTGCGCACACCGAACGCGTCACATGTAGGCACCTATATGAGATAGGTACCTTTTTTCATCGTACAAATTTTTATATCGCTCAAGGAGGGCGACGTGTCTTTTTCGCTCTACGCTCAGTGGGCTGCTATAGCCACTAATTACCATACGCGTTATGCTAGGCTCGAAGGTACAAGGCCAGACGCAAGAGGCAACAGCTGATGCCGATCGAGACGTGCGTATGATACTTAAACGCAGCGCGGCGTGGCGGAAGAGACCTTCAGCCTCCATCAGCGAGAGGAGTCTGATGACTCTGCGATCGAGCAAGCGAGTGAGTGCTTATATCGCGGATTAAATAGTGTATACGTGGACGAACGCGACTCGGAGAAAACACTCACCCAAGTATACTTCGGCGATGCACTGGAGCTGCTGGCACTCGGCGATGGAGTGTACTCGCGACAGTCGCGCCTCGCGTGCAACTGCGATCGGCTTCCACGTGTATGTACCTTGTGCTATAGTCTCTACAGCTATATATAGCTATATAGGTGCCGTGTATAATCTAGCTGCGCGCGCGCCCCTCTGTGTGTGTGTGTGTGTGTGTGTACGTGTGCACAGGAGCTATCCGTGGAGCGAGTCGGGTGTCCGAGCGGCGAGCACTGCGACTGCGACTGCGAGCGGCGACGCGCAGCCCCTCCTGAACTAATAACTAATGCTGTGCTCTTTCTTACCCGCGTATAATGCCGTACCGAGGCAAGAGGCAGCGCCTCCTGTGGAGGTGGAGTGCGGAACGCGCACGCACATTATCTCGCTCCAGACAGCTGTCGTGGCGATTCGATAGTATCGATGTTGCGCGCGTTCGCGGAGCGAGTTTTAAAGTTGACAAAAATTTGGGCAGAACTCAATGAGAAATACTAATATAAAAATGCCCTTCATTTTTCTCGAGTCTATTCTACAATTATAATACTGCGTTATAGTATGCCTTATATAATTTACAATACTTTATACATTATACAAATAATCGTGAAAAAGAACAACCCCTGCAAGGTGCTTATTGTCACTGAACTCTCCGTCTGCGCATTGCACGTCTCGTTGTCGTCGGTAAGTATATATGAAAGAAGGGACTCGGGCTCAGTTCTGGCAATTCGAGCACTTGGGTATTCTTCGGTCCTTCATCCGCACTTTCTTCGTTTCCCGGTTGAGTCCTGAAAGCGACAAGTCGAAAATGAGAATAAAATCACGACGGCATGACATAGACGTGCTGTCGAACAAAAGCTTCGCGTGCAGTGTACGACACGTTAAATATATACCTATAGACTCGGCCGATGGCGTATCGCAGCGTCGCGCGCGACCACGCGTGACATCATCCGCCTCGGATACACGAACGCACGTACGACTTTACACAAAGTGGCCGCGGCTATTCTCTCGCGCATGGCGATTCAAAATACAATAGAGTAGCTGTACACGTTCGAATTTTCAAAGGCAGGACGTGCACGTGTTTTTCAACGTTTGAAATGAAAGCCCGCGCGATAAGCGCCCTTCGGGCATGAGAAATATCCCTTTTTCACGAGTCAACGACCTCCGCGAGCGGAAAATAAACGGGAGACAAGTGAGAGCGCTAAGTGAAAAAGTGCGTACTTATCAAGTCGGTGCCGAGGGCTATCGGCTCGAGTCGGGCGCTCTGCACCTCTCTGAGGACACTGGCGTTGAAAGCCAGCGCCGCGACTCTGGCAAAGAGCTCCGAGAGCCCGTCGCCTGTCCTGGCGGAAACGGCCCACAGCTCGGCCCTCATGCGGCGCGATATCTCCAGCGCCTTCTTCTCCACGATCTCGTACACCTGGTTGGACTGGGGCGGGAGAGAGAGAGAGAGAGAGAGAGAGAGAGAGAGACACAGTCAGCTGCGTTTCGATAAAGCACAACAAAATGTAATTGCGTCGAAATTGCGTGTACTCACGAGCAGGTCCCGCTTGGTGCCGACGAGGAAGATGTGGTAAGGTCCGGTGTTGCTGCGGTTCGCCTCGATGAGCCACTGGGCGCAGTGGTGCAGCGACATCAGGCTGCCCAGGTCGAAGACTATCATTATCACTGCGGCGCAAACAACGGTCATGAATGTGCGAAGCGAGTGGGAATGAAAAGATAGAAAAAATAGCCGCGGGTTACTGGCGTGTAATTACCGTTCGCTCCCCTGTAGTACGAGGCGGCGATGCACTTGAATCTCTCCTGTCCCGCCGTGTCCCAACTGCGCGCAGAGAGAAAGCGGCCTGATTAATTGGCTGCATACTTACACGGCTCTCGAGTAACGATAGATTCGTTGTTCGTGCACGCGCAGACAATGGGCAGAGCGAGACGCGCGCGACCCAGTTGTCTCATATAGCATCGCATGATGTGCGTGAATTATTGTAATTAACCTGAGAGACGGGAATACGTACATTTGCAGGTTGAAAGGAACTCCGAGTACGTCGAATCGCTCGACCTCGAAATCCACGCCGATCGTCGCCTTGTAGTTGTTGTCGAAGGACTTGTGGCAGAAGCTGGAATATCTCGAGGTTGCAATGCAATAAAAGCGAGCGACGGAAGTATAGCACATACACACTCACCGATTGACCAGGGAAGTCTTGCCGACCGCAACGTCGCCGAGCACAATGACTTTCGAAATGCGCGGAAGCAGCGGTTGCGCAGCGCAGACCCTGCGCACCACCGGGCTGAAGTCCCGGTCGTGGTAGGGCGTCTTTTCCTCCGAGTACGGCGCCGGCCACTTTCGGATCTGAAATAAATATGTAGATGCGTAAACCATCCGAGTACACAACGCACGAGCAGTCGCGTGTGAAGGACTTATCGCGCGCCTTTCGAGCATGTTGGCTTTGCTCAACATCAGCTACACAAGCTTGCAACAAACTTTTCTCGACTAAGTAAAATACGAGTGCGTGCACCTACCGTCCTGTCGCTGCTCACGTCGCTGTTGATCATCTTGTAAATCGCGGAGCGGCTCTCCAGCATATCAGCCCCAAAGCAGCGGGAGCGGCGGCATCAGGCAACTCTCCGAACTCTATAAAAAATGTCAACAAGCACGCGCGACACAAAGAAAACACAAAGAAGAGCAGAGGACGCGGATTGTAGCCGGTTGCCGCGGCAGGTGCTGCGAGTGGAGTGAGCGCGCGTTTGACGTTTCCAAGCGATGGACGCGGCTCTCGCGCAATACACACAATGCCGCGGCGCTGGGGGGACCGGGACTCGCGTTGCATTGTGCCTGCGCGGCTGGTCACTCGCCCGGATCGCTACTACTCGCAACCATGCTGGCACACGAGGGGGGAAAGCAGGGAAATGACCCGCGTGTCTGCTTTTTTACGCGCCTGAGGAAATCACCGGCGAGTGCTTTTATTATATTATTGCTTATCATTTTTCAGAGTATAGTGTGGATACTAAGAAATATGGCCATCGGAGTCTCATTGCCAATATAGGACGATCGCGATGTGCGGATTCTTTGCCGGTAAATAGCTTTTATCGTGATTCGTTTGAATATTTCCCGCGCCGTTGATAATAGGTACCATTTCCGTTCATTTCAGTGCCTCAACGACCCGCGTGGTGTGATACCGCTGTAGTCGCGGAGGCAATCTGGTTTCCGGTCCTCGGGACTGACACTCTTTTCACACCAAAATGGCTCCGAAACCGAAGCCCACGGAGAAAGCAGGTAATTTCAACGTGTTTTTCTCAGTGTAAAAAGCAGGAAAAGCCGAAAATCGACGTGTCAGTCGAACATGCACAAGATCCTCGTAGAGCCGAAAGTTTTTGTGCGGTTTAAATATCCAAAAAGGTTGTTTAAAAAGTGATAACCTGTTTGGCCATGTGGCCAGTTGCTTACATCGCTCACATGGTCGTTTGTTTATCAAGTTTTTAATTTGTCAATGCTCACCGCATCAAAAATACTCTGTTCCGCCTCTTTGTGCATCCTTATTTCCTTGTTTTTTCCCCTCCTTTTTCTCAACAATGAGCATTTTTTTATCCATATCTTACCTAACCTCAAAATGACTTCGACGAAAACATTCAACACTGCTTGGATTACATTGCATTGTTCTTTCAGCGGGTAAGGCCGCCGAGAAGAAGCCAGCAGCGGAGAAGAAGGCTGAGAAGAAGCCAGCAACCGCTGCTTCTTCGACTACCAAAGTCACCAAGCCCTCTGAGAAGAAGCCTGCTCCAGCACCCGCAGCAGCCAAGAAGGTAGCAGCAGCAGCCAAGCCTGCAGCCAAGCCCGCAGCTAAGCCTGCAGCTAAGCCAGCCCAGAAAGCTGCCTCCAAGCCTGCGGCCGCCAAGCCCAAAAAGAATGTCCAGGCTCAGAAGAAGACCCCTAAGGGAGGAAAGGCTGCCCAGCCTGTACAGAAGGCCCTCAAGGCCCAGAAAAAGGTACAGACTTTCTCTATTTGTGATATCCATTCGTTGAGGAAAATTGCTTGGCTGTAAAAGAGTTTTTGATGATGAAATTTTGTGTGGGAATCTCTTTGAATACCATGAAAAGACATTTTTAACACTCCTGATGATACTAGTAGCAGTCATGAATTCTTATTTTTGAACCAAACAGATGTAATTCATAAAAACCATACAACTATTACAGATCCTGAAGGGTGTCCAGGGATCTCGTGTGAGGAAAATCAGGACCTCTGTTCACTTCCACCGGCCAAAGACATTCAGGCCACCAAGGAACCCCAAGTACCCACGCAAATCTGTACCCAACAGGAATCGGTAAGTTCATTTCAGCATTGTAACAAAATTTTTAACAATAGAGTTGTTTCATAATGTGATGAAAAATATGGGAATCTCTTTGAATTCAAATTGAAAACAACTACATCCTGAATTTTACTACCATAAGATTTGCTTATCACATAATATATTGCTCTTTTCTAAACGATCTGAATTTTCTTTTCACAGCATGGATGCCGTCAACATCATCAAATTCCCTCTGACGACTGAAGCAGCCATGAAGAAGATTGAAGACAACAACACTCTGGTGTTCATTGTACATACGCGTGCAAACAAATACCACATCAAGTCTTCAGTTAAGAAGCTGTACGACGTTGACGTCCTGAAAGTAAACACCCTCATCAGGCCTGACGGCAAAAAGAAGGCTTACGTTCGCCTGACAAGAGATTACGATGCTCTTGACGTTGCCAACAAAATCGGCATCATATAAGTGTTTATAATCTACTTGTATAAAAATTTAAAAAAATCACCTGATAAATAAATCCTTTACAGGTAGAAATTGCTTTTAATTTTTTATCCTATCTCTGTAACATCATTATTAATAATTGATTTAAGCAACAAGATCAGGAGAATAGAATATTTTATACTGATTTCTTTTTTCTAGTTTATGAGTTTATCAATCAGCAACAGTTAAAAGGAAATAATCGAAATAACTTGTCTTGCAAAAAAGCCGAAAATAAGGCAAAAACGCTTGGAAAAAGAGAAAAGATCTGATTTATATATAAATAAAGTCAATTTTATTAAACATAGTTTTGTATGTAAAATATTTTCGAGTTCATGATTTTTATTTAGAATAAGTATTTACAATCCCAAACGTTTAGGAGTTTTTCTGTACGATGCTGGAGTGCCAGGCTCTTTCATTCCAGGAGTCAATATCTCTTGCCTGTAAAGAGAAAATTTATACCTTAAAATATCGCGTGGCACAATTTTTTACCAATTTACACAAACAAGGAAGCAAACTACTTACTTTCGGACGGATGCCTGCTCGCGCTCGAGCTGCTCCTGTGCCCGAGCCTTCATCTCAGCCTCCGCAGCCTTCATTTGACCTTCCATCTCATTAAGATGCTGTAGAGCTTGCTTTTTGGCGCGTCCGCTCTTGCCAGTTTCTTTGACAGAGAAAAACATCGGACCAAGCTCGGCCAGCCAGTGTCCGTCTACCGCAGTTACGCACTGCATGTACTCCTTTGCCGTCATCACTAGTTCGTGATACACCACGTAATCCGGAGTAAAACCCATACCGAACAAGGCTGAGGTCGGATGCAAGTGACAAGGCATACCCGTACGACAATTGACATACTCGCCGATACCCTTAAGCCTGGCAGCCTGGTGGAAATACGCCGAGCAAATGCACTTGCGTACAATGTCCCACTCGGTGCCACAACTAATGACCTCCATTTTTTGTTGCTTTAAAATTTCCTCGAGTTGCTGCCGAACTTCCCTCACCTATAATTTTTTCATCAATTTGTTAAGCATGAAATCAAAATACGAATATGTGCATTTACAAATCTAAGTTCACCTACTTTTCGCATGGCTTTCGCATGGATAAAATGGTCGTTACACCAGGAGCTTGAGTATCCATTCGTTTTCCATTGGTTGTAGACATTAAGAAAGGTCAAATGGTCAGATTCGGGTACCTGGAATTTTTCTCTAGCCGAGTCTGAGTCTTCCTCGCGACCTTTGGGTCTGTAAAATATCGACGGTACAGACAGCATGGAAACAATGATCAGAATTTCAGCAGTACACCCCAGCTTCGAAGCTATGATGAGCATCTGGCATTGTGGCGGGTCCAATGGGAATTCCGCCATTTGTCGACCGAGGCCGGTCAGCCTCCCGGTATTGTCTAGTGCACCGAGTATCCATAGTTGATACAAAGAATTCAAAATGTTGTCCTGCGGTGGCGGATCCATAAAGTGAAAGGCTAACAGATCTTGAACGCCCAAGGATTTTAGTAGAAGAACCGTATTAGCTAGATTCGTACGCTGTATCTCAGGTACGCCCGTGATTAAGAGTTCATCAAGGTACTGGCGTTCAGTGTACAAGCGGAAGCACTGTCCAGGTCCTGTTCGACCTGCACGACCTGATCGCTGATTTGCGTTCGCTTGAGACACTGGATAGATCTGCAGAGCGTCCATACCTATTCTTGGATTATAGACCTTTAGCTTACAGAAGCCTGAATCAACGACGAACACAATGCCATCGACAGTCAACGAAGTCTCAGCAATATTTGTAGCGACAACACATTTTCGCAATCCTTCCTTTGCTTGCTGGAAGATCTTAGCTTGAAGATCGGAGGGAAGCTGCGAATAAATCGGAAGAATCGACAGAGGAGCGGCGCCTTCGATTTCACCAAGCCGCTCTTTGAGCACCTCGCAGGTTACTTCGATATCTTCTTGGCCCGGCATGAAAACTAAAATGTCGCCGTGCCGGTGTTGCAAGTGGATATTCATTACTTGTTTGACCGCCGCTTCAACGTAGTCCTCAACGTGGTTCTTGCTGAAGATTATTTCAACTGGAAAGGTGCGACCAGGAATCTGGAACGTCGCCGCGTTGCCGAAGAACGAGGCGAATTTACTCGAATCCATAGTAGCTGAGGTAACGATCAGCTTTAAATCGTGTCGTCGGGCTACCACCTGCGAACAATCACAAAGAATGCGTTAGATTACAAGCCATGAATCCTTCAGGTTTATTAAGCTTTTACGAGATTGAATATTACGTCTCTTAGTAGCCCGAATAGGACGTCTGTAGATAAAGAACGTTCGTGAGCTTCGTCCATAATGACAACGCTGTAGCGATCGAGGTCTCCTTCACGTAAACTTTCTCTCAACAAGATACCATCAGTCATGTATTTGATTATTGTCTAAAATAAACATTGATAGGCGATTATTTATAAAAAAAAAAGATTTATTTAGTCGTTTCTCTAACTGACCTCTTTAGAAGTACAATCTTCAAATCGAATAGCGTAACCGACTTTATCACCCAGATTTGAATCCATTTCGTCCGATACTCTTTTAGCGACGGACATGGCTGCCACTCTCCTCGGCTGTGTACAACCGATCATTCCGTTCGTACTGTACCCATCTTCGTGTAAGTACTGCGTCAATTGCGTGGTTTTGCCTGTTTGAAACACAAAAGATAAAAATAAAATATTTTCAACACTGGTTGAAAATGTTAGATAATATATTTTAATAAATCGTACCACTGCCGGTTTCACCGACAATAATCACAACGCTATTTTCCCGAATAACGTTAAGAAGTTCCTGTCTCACAGCAAAAACCGGAAGGCGCCTTCTCTGTTCTTGAATTTTTTTGTGTTTTCCTTCTACAACTACCTCGTCATTGATGTGACTGGCATATTTTTGCCCAGCTTTGTAGTCAGTCTCTTGACCTGGAGCTTCTTTATCATGTTTGCGAGCATCCTGCACACCCATGATATTTCCAAGATTTGTTCCAGCTAATTCCCAGTGCTTCTTTTGCGCACGTCTGCGTTCTTTTTGTTCCCTATAAGCGCGTACTAAGACTGAGCCTTTTCTAGCGACTAAAGCCATTGGAGATGTTGGATCTCTTACTGGTATCACAGGTTCTGGTTGCTTTGTAAAAACGATGCGACCTAGTGAAATAATAATAAGTTATCAAACATGATTGCGAAAACATTTTTGTTTTTGTTATTTTCAAGCATTATTTACCATCCAAAAATGGCGGAACAACGTTGTGTATTAACAGATGAACTCTCGCTTCTCCCTCATCATCAATATCATCATCATGATCCAGTGAACTAACAACACCGGAAGTCAGCATTCTGTTACGCTCCCACAATTCATTGTCTTTATTGATTTGTCGCTGCTGGGCAGATAATCTTTTCTGTTTTTTAGCCTCCATTTCCTGTTCTTTTTTCTGTGTATACTCCTCTGAGACATCATCAAAGTGTTTGGATTCGTCATCTCCAAGACCATACCATTCACGGTCAAGTCTGTAAATTTCACAAACTGTCAGTAAAAAAAATATTTTTAAGATTTATATGACGAGAAAATGATATCTACCTTCTCTGCTCTTTTTCCCACAATTCCCTTTCTTCGTCATCAACCAGAGGAGTTGCACCACTGTTTTTACGATCTTTTACCCAAGCATTGTACTTATAAGAAGGTGTGAATTCACTTCTTATACTATCCCTTGCATCTCTTTCTCTATATAAATTTGGAGTGGGGTGATCCCAAGTTGATCTTCTTCTTGGCTCGTCGTCATCATCATCATCCTCCCAATTTGTTCTGGAGGTTGTGTCCTGTAAAAAGAATCCATAATTAATAATTGCTAATGCTATGCCTTTAGTTGTATCAAAACCGTCTAATACCTTTATCTTATACTTTGGAGTTTGTGGCTCATCTCTGAATCTTGGAGTCCAGTCTCTGTGACTGCTTCTGTCTCCTCTGGCACTGTCCCCATGCCTATTTCTATCCCTATCCCTATCTCTGTATCTGTCTCTATCTCGGTCTCCATTTCTGTCACTTCTCCTCTCTCTATCCCGATACTTGGCATTTTTGTCTAGCCTTTGACGCTTTAATCTAGCTTCTAGTTTTTCCTTGGCAGTTCTATCAACACCTCCAGTATAGGTTGGAGTTTCCTCTGCATACGTTCTATACCTTCTGGTATTATGGGAATCAGAAGAATTTTTGGATCTGCCAGGTTCTTGAGAATTTTCTCTACGCTTTTGCTCTGCTAGCTTGTCGAGTCCAAATATTGATGTTTGTGGCTTTTTAAACGTATGATCCGAAGGCTTCTTTTTAGCAATAATCAAGCCACCTGCTTCAGAATTATCTGTTCCTTCGAGTCTGTACAAATCGTTACTTTCTTCCATTTCTAAGCTAAAAGAGGCCGAAAGATATAAAAATGAAAAAATTATCCATTAGAGAGTTGTAGTATACCTACTTACCTATATATTTACAGGAAAAAATTCATAAATCGTTATCGATAAACAATTTCACCTTCATTTCAATCTATCCGACACACACTCTAACAAAACATTGCAGAAGCACAACTGTCGTGAGAACATTTTGTTTTAGCTAGGTTAAAGCAGCTATACGATATAGCTATATATACATATATAGGTTCACGGCTCACGCATGCGCGCGAATGACGTCATAGAAACTTACGGATCACAGCGCCGCCGAAAAAAGTTTTCAGTGCGCGCTTATTCTTGCCGTCGTATCTCGTTGACACTCCTTTTCTATACATAGTGGCGATTTGATAAAATGGCTGCGAGAGCTCCAGTGATCAGCTGATACCTACTGCAGTCTGCTCTACTGCTCTAGTGCTCTGCGAAGATGATTGCTCGCGAATGCGTTGTCTCGTAGTGCCCGCATGTATATGTACGAACGTATATAACGAATCATAGCTACATATATATTAAACGCAACCACGCGATAGTCCTCGCGAATTACGATACGGTGCTGTGCAGATCTTTCTCGGCAGCTAATCTCACAAGATAAATATATCCAAGCTCTATCAGTAGCTCTCAGCAGCATCGAACTAATGTCGTCGCGTCGGTGCCCACATCTGATACTCCTGAGATGACGGATATATATATAATCGAGGAGGGATCGGACTGGTTTCTTGCTGAAACTTACTGAGTAGCCAGCACATGCTGCTCCCTCCCGCGCTGCAGCAGCAACGCCGCCGCCGCGACAACAATAAGTGTCTCTCTTTGCTTCGCGTGCGTCACTACCAACAGCAGTAGCCACCCACTACCTATCCTACTGACAGGTGAAACCCAGAGAAAATGACCAAGAGGAGATAGAGAGTGAGTAGCTGATGTACCTATGTACTTACGTACCCTGCTTTCAATTTCGTATATTTGGCCGTTTATACGTGCTACAGTACGGTCTGCTGCCTGCAAGAGTGCGTATGCACTCGCGCTCTATCGTCGACATTGCGTGCGTACTTACTTTTTGTATAGGTATAGCCGTGCGGGACGAACGGAGAAGCGAGAGCAAATTTTGCGTAACTCTTTGTTGATCGATTCTATATCGTCCGGTCATTCGCGCTCGTCGATACTCTTCTATACGCTTGGAGAGATTGTGCGGAGGAAACAGGTGTTCGAGCCGCGGCCTTTAGATGTATATGAATCCCCATGCAGTTCTTATGTCACTGTGTCACTGTGGGAATGCATTTGTGATAATTTACAGCCAAGTTGTTGGGTAACCAATGCGTATGAGTAAGCACTGTATATTGAATTACAATATCCAGTTGTTAGTCGGATAATTTTTGTGTCAGCATCTTTGCTGTTCGAACAATGAGTGGCTATTTCTGTTTTTACTAACCTTTCTAGAAGCATCGCAAAAGATTGTTTGGCAATGGTAAACTTGAAAAAAAGACTCATACTTCTTCTAGTTATTTTTTTAGATCAATTATATATGCTAAGAAACAGGTTTTAACCATTTGATCCTTGCTGTGCAGCTATCAATTAGTTACATGTACAAGCTGCCAAGCTTTTTTGTTTACTTATGCATGGCAAAAGACTATTTCAAGAATGTCACAAAGGCTGCTGACACATGTATTTTAATATTATTGTGTTGTATTTGTGTTTAGAAGTTAAATACTCTTTGTTACTTCTTTTATTTTGTATTATTTACTAAGATCATAATCTCATCTCATAATCTAAAATTTTGATCTTTTTCAGATGCAAGAGATGCAACCCTGCGCTTGTATTTGATGGCACATTAAAAAATCTCAGTGTCTCGGACTTTCGAAATTATATGATAGTTTGGAATCATAACCAAACTTATAAAGTATCTTGGCTGTGATGAGCGACTCGGAACAGCGTCAACTGCATGTGCCTTACAGAGAGTATAATAGTCACAACAGTACTAATCCTGCAACGCTTGTTGAAACGGACGCTCTAGTTGACTTATCAGTGACTCCAAACAGTAACGTTATTTTGGCCAACGGGCAACCACTAGACTTATTACCAGAGGTTGAATTTGCTCCTAGCTTGAGTGTAGATCAACCAACAGCCATTGATTCCCCTGGTACTGACCGGGAGAGCCAGCCTCTCCTGGGTCGATTAGAATTGGATGTAACTTACAATCGTTTTCCTGGTATGATTCTTTTGTACTCTTGTTTATGTTTAATTTACTCAGTTTATTTAGTTTATTAGTACAATATAAAATTTATTTCTTATGTGCATAGTTTTTTAATTTATGTTGTATTAAGTTATATTATACTGAGATAAAGGGTTTGAAATTTTATGTAAACAACTGACACAAATATAGATTTTGTTCTGGTATGGTTGATAAGAGCTTATCACAAGTAGTAAAAAAAAAGGTTATCTATAAATTTATGTTTACCTTAAGCAACATAAGTTGAAATACAAATTTTAGTATATTTCATAAATGGAAGCGATCAAAAGGAAAAATTATACTTAATATTACAACTGTTATTTTTATAAATTTTAGATGATCCACAATTTTCCGAGCTAGTTTGGCAGGCTGAATGTGCAATAGATAATGGGATATTTCCTCAACGAATATACCAAGGATCTAGTGGCAGTTATTTTGTTAAAAATCCTGCAGGGGTAAGACAAAAAATACAAGTTCTTGTACAAAGACAGGTAATCAAATATTTTTATTTTACAGAAAATCATAGGTGTTTTCAAACCTAAAGATGAAGAACCTTATGGAAGACTTAATCCCAAGTGGACAAAATGGATGCATAAACTATGTTGTCCATGTTGCTTTGGTAGAAGTTGTTTGATTCCAAATCAAGGCTACTTGAGTGAAGCAGGAGCCAGTTTAGTTGATCGAAAACTTGGTTTAGGAGTTGTACCAAATACTAGAGTCGTTAAACTCGTTAGTAAAACTTTCAATTATGTTAGGATCGACAGAGAAAAGGCTCGCATGAAACAGGCGATATTAGATCAATTTCCAGCAGTAGCTTCACATTTTAATAGAATAGGATTGCCCCCGAAAATCGGTTCCTTCCAACTCTTTGTAGATGGATACAAAGATGCAGACTACTGGCTCAGACGGTGGGAGAGCGAACCACCGCCTCCTCATTTAGCAAAACAATTTCAACTTCAGTTCGAGCGTCTAGTAGTTTTGGACTACATTATTAGAAATACAGACAGAGGTACATTTTCACATTTCTTAACCACATATTTAAAATAATAAAGGGTAATGTAATTTCGTGTGCATTACAGGTAACGACAACTGGTTAATAAAATATAGCCCCGGGTCGCCGAAGAACGGGACAGAAGGAGAAGTCAAAATTGCGGCAATCGATAACGGATTAGCATTCCCGTTCAAGCACCCAGATTCGTGGCGTGCATATCCTTATCACTGGGCTTGGTTGAGCCAAGCCAAACTGCCATTTAGCGAAACGACGCGAGAACTCGTCTTACCACAACTTTCTGACCACAATTTTGTACAAGACTTGTGTGATGATTTATACCTGTTATTTAAAGTAAGTGTAGGACGCTATGAATTTTTTTGAATTGGATGTAGATTGATTGATTCATTATTTTTTTTAATTAACAGCAAGATAAAGGATTTGATCGACACCATTACGATAAACAGATGAGTGTGATGCGAGGCCAAATATTAAATCTTCAACAAGCATTGAAAGATTCGAAAAGTCCTGTACAATTAGTTCAAATGCCGGCTGTTATTGTTGAAAAGTAATTAAGTGCAATATTTAATATGAAAATGTTAAGGGTGCAGCATATTATATGTATAATAAACTTTTAAAGTTCTTTTTAATGTTTTTTTACAAGATCATTTATCAAATTTGAATTTTCAAACAGATTATTATAGCTTCAATTTGCAAAGTATACTGTGCCATCAACAGGTTGAAATAGTTAATACGAATAATAATGTCTATATTTACTTTTTTTGCAGGGCCAAAGGAAATGGAGCACCAAGGCTGTTTTCATTCTCGGACACTTTTACTCAGCGCTTCCAAAATAAGAGTCCATTCTTTTCCTGGTGTTGATCAGTCAGATACTATCCATTTTGTTTAACTTTTCTCTCTCTCTCTCTCTCTCTACTCCCTCCCTTTCTCTCAAGTGCCCGAATTAGTGTCATAGAGTGACGGAAATGCTATCTTTTATAAATGTATTTTCACTTTAATTTAATACAAAAGACTTTATCTCGCATAGTATCCAAAATCCATAATCCGTTGATGTAGCAAAACTATCAGATTTTACTTGTATTATACTATTGTATTAGGAAAATTATTTTTGCGAAAAATAACATTTAGTTGAGCTATGACATATTCATTTATAAATACAGTATAAACGCAAAATATTTTTATGTTAAATCAGTCTTCTTACTACGCTTATTATAAAAAAATAATTATAAGATGTGTTGGCAACTTCAAACAATGCGCTGATTCGTTATGTGAATGCTAGAAATGATGTATAGAATTTAAGTCTGTATTTATAAAGCAACGAAGAGAGTTTTATAGACTATGTGCCAATTGGTGATTTACTTAAAAATCTATTTCTTATGTGCATTCCATGTGTTTTGACATTGATTTCGGGTGCCTTGTAAAGTGCAAGGAACAGGAATGTGAAAACTTGTAAAGTATGAAACTTGTAAATTTACTAAAATCAAGAATGGACTTGGATCTATTTCATAATTTTAGTAAATTCCGTCAATTTCAGACGGTGATTTTTTGTAAAGAGTTTTGCCTATAAATTGCGATGCTATCGTGTGTTTAGTCTGTAAATATCGTTAAACCGTTTGATTTGGCTTCTTTTACTAATTGATCATAGAAAAATGTTAAATTATGTTAAAGAAATATATATATATATAATACATTGGTTTGTCACAATAATCATGTATAGTTGTTTAATCTGTCATTGAAGCACAACCATCACTGATCAAATGTTTTGATATATACATATGTTTTCATTTGTGCATTTTTTTATATCACATCCAATAATATTATGTGTTGATATTTTATCTTTCGCTTTTCATTTTTCTTTTATTAACATCTAACGAAATCGTCAACATATTAAGTCTTTTGTAGTTGAAGAAAAAGATGGAAGTCGTGGAAGTATCGCATGAAAAAATTCATCATTTGGACCCGACTAACCAAAAAAATGCTTTTGAACACATCGAAGTACTTATTATTTTTGATGCATAATAATTCAATAAAAATCGTTTATTTTTTACTACTCAACGAAAATACTTACGCAGTGCACGAAGAAATATGTTCAACCACCAAGAGTCAAACCCTTCGCCCCTCAGACGGTTTACTGTCCTCCGAAAAATCCGATCGATTCAAGGACGACTTACCATTCTTCGTATTACAACGAAAATCAATTACGTGAAGCCCGACCGCAACCGTTTAAGCCGACACCTTGCATTAGTTTACCGAATGATAAGTTTTCCGATGATACAACTACCAAGTTGAGCTTCAAGCCAGTGTGGGGCATACGCAAGGCTGCGCTCATTTTTCCCCATCAGAGGTTTCAGTTTTACGAATTAGACGATCTTTTTGCAAATAGTTAAAGTAATGACTTACCTTCATTCCTCCTTCTTGTTTTATTCCAAAGATTATGCCCGCAAAAAGGACGCATGGAAGATGTGACGACCATACGACAGGACTACTCACCCAAAATCGTCGCGAAACCAAATTTAATCATACCTTGCGGAAACATTAGAGCCAGTAAAGGTAAATTAGAAACAGCGACAACCACCCTGTTGTCCTACATGAATCCGGGGCAAATCCAGCCAGTAACGAGTTTCAAACCTCAAATGAAGTACTGCCGACCAAATGAACCCACGGCGAATGAAACCACGCAAAAATTGAGCTACTTACCTTATCAAGTGGGCAAAAAGGAAAACTATCCGTGGGCCCAAAAACCGATTTACAGGTACACCCCCGCTCAGCCGTACAATGTAAAAGTCGATGATTTTTCAATGAATAATAAGTACTTTGAATGTAGACGTCCGGAAGCCCCGATGCACGATGAAACGACGTACGGAAAAAGCTATCTGGAGAGCAAGGGGAAGAAGGAAACCCCGATACTTCCCAAGGACTCGGGTTTGTTTTCTTGTGGAGCTCAGTTCCTCGAGAACACGGTTTATCGCGAGAGTTTTCTGCCCTGTCAGAGAGAGCCAGTTACTCCGATAAAGCCCTGCGAGAACCTCTCGCTGTCTGATAAAAAAATGTCGTGTGACACCACGAGCAAGGTTGATTGATGAGAAGCGTATGCGATTTGGTCGCTGCAGCGAAAACTTATGAGCACCGCACTCCTTCCAGATGAGTTTTCGGCCAGTGAAGGGCGAGACGAGAAAACCGATCGTACCCCGCCAAAGAAAGATCTTGTGTGACGCGGGATCGATGCAAAACGTAACTACTAATCAACTGGAGTTCACTCCGAAATTCGTGAGACGACCGGATGTTGTGGTGCCTTGTGGACACATTCGCACGGCCGAGCAACCGTTGGAAGCCGCAACTACCACGGCTCTGTCATACGTCAATCCAGGACCTGTAACTCATGTGCCGAATTACAAACCGACCTTGAAATATTGCAAGTGTGTTATGAGCACTGTTTCGAAATTGAAAATAGAAAATAACAGTAGAAAACAAAGCAAGATTACATTTGATTTTTAACGACTGCTCTTGATACAGACCCGAAGAGAAGATTGAAGCGGAAACGGTAAACAAGTTGTCCTACCGTGAGTGGTCGATTGGTCCTAAGGAGCAGCTTCCTTGGGCTCAAAAGGGCAAGTATCAGCCTCCGAGAGACAAAATGCCGGGCAACACCGTCTACCACATGAGCTTCCCACCTCCCGGCCACTTTGTCGAAGAATGCCAGACCGAAGAACGTCCGCCGTCTACGTCCGCCGATTGTCCTTGTCCGTCTTATAAATAATTATATCGCTCGCGGAGATCAGTGACGCCGATAACGCATCGTAGCAAACGATAAGGCGTCTTCTTTAACGAGTAAAAATACCTCGGGTTCGAAAACAAGTCGCAAATTCAGGAGATAACGTATACGCATTTTTTCTGCCGCATTATCGCTTCGAAATTGTTAGTCGCAGGGTTGCCTTTGGAATTGAAGATTTGAAGTTTTAGATATTCGACGATGAGGATAGTGAAGAATACGAGATGGAATGAATGTTCTCTACTCATGGTTTATTATTCAGGTGTACATCTGTGAATGAATCATACAGTACATATTCGTATACATAGAGCAAATAATTCATCGGACAGAATAGAGTTTTCTATAATAAGCTAGTCATACAATGGTACAAATTATAAAATTTTTTGTCTCATAATAAAATAAACTTTAATCTCTGATAAAATAAATCGATAGATAATATTTCAAAGACAGGCTTTGTGTAACTAAGCTTCCTTCTTTTATTATATTTTTAATATAATTTTTCGCTTTCGTACAACGTAGCAGCGCTAAACCTAAACAAACACGAACGTGCGCGATATATTATTTCTATATATGCATATACTTATAGAACAAAATTTCACATAATGGCTTATCTTATCCTTGTACATCCATACAACGATTTCATAGATTTTTTGTTTAATATATAATTAAGAGAGTAAAGCGCAGAAAGAGATATCTAGAAGAGAAACATCACTTACCTTAGCTTTCTTACATCTACAGAATTAAAAAAACTAGTAGTGTAAAAATTAGTTGTGCTTATGCAACTAAAAAATTTCTCGAAAAATATGTATAAAGTAATTCGCTTTTTCTACGTGATACATCGCAGGCCGCCTCGCGTTATGTATGTACTTGTCTTCAACTCGTCATAGAGCCTCTTGACCTGTACATAAAGTTAACAACTTGAGCTTTGTTATACTGTACATATTCAAATACGTTAAATTCTTTTTCGTCATTTTTTTCGTCTTAAATGCACAACTAACACGACTTTCGTAACATTGTCATTTATCATTCGCTACCTATTGGGTACTGAGAAAGTTATCCCACCAACATTCATAAGGCACATCAAAGTCCTTTCAATAAAATTGCACTAACACTGAACGATGTAATTCGTCGTCGAATTTCACAGAAATTTTCAATTGTACAAAGTCCTTGTGAAATCATAATGCTAGTCCTTTCGTTTCATTTTCCTTACATACAGTTGGTTTTGCAATCAATAACTTACGTGACAATCAAAATCATGTTGGAAGCAATAAAATTAGTTTTCGTTGTTTTATGTCTTTTTTAACATATGACGTGAATCATAATGTATACCAATTTCTTGAGCTTGGTACAATCAATATCCAACATATTAAGGCATGATCAATGGACATAAAACATTAAAGCTCAATATCGCAGAACACGTATGTAATTGCAGACAGTGTCTGTTGACCTCTTGTCATAAACATTACCCGCATGTGTGTTCATGTGTCATTCTTACGAAAAATATAAGTATATTCGTATAACAGTTTCTATATCAAATTATCGTGCAATAAGTAACATCGCTAGTAGGTGGGAAAGAAAACAATTGTAGCTTCGTGACAGTTGTGTCGACTTATAAAAAATGAATCACATTTAGCAGTTAAAAAAAGAAAACATCTTTTCAATCAGCTATAAATTCAAACAAAATGTTTCCTTCCGTCTATAAAACGCAATTGTTATAAAAACTAAAGAAGATATCGTTTTCAAGCATACCTCAGTTAATATTGCACGTTAGTCAACACACTCAGGTAATAAATAATGTCGTCAAGCTCGAGTTTTTTTTTAACGTAACTAGAAAATTCCATTGAGAATTACGTTTGACTAATCGATTATAGTATAAGTTTTCTTAAAACTTATAATCCTCAACACGATCACTTAGACTATTAAAACAAACATACATACTAAGCCGCGTATACATATAGAGTCTGAAATATGTCATTCACGTAACACACCGTGAAATTCGAATCATTTAAATGCAATCATCAGGCACATCAACCGCATCGACGAGAGTAACGGATACTACAACAAAAACAAGAGTCAAGCTTCTCAATAAAATTTTCAAGTCACAGGCGAATAAAGAGTAACGTAGCTTTTTGCCGCAAAGAAATCGAACAAGCACAACTATGATTCCTTTTCTTTGTTCGGATACTCGCGCAGGCGGCAACATACATACCTATTGCGGTTTGGCATTGTACGACTGCATAAATTCGTTGAAAGGTCCGAAGGTACTGAGCTGGTCCAGGTTGAGATTTTCATCGATGGATGAAAGGTCGCTGTGATTCATCAACTCGACGTAGTCCATGTCAGCATTCGTCCTTACTGACTGGCCGAGACCCGGAGCGTAGCTGTTGTAAAATCAGAAAAAACACAACCCCAATCACTGGCAATTCTCAAGTAAACGCTCAAGTTCAAGACTCTACGTATTTATTTTTGTAAAGCAGAGCGTAAATGAAGTAAAAAAAAAATTAAATTAACAAACTATCATTTTTGTTTTGTGACCGATAATTAGCCGGATAGCCGGTACAACACGATGAAGGTATGTGTGCAAGCAACCACAATAAAACTACGATATGGCGAGCTAAGAATGATCGGTCACTGCGTCAGTCACTTGAGCTATTATCGTGCGTTTTTCAAAATACTTTAATACATAAAATAAGAAATGTCATATCATCAATTAGAATTTAATTATTATAAACTTTTTTTTTAATAAATTGAATCTTTTTGAATGATGTCTTCAATGTATGGTAGTGATTTTCTTTTGAGAAACAAGGAAATTTGCTATTAAAAAAATAATGATAATTTTTTTTTAATTTTTACATATAAATGCTGACTTCAAAAAAAGTGAAACCTGTATCATGCTCTTTGAACGTGATACGCTTTGCACTTGAATTAAATTGTCATCTCTACTCGAATGCCAGTGAACATTTAAATAACGAGTAGTGATTGGAGTTGCGTTTTCTTTTGATTTATGTACAGTGTGTCCACTGTCATAATTTATCCATTTGTTTACTAATGTGGTTGTACCGGCTTGCTCCAGGCCTTTGCCTTATGCGTGATTCGCTAATAGTGATCCAGATGTTTGTATACATTTATAGTTCATTTATGATTTTTTCTTTTTATAAACATGCTTATGAATGATAAACTTACACAAAACGAGTGAGTTCATAATCATTAATTATTGATAAATTGATTGATATTCTAGTTTGCACATCAATAATTAATTATTAAATATGTATGTATACATTCATTTAATATTATTGTATTAGTTATGAGATTGTAGTACTTATTCGTATACGAATATGCTTCAAAGCGTGGATAAGCCGATCAGTTAGTGGGGATTGCAATATGAATCTCAATAATAAAATGTTTCCATGAATCATTAGTTTACCGCAATAAATTAGTTTTTTCTTTAGTTTATGGTCTTAAAAAAAAAAAACTTTATCATATTCATTTTAGTTTTATGTATTCAATTCATTATTATATAATATTTAAGTAAAATTCCTTTGTAAAGAGCATTGGATCGAAAATCATTTTTAATAGTATAATCACAGTTCACGAAGTACCATATTTTCCACTAATTATAAACTGGAAAAGACAAAGCTATGAGAATCAATATTAACAATTTTCCACGTGTATTATGATACTATGTATCCAATACATATTTTGTTAAATAATATTGCATTAGCCAAGATATGAACTATAACACTATCGATATTTTTATCTTAGTAGAAAGAAGTGTAAACTACCTTATAAAAAGCATACAAAATTGGCGATTAAAAAAATTATCGCTTCGATAGTCGCGAAAAGAACTTAGAAAAAAAAACCATCAAAAATGAGAATACTGATACAGTATTTGGATAAGTGTTTGTAGCTTATGAAGCTGCGCCAAGTTTTTGCGGTAAGTTTGTTCCTGTATACAAACTTATTACAAGAGCTGACATCTGGCAAACAATTTTTTTTTTGTCTAGTATGCTCTTATTTTGAAAATTATTGTCTATTTTCAATAACATTAATTGACAAAATCACCCAATAACATACCATCATCAATTTATACTAATATAAATCACTGTTTTCAGTTAGAATCAATCAACTATACTCAAAAGTCTGTATTTTGCAGACCATAAAAATCTCCACAATATAAAAATCTAATCCACTAGATTACAAATCTCAACGCGTATGAACAACAATCAATAAATATTAATTTTGGCTGAGTAACCGTATTTTTTCGCTACGGTAGCGTTATAATATAATTTAGAAAATGTAACCAACTAGTATCGCAGTTTTTTTCGAAAAGCTAATATTTTTTGTTTTAGAATTCGAAAGAATGAAAGTCAATGATAATTAGGGAAGAAACTTTAGCGCATCTTCATATACCGTGAGAATCAAAGGCAGTTCGTTCATTTTAGAGGACATTTTAAGAATTCTTTTGCTACATCCACGGCACTGACCTAGAAGCAACAGATGGCGTATCTCTCGTCACGGATGGATCTGGACTGTGGGCTTGAAACATATTAGACGGTGTCGAGGGGTAGCTTCCACCGGGTCCACCTTGACTACCACCAACTCCAACGATTGAAGAATGCGATGGCGTCTGACCACCCACCGATGGTGCGCTCCAACCTGGTACGTGAGTTACGAGCAATGGTTTTACGTAACCGTTGTTCAGAGGTTGTTGTTCTAGGAAATAAAACAATGTCATATGTTAAGAGACACTTTATATTCCAGAAGCTTTAGATAAAAAATTCTTATCTTAAGAATACAAACCTTGGAACGGTGTGTAGTATTTAGAAAATGCCTGATCCTTAGATAAGTCTGGGTACAGATATAGCAAGTGCTGCAAGTCGGAAACTCTATCCGCTAAGCTTCGTATCGCAAAATCTTTACTAGTGAATGGCTGCAGCATAAAAACTTCTGTTTGATCTATAAAACAAAACAAAGAAAATACATGTCGGATTTATACTAATTGGTTTAAACAATTTAATTCTAGTTTATTTCGCATACGAATTTTTAATTCAATCATACCTCCGACCCAAGCAATGGTAACTCCGCCCAGTTCCGAGTCGGAAAATCTCATAAGAAAGGTGCCAGAAGCACAGGTGGCTAGCATCTCCTCAGCTTGCTTCTTTCTTACAAATCCTAAAATATATCCGTCATTCCAGGGTCCACGCAAATGCTCGCGTGTTAGCTTCATAACAGCATAAAACCATTCCCAGAAGGTAAAGTTTCTCTCGGGTAGTGGTTCTTTACAGAACTGTGCCCAGCTGAGCAATAAGTTTGTAAAATCTTGGCAACCAGGGGTACCTCCGCGGAAAGCTTTCTCCCCAAGGAAGCGAAGGTTATCTTCTGTAAGAGCTCGACCAGTAGCCGAACGGAATTTCACGTTCAGCGCCTCAGCGACCTGGCACCAAGGCACCTTGTCCGGTACAGCAAACGGCACACGGCCTGGCTCAGCGAAAGCGTTGTCCCAAGTTACAGTAGCCCAAGCATGTGGTTCTTGATTACCGTGAACGATTACTACCACTGGTAAGCTAAGTGTCCAGACCTGTAATATTGTTTGCTTGTTAGACATGTGTTATATGTAATGCTAAACCTATGCGTTTTTTTAAGTGCTGCGTCTGATTTTTTAAAAGTGCAACCATTGAATAATTGATTTGTTGCTTAGTCTGCAGAGATAAGCAAATAATGATCAAGCTAATTCAATCTGCTCAATAAGCTATAAAGGCATAAAAAAGAAAATTAAGAAACAAAAAGTTTTACCTGGAAGACAAGTTCTCCTCCGCCGACGCTGAATTGCGATTGGAATAAAAGGGAGAATTTTTCATCCATAACAGATTCGGTGCCTTTTTTCTCAGCCCTCTTGATTTTCTTCAATTGCATATTTCGAAAACTGACAGACAGCTGCCTTGTCGCCTGGTGATACTCCATTGTACCAGTGTTGTTCAAGATTTCACCGCTAGCCTCACCCTTGTTGCCCATCTTGTCGCTCTTGAGCAGGGAATTTGCCTGGGCCTCGCTGATTATACTAACCTTGACCTGGGGTGGTGTCATGTGAACGTTCAGCTTGCCACCTACCAAAAGTCGCACTGTGCTTGTAAAGCGGGTGTTGGTCTTCATGACCTGGGGCGGCTGCTTTTCAATGATAAAAGTACTCGTCACCAAGGAACTGAGCAATTGTGTAATGTTTGAATTCAGCTGCGGGAGAATATCTTGTACTCCTGGTGGCTCAAGATTTAACTTCGCTTTGAGACGATCGGCTTCCTTCACCTGCTGTCGATTCAGCCAAATCAACTCAGCAAGACTTTCGCACCATTCTTGAATGGCATCCAAATTACTAGCAAACATGGCACCGTTTCCAGCTAACTGTTGATCTCTCTTCCATCTATTGGCCAAAGAAGAAAAAAAAATAAATTGTAGGAACAATTTTCAAGATTTTTTATTCTAATTTTAACAAGCATCAATTCAGTCTTTTACCTGATAAGTTCGTCATCCAACACTTTTGATTGTAGAAGACTGAGTTTACTGATAGTATCTTTCAATTTGTCAGCAAGGTTCAAACGCAGTTGAAGCAGAGTAGTAACTTTATGATTCAAATGCTGTTCCGACTGTTCCTTCTGCCTGCGAATTTTCTTCTCGATTTCTATAGTTTGTTGTGTCTGTGGCTGTGTAGCAATATTCTGTAAGTGAGCATTTAACTTTGTGCATTCATGATATGCAATGGCAAATGACTCCTGTTCTTGCTCCATTTTACGCAGATCTTCCCCTGTTTCTTGAGTTCTACGCCTCAGTGTGTCTAATTGTTGTGCAATCTCTGCCACTGAATCACCCACCAGACCTACTCTACTTCCAGCCATGTTCATTATGTTGCCACCAAGACTTTCAACTTGAGACACCAGGTTCATTTCTGTCACCAAGCAATGTCTGATTATTTTGAATAGTGATATGGGGTGTGGGCTGTACCTTTGCTGTAAAAGGGAATGGATTGTTAATATTCGATTTGAAAGAATAAATGCAGATAAATAGTTTGAATTTAGATTTCAAAGATCAAATGCAGTATCCCTCAACGTACTCGAAAACTTTTGGCTGCCTCCATTAGTTTTATTCTCGTTAAGAAGAGATCTTCAGTGTTGCTTAGAGAAGCTGCTTTGGTTTCTAACTCTTGTATTAGAGATTCAACAAGATTGGCGATATATTGTTCATACTGTGGATTGTCTGGTTCAATGTCAGTCCTGTGTGAAAAAAAGGAAAAACAACACGTAAAGGTATGCTTTAATTTACAGCCACAATTCCGGAGATATTTATTCGCTATTGCATTTATCTCTTTGATACGTACCACATTTTTTCTTCAATCCATGACGATAAGAAATGACGCACTTCAATTGGGAAATGCTCTCCGTATACCGAACGCACCTTTTGCAACGCCTCCTGAGGCAGTTGCTGAGCTTTGGCCCACAGAGCCATGTTCGATAATCTGGCTTACTCGGGCTGGAAAATGAAAACGACAGATCAATACCTTAGTAAACGATAGCACGATCGAAAGTAACATTTAAAAATCTGGTTTCGCGAACCGGAATATTAGAAATTTTAGCGAATGGATAAGGAACGAAAGAGACTACGCGATACTGCGCGCCACAATGTTTGCCTCGTAAAGAAGTCTCCCGTAACTAATGGGTGTATAATATTATTCTTCCATTGGTGGGCTCTCGCAAACTCACTCTCGCAGCGTCAGCCGCTCCGAAAGAAATCTTAATTTAAACGGGCTTCGAATGCAAATTTAGCGCGCCCGCAAGTGCCTGCGTGCGCCACACTGCCGAGCGAGAAGAGAAAAAACAAATATAATACGGGCAGCTACTGCTCCGCGGTATACAGATTACGCGCCTACGTACATGTATAGGTATAACGAAATCGCGCGATGCGCAACTCCGAAATCGAGGCGCTTCCGAGAACCGGGTGAAAATCGGGATAAAACGCTAGCGATCCGGGGACGCGCGCAAAAACTTTCTCTTTTGCGTATCGTGCACTGTATGTATACACGCGCATAAGTATCACTCTGATCCCGCGTATAAGCTTGCGTGCGCTTCGAAAAGGCGAACGATTACCCGGGCAGCCTTCGCGGAAGCGAGAAACAATCAGTAAGGATTTTCCCGAAACGCGCGAAAAACTGCAAGAGCGCATCGCGCGCGCGAGAGCGAGCGAGGTGGTGGGGGAGCGAGAAATGCCAATGGCATTACGAAGAAAAAGCCCGGAGAGCGGGAGTCCGGGAGAGTAGGCGGACCAAGCGCGAGCGAGAGAGAGAGAGAGAGAGAGAGAGAGAGAAACGCGATCGTAAAAACCCAGAGGATCTCACGTACATGCATATATATGTGTATATAGTCATATAGAGTCGTCGGAGAATGACGTTGCGCCGCGCGCGGCTGCGATAACGTCAAGAGGGACACAGGGAGCGTTGTATGAGTGAGTTGCTGCTATATACACGCTATATACTTGTGTCAATTGCACACGTCGCTGTGTGTGCATTCGCGCGTGCTGTGTGTATGCGGTGTACGTGTACACACGTAATTAGCGATCAGATAAGCGAGACGAAGGGAGCTCGCGCAGTCGGCTATTATGTACCTGCACTGCGAGCCCTTTGGGCTCATTGTCAATGTCGAGACAGCGCAGTATTAGCACCCGATAGCGCGTGCTTTTGCCATTAGAAATGCGCACGCCGAGATATAGCTGCAGGACGACGGAGGGTATTATACAACGTTCGGAGGACGGGACGGGGGCACTCGTCGCTTGCCGATCTCTCGAGCCGAGCCGAGCGCGCGCGGTGGCTTCTGTTGCACTCTCGCACTCACTCTCTCTCTCTCTCTTCCCCGGTCTCCGGGGTGGCTATGAATATGAATAAACGCGCGCCGAGCGACACGACACCGACTGTCTGTATAGTACGTACGCTTATACACAGCGCAGACTGCGCCAACCACGGCTATTCGCATACTAACTGCGCCTCCGCTTCTCCATTGCTCCGCAGCAGCACGTCTATTTCCAGTCAAAAATCGAGGGACAAAAACAAGCGCGCATGCACGCACATTATTAGGCGTAGGTGTAATGTTGCAGCAGCACCTGCCGATAAGAGCGAGCGAGAAAAGAACAGACGAATACGGAAGAGAGAGAGAGAGAGAGAGAGAGAGCGTACGCGAGGAAAACGACATCAGTCGGTCTCGATAATACCTAATAATACGAGGGAACGAGCGAAGGAGATAAGAAGTTGACTGCTCACTGCTGAGCCGACACGACGCACACAAAAGAGACAAGCACTCACCTCTCGGCTTAGCTCCGTCGAGGCTCGAGGCCTCGTGCTCTACCCGGAATCGATCGCTGCTATCGAGCGCGATCAGGCACGCACATACACTGTTCAACAGCCTGCAGGACGGATCCACCGCAGTCCAACTGCTGCGCTACTGCCGCCGCTTCCTGTCGCGCGAATAAAGACCGCACTGCGTGCTAACAGAAGGAAAAGAGTAGACGGAGAAAGAGAGAGTGAGAGAGAGCGCGCGCGAGAGAGAGAGAGAGAGAGAGAGAGAGAGGGAGGAGAGGGACGACGACGGCGGACCGGCGTGTGCGTCCGCATGCGAGGATGTCGATCCCGCAAACGTCGACTCGACTGACTGGGGGCTGCCTGCCTGCCAGGCGGCGGCGGAGTAGCGAGCCAGCCGCGCGCGCGGCGGGAAGAGAGCCGATTCCGAGAATTTCACGGCCGTAAACGGCGGCAGGGGCACCGAGTCGGACGGTGGGGGCGGGTCACGTGACGTGGAGTGTCAAGCCATTTTCACAATTGCGGCTAGAGCGCGCGATAAATACACCTGATGCCGGCTGCCGCGTGCGCCGCCACCGCCGCCTCGCAGTTCGCATGCTCCGATTGGTATTGGTCCAGTCGAGGAGAATCGACGTATCAAGCGAGTACAGTCGCACAGCTGCAGCCTGCAGGTGGATTCGAGTAGACCGAGCTTGTTGCGATTTGCGCTCGCACTTGCAGTCTGCGGAGCCGAGGAGGGTCGACTGTATTTGTATACCTATTGTTGCGTTGCGCCTGTGGGCGCATTTGTGTGTGTGTATAGGTGTAAACGAGCGCCCTGTTGTTGACGTTTGCCGAAGAGGGGAGCTGACAAATGCAATGCTGGCATCGAGGGGTGAGCGAGCGGGCTCAGGTGAGTACGGCTTATATTGCATCGCAGTCTTCCCGAAGGTGAGGCGAATGATATCGGCAAACCGGACGGATAATCGACTTGTCAAACGATTTTTGCTCTCAAACGCACCGGCAGAAATTTGCCGAGATTTATGAAACGTTTTTCCAGCACCAACGGGAAAAAGCTTTAGCGATTCTCCGAAATCCCGGGGTGCTTCAATTATTCAGCTCCAGTTAATGAGGCATTACCGTCGAGCGTGTTCCATGGAAATTGCAATTACAAAAATAATCTGCCCTCTAATTTCATTAATTTCTTTTCACCGCAGGAGTAAAGCCCCGACGAGACGGCATTACCAAATGCCAAGCGCTTTCGCATTGTCAGCGACGTTGCAGATCGGGCTTGCAGCGCTCGGAGGGGACGCATGCGCGAAAAGCAGTGCCGGGCGCGCGTCCGGGGAACTGCGCCGACAAGGACGGAAGGCCGCCACAGCGGGAGCGAGAGGAGGCCTGGCGAGCCGGGGAAAGAAGCGAGAGGCAAGATGGTTTTCAAGGAACGGGCAATTACCCCCCGCGCACCCCGGGCTTCTCTATATACAACGGACTCGCTCGCTCGTCCGCGCACGCACGCTATACCTATAGATATAGGTACCCAGCGACGCGGAGACACACGATGCGCAGGCCGCTATATATGTATATATAGCTGTAATATAACAGACGCTGGCGGAGAAGGAGGTATGGCATACTGCACAAGCCGCTGCCGCTGAGATTCCGCGCCTTCTGTTTTCTGTTTATTTGAATAAAAGACACAAGAACGCGGACTCTCGCGGCGGCTATAGGACGCGTAGTGTGTAGGTATACACACAGCGTATACGCTGCGCAAGCAAGCGCACCTACGAGGCTTCGTCTTTTTGCCTGCACGTATGCGAGACTCCTTTCTCGCGCTCGCCGCTTTTTGCGGCGGAGGGACCTTTCCGCAAATTAGGATCGTCGCGACAAGTTGTTTGAATCATGCAGAGAGCGACGGGAACAAGCCGAGAACACTCGTGTACGCATTCGCGGATATTATTATACCTATTACCTAATATACAATACCGGGCGTTTGATTTGTTGCCTGCCTGGTGGCGCCGTATCAAATTACCTCTGTATTTCGCGAAAGCTCTCTTTCGCTTTATTCTCCTGTTTATTTTATAATATCAGGATTTACCGATCGTCCGGTTGTTTGTGTAAAACTTATGCATAATGCAGTTGCACAAGTCCGCGGAGTTCCCCGACATTATTTTGTATTGATCCTCGCTGTATGATTCAAGCTTATAACGCATATAGCCGGCCAAACTTTTAGCCGAGTTTAACTTTAGATGGTTATTGATTATTTTTTGTTCCCCCTAACTGTTGCTTATGATTATGTAATGCAATTCGCTAACTTTAGCGCTCGCGTGGAGACTGAAAATTCGTTGTCCGCCCGGCAGATTCTTCTCGAACTTTTATTTTACATATCGACATGTAGATTGTATACTACTATTCCAACGTTTATTTATACGCTTGAATTCGTTGATTTGTGCAACTATTTATAAATTCGAACCGTGGAGAGCTATCAATGTCTTTTACAAGTTAGCAGATGTTGGGACTTGAATTTAATCTCGAGATTTCATTATATTATAAGGCATAGAATATAAATTAAAATTTTCGAATATCTGAATTCTCATCAACATTATTGTTTTTATTCCTTTACAAATATTATAAATATAACAACTTTAAATATCACTGTCTTTGAAAGAGCTGAACAACAGTCATGCGCTCTATATAATGTATTAAACTTTTGTTACTCTTTGTTAATACTTGCTAAATTTTTAAATCATATTTAAAAATTGTTGTCTAAGCTTAATCAATACTACATAACATTGCAGACTTCATTCATTTGTTCGTTATAAAAGCTTTGTGGTCCTCAAATATATTTCTATAAAAAAGGTTTGCTCATGCTAACATACGTATCAAAAACTAAATCTAAATATAACTATTATAAAATTTATAAAATATCTCGTGTAAAACATCAGTTCTAAAATACTTGAGTTGTAAATAGTACAACTTCTTTAAGAAACATACACATACAAATTTACGTTCGCGTGAGACACGGTAAGGCACTATATTCAAAAGCGTAGATTTTATGCAATGTTCCTTAAGATTATTGGCGGAACAACTAAAGCTACTGCCCCAATTAGGTATGATGTTGAACTGCCAAGACTCCAAAAAGCTAAATAAAATATTATTAATTAAAAACAAACCGTGATAAAATAAAAGTTACTCTGATTAAATCTATAAACTCACATTGTCAAATGCAAATCTATACTGTATTACAGACTTACCTATTGAAGCAATTATAGGTCCGGAAGCTCGGGCTAATGCCCCCAGTGATCTAAATATTCCTGTTATGATGCCTTTCTGATTTTCTGGCCCAACACGAGTAACTAATGTCATAATACATGTCACCACCATTGCTGTAGCTGCATTAAAAAACATATTTTTTAGATTAACAATATACAAAGTGATTCTTTTAAGAAAATAATTCAAACGTACAAACTGCAAACAAAAAGATTCCAAAGTAAAGCATCCATAAATCTTGGGCAATCCCTATGCACACAAATGATGGGATAACAAGCCATAATCCCTAAAAATGTAATTCATTGTAAGACTGATAATCAATGGAATTAACTTGAAAATTAAAATAATATCGCAGCTATAAATACCAGTTCTGTAATTGCTTTTGTTTTATGTTCAGGTATTCTTCTGATCCAACTACCTTGTAGGATGGCCATGGTTGTACCAATACCTAAGAACATCCAACCTTGCTGCATTCTCGAAAAACCAAATGAATAATGGGTGAGAAAAGTTAGAGTGAACTCAAGTCCACTGTAAATAAATAAATATAAAAAGTAAGTTCTTCCTAAACTTCTTAATCGCTGAAGTTCTGCAAATCAATGTAATAGATAAAATTAGCAATTTCATTTACATTATAAAGTTCATATTGTATCCATAAAATTTATACCTGAGGGTGTTAAACCAGTTACACCGTTAAACTGAAATAAATCCGAAGGATTTATATAAGTCAAAGCTCCAGAAATTCCATGTACAAGTGATTTTGCTCTCCGGTGTATTGGTAAACTTTCTTTCATGTGGATTGCAACATAAAATAAATCGCACATTGATAAAAAAAATGCAAACATTGCTGGAAGTGCATACCACTGTCCTTGTCTACTACCAGTTGACATTTTTGCAAACATTGCACCAATCATTGGCCCCAATACGAATCCAACTGAAAATGCAATGCCTACCAATGCCTGAAAAAAGTGTTGTGTGGTTTCATATTTAAAGTTAAAAACTCCTGAGTCTAAGTTTTGACTTGAAATATTTTTCTAGTTACCATTGCTCGGCCTCTGGAAGCTGGAGAAGTAACATCACTTATGATTGCCATGGATAAGTTGACATTACCTTTGCTGATGCCACCAAGAACTCTGGCTAATATGAAGAGACCAAAATTACTGGATAGAGCCCATAGTAAATAAGATAAAGCTATTCCAGTCAAGCATAGGATCATCAGAGGTTTTCTTCCATAGACATCGGATAAGGCTCCTATGATGGGTGATCCAAGAAACTGTAGAAAGGAGTACAAGGATCCCAAGAAACCTAAAACGAAGTAAGAGAAATTGAATCAACCTACCTACTATATATTTATAAAGATATAAAGAAATAATTACCTCCAAATAATACTGTATTAACATTATCTGGTGCATTTAGCAGACTGCTTAATTTATGAATTTTGTTCAGAACAATAGAGTATAAACCTTTTCCATTATCAATACTTTGATAATGATCAAGCAAGGCAGGAAACAGAGGTAGTATCATAGTAAAAGCCAGCAAGTCCAGTAATAAGGATATAAATACAACCCTAATAGTTTTAGAATCATCCGTTCTGTCACCCTCCTTAGTCCTCAGAGGACTTGAAGTTTTAGCTGTCATGGTGATAGGATCTTGGCGAAAATTCTCAGAAAAAATAATACTCCAGAGTGAAATCTCAAAGGCAGCTGTGCCGCGTTCTGTCAATGAACAAATTTTAAAATTAGATTCACACACGCACGTTTGAGTGAAAATATATCTGGAAAATCGTAAAGATAATGTGAGAACGTACCCGCTTCCGTTTATCATCTGGGAATTCCAGGTAAAGCTATTGAAAAAATCACATAGTCGGTAGTCACGTTCGTCGAAAGGCCAGATAGCAGCAGCAACACATTGGCGGCACACGATAAGGATTCACTCCGCGATCAGCTCACCGCGGAAGTCGGTACTCGAAAGGAACAGATTGGAGCACTTTCTAACCGGAGCAGTCGCGATGGAGCTCCTCGTGGCAGTCGTGTGACGGGGAGTGCTCATTCTCGTGCCGGCAAAAGTGAAAGGTCTTTTTCTTCTCGTAACCTATTTTCTTCGCGTCGTCTTGCTTAAGGCGACGGCGCCGTGGCGGCACGCATACCCCCGTTTTTCCTCTTCGCCGCACAAGACACGTTCCATTGCGGGGCGCGCGCGAGTATATACATGTAGTATGTTTTGACACCGATCAGCTGATCAAGCAGTCGGTAAGTTAGTACAAGATCGGGCGCCTAATGCGGCACGGGAAGGTTGTAATTTTTACTTTGAACATACGTTTCAAGACGAATCATGAGAAGACGTATAAAAAAAATGTATTCATAAGTTAGTCGCGCTAAAAAAATTACCCGAATGCTATTACTATCGAGTTATTTATATAACTTCCCGAGCCTTAACGCAAAAATATTTACGTCAAACAGTTTTGAAAACGTCATTATTATTAATATTATTCACAGAGTTTTATCTGCTTCTCGGAAACGTGTGTTGATTGAAATTGCACGTTCGGTAAAAGATAAATTTGTAAACAACAGGTTGTCTTTATCTGAATGCCAGATAGTCCCTTGGCGTTTTCGAGGAAACGCACTTTGCTCGCGGCTCAATAAAATCATATTTAATCTAAATTGAACCGAGCATTCTGACATTTCACGATTTTGAAGTTTGAAAGTAAACGAAAACGAAATACCGACGGATCTATTCTGCCGTCACGAGTTCTACCTCCCGCCGCGAGAATGCGCCGGCGTTACGTCGAGCAGGAAGAATTATTCAAATTCAAATGAATCCGTGCCGTGTGATAGGTATAGTATTCGCACAGATCGAATTCTTCCGAGAACCGACATCTCCTATAATTACCGCAAACCGAAGGCATACATCGAAAACAGCAAGGAGAATGCACTTGAGTAACAGACAGCCGGGCGAAATACGAAGCATGGAGGAGCCGCGAAGCCTCTCGTCGGATTCGTTGTCGTGCAGTGAAGCGAGAAATAGCCCGAGCGAGCGAGACAGAGAGAAGAATATATGTATGTATATATACATATATAGTTGCGAAGGGCGCACCCGTGGGGCATTATATTATATTTTCTGCCGCGCGTCGCGGACTTCCGGCGAGGAGCGCGAATGCAGGAGAGCGAGAGAGAGGGGGGGGGGGGGGGGGGAGGGAGCGAGAGCTACAGAGAGCAGCTATAACGCACACAACTTTAGTCCACTTCCTCGACGAACAAAGATCTTTACAAAGTTCCCTCCCTTTCTCTCCCGAACTACAGCACGTCAATCCGCATAGGAAGGAGCGCGAAAGAGAGGACGATGGGAGAGAGATTGCTCGATCGCTTTGAAAGGCAATGCAATTTAATACCGCGAGCTCTGTGTGCCGCTGCTAGATTATGATTATATATGTTGTGCGTGCGTGCAGATGCATGCTTTTTCCAAGTTATTTTTTCACGTCCGAGATGATCGACACTGTGGATCGGAATGCGCGTTTACAAACAGCCAAAAATGTGTCAGCGTTGATACGCGCAGGCTAAAGATGTTGTGGTCAAACTGCTGTCTGTACATTGTTTTGAATTTTCTGTTGACGACGTACCGCGGCTCTGGGCTTTATTTTGGAGAACGAACTTTCGAAAGTAGAGTAGGTAAACGAGGGACGCTCTCCTTCGGTAAGTCAGATGATATTCGATATACTAGAATCATGTTACCCGTGCTCCGATCTCTGATAGGTACACTTACTACGATCCGAGATGAGTAAGCCGTTGAAATTTTTCCGAATCTCGCATTTGTCTCCTCTTATTAATCGAGCCGAGTAGAAAAAATAACGCTGCGTTCCGGAGCAAACGCGACGAATAAAAGCGCGCGCAGCCTCTCTCGGCTGCAGTATCGGCAGGCGAAAATTCCGCTGACAATGCGTATCCGCAGTATACATTACAGGCGATGCGCGCGTAATCCAGTCGCATTATTTAGAAATTCGTTGTACGCGCGCGTCGACGAGGAGAGCTAAAAAATCTACCTGCGGGATCTGATTTCGAATCGGGCTACTATAGATACACACACACACGCGCGCGCGCGCGCGCGCGCGCCGAGAAGAGGAATCAGCCGGGCCGAAATGATGTAAATGAGCGGGGAAAAAGTTCTCTTCCTCGGGGTCCCGGCCGGCGTTACCGTTACGGGATTTCGTGTGCTCGCGCGCGACTCTCGTATACCTATATCTCTGATTTCTTTCTTCTTTGTTGCTGCCGCACGTGTATACGCATAGCCGCGGGCCGCTCGCACTTCCTTCCTCGCGCGGGCCACAATGCGCGCGCGCGTGTGAGGGAGAGAGAGAGATTTTTGCGCACACGACACCAGAAGAGGCGAGACGCTCAATTTCGTCTCGAGAGGCAGGCATACGCTCGCATTTTCCAGCCCCACCGAGCCGGAATATTTTTCTCTTTTTTCTGGTCTATTAAGTTCTCGCGCTGCGTAAACACGAACTAAGCCAGCTCGGATGTTTGTAGCCGTCAAATCGATGTGTGTCCGATGTGGAATGCGACGCGCCGTTTGAGCCTTTTCCGAGCTCGGCTGTGTGTGTACTTTTCGTACGGCTATCACGCAACTCGCCGTAGAGATGCAATCTGACAGCCGATACTCGTTCGGCTCGAGTGTAGGTACTTGAAATTTACGTTAGTTATTACTAAAGATCGTCAGCGCTTCACCTCTCCGCGCTCCGTTGCTCCCCTTTTTCACAAGATATATTATGAGTATCGCGCACACGGCTTGCAGTCTCGATGCACTCGCGAGCACGAGCGTCTAAAGTATTTGTTTCTCGGAGAACCGCCGTTTATCGGAGTTGCGAGAAGCCGGCGCGATCGGCCGCACAGTGCGGAATCAACGGAACGTTTTGCTGTCGTTGCATCGGGAGAAAAAGCGATTCGGCAGCCACGCACGCGTCCTCTCCGAACGAGCAACAGCAGCCGTCCGGGCTCTCCCCCACCAGAGCGGGCTTTTTTTTCTTCCTCGTCGACATCAGGGCCCACAAAAGCTCCTCCGAGGCATTTGAGAGATAGCGAGCTGGCAGTCGAGAGAAAGAGAAATAGCCGATACGCGCGCGCGCGCGCGAGAGAGAGAGAGAGAGAGAGAGAGAGAGAGAGGAGGCAGGTGGCTGTAGGCCGCGCGCGCGCGGCTTCAATTTTCGAGCGGAGAAAGAGAGGCAAGCTGCGCGCTGGGCCCGATGCGCTTGCCATCTGGGCCCCGACGAAAAGACCTTCCATACGGCGCGGCCGCTCTCGTGTCGTCGACTCTCTCGCTCGTATTTTCGAACGGCCCGAGTTCGGATTGTTGCAGTAACCGACGAATTCGCGAATCTCGTCCCTGCGCGTTATGCTTTATTCGCGGGATGCTCTCGACGAAAATCATTCTGGCAAGGAGTTTGCGATTGATCGAGAGATCATTGTTTTCGAATCAGTGCACGATGAAAGCCAGCGGCCACAGAGCTGCCGCAGTAAAAAATCCGAAACCGACTCCAAAGACTAATCCTGTAATATAGATAATGGTCGGGAGGCTCGGCAATACAGCCCGTCGTAAACCGCGCCCGGGTTTCCCCGGAATCCGAAAGTGGCCCAGAGCACGTTCCGCAGTAAAAGTGAACGACGCTTTCCCGGCGACGGTTCTCGCGCACAAAGACCTGTCTCATCATCAAATCGCGAAAAGCGGCGTCGCGGCTCCCCTAATACTCGAGCGCGCGCGGCTATCAAAGCCCAATGGAGACCCTGAAAAATCGGTCGCGAAAGTGCGCGCAACAAGAGCTATACGGGGCCATAAAAACTATAAAACTTGTCACGCACGCTTCGCAGCCTCACAGAATCACGAAATTTACGATCTTATACTGTCTTGCAGGGCTGCGCGGAGGAATAAACACGTAACAGTCCCCGACTCGTTGCCTCTCCCTCTCGCTCTCGTCAACGTCCATTGTCGCTTTTGCGCCCAGGTGCGCGAGGGACGAAGAATAAAAGAAGCCACCGGGACGAAACAACGCCGGAATAGCAGCAGCAAAGGATCTTTCCGCGCCTCCCGGAGTAAGTATGCAAATCCCTCGCCGGCGGCGGCTCGAGAGATAGGCCTCGGAAATTGGAAAATCTTCCGGGAAGAGCAGGAAAATCCCTGAGCCCCGAGCGCACGCGCGCGACAATGGGACAAAGCACCGCCGGCTGCAGGTATAAGCGAGAGAGAGAGAGAGAGCACTTGCGAGAGCTTATTGGGAGGGTATATACACCGTCAAGGTGCATCCGGCGCCCATACTCTTCTCTCGCTTTTTCAAGCAAGTAGAATCAGGGCCGTAAACACCGGCTGCCCCGCTGGCAGCGCTACGACTACAACTATAACCGATTGTTTCGAGGACTTATAAGGGAGTCGGCCGAGGGGTGACTCTAACCCCTCTCGTTGCAGATCTCCAGCACGAGATTCGTGCGCGGATTACAACGTGCAGCCTGTGCGAACATTCGGATTCTCAACGACTGCCGACGAATGTTACGCGTTGCATCGACCGACGGCTGATGGAGTATCCGGCAATTTTACATCGCGAAAAAATCAATCACACCGTCAATCGTCGCCGAAAATCAGAAAGAGCCTGGCAGAGAGCAGCGATGCACAAAGAGAAAAAAGTGCGCGAAAGCGGGAAATGGAAGTCGAGATAAAGCGAGCCAGAACATGCGCGCGAAGAGAAAGAGAACGAGCCTGTGGCACGCTCGCACGGAAAGGTGGACGCAGTGAGCAAGAAAGCGATACACACGCGCGCACACAGCTATATGTACGCACGAGTCTTGAGCTCGCGCGTGGCACAACCGACGTCGCCGGGCAGATGCGCTCGGGCTGCAGCTGCTGTCCTCCTACAAGTGGTGCTCAATCATCCCCTTTTCTCCCGATTTCCTCGGGCACGCGCCGAGTTCTCTGACCGGCAGGGATATACTCTGCCTACAAAGAAGCGCTGGCACGCGACGATGATTTTCCTTTATTATTGTGTGTATTGTGCGTCTGGCCCCTGCATCGCGCTTTCCGTGGAGAGTTCTTTTCGTTATGCGCGCTCTGCGATGTGCGGCCGGTTGATTCAAGCTAGCCTGTTTTTTCGCCTCATATTGCCTACGTTGCCTGAAGAACTCTCTAATTTTCCAGGCAGCTGAGCACTTGCTTTTTGGATTGGGCGAAGAGCAAGTGCCTCGCAACGAGAAACAAGGCGCGATCCTTGATGAAGTGGACATACGTGACTGCGACGCGAAAGACTCGAGGGTCTGCGCACTTCGCGATGCCGGCGGCGAGATTTCCGCGTACGCGCGGCAGCTGACAGCTCGCTCAGCGATGTTTTTTTTTTCCAACCACTTGACAACGGGGGCGTCTGCTCGCCAAAATTAGGGGTTTCGCGTCGGTTTTTTGGGGAGACTGATTACTTTCGATGTGCTCGGCGCGATAAGGCGCTAATTGATTGCGAGGCGGTTTCTCCTTCAAATTTATAGACAAGATGTACGGAAATTCGAGGGGAATCGGCAGTGCAGTCTTGCCGCTAAACTCTCGGTAATCGGGGCCCTCGATCGACTAAGCAGCGACAATGCAGGCGCAGAAAAATACAGAAAAACGCCGCGCGCACCGAGGAAGAATCAGCGGAGCGGATGATGATTCGCTTTCGCTCGACTCGCAGGAGCCATTGTGTCGTGTCGCGAGCGTGCATCTCGATTAAAGTGAGCGATCACCGAGCGCGCAGGCGTTAGATTCGATCTTCTTCGCCTTTGTCGCCCGTGTACATACGCGCGCTCTAATAAAATATCAGATCCTGCAGTGGAAGCCCCCGACGTGCTGCTGCTGCTGCTGCTGCCAAGGGGAGCGATTCAGAGAAAGAGAGGCCGGGATAGGACGCGTGACAGGCGTGAAAAGGAATTGCCTAATGTTTATATACCGGCAGTCATATCTCTCTGCGGCTACATAAACAATGCCTCGTAACTAAAGCATCGTCGAGTTAATTCTATCTCATGATGCGTGGACGTCTTTTATTTTGGATGGTGTTTCGAGGGTATAAGCCCTCGGTGATGCCGTTTTCCAAATTTGACGATGCCGCTGCGCGATTTTATTTTACAATCACAAAACAGGTTGCGGCAAAAAAACGGCTGTTTTCAAACGATTTTTAAAGACTCGAAGGACCGGTGAGCGAGACAAAGAAAAGCTTGATCGAATCAATATTTCGAGCGCTTTGTCGCACACACATCATAGAGAACGCGAACAAAGAGAAATTCGTCGGTGTAAGAGTTATGAATCGAGGCGTGGTTGCAATTAAAATCGCACGTCCCCCATAAAAGAGGATATACAAAAGCAAAGGCAGAAAACCGCAGTCGTTTAGCAAAAATTATCCTGGCTCCAGCCGAGGCGTGTACCTATGTAGTGGGAAAAGATTTGAAACGGAGCAAAGAGACTGCTTTGTCCGGGGGTAAATCGGCGCGTGTGCTCTTGTACGTCCCGCGCTCTCGATTCGACATGCCGAGCCCGAACGGCGCGGGGAGTTTTTTCTCTCTCCATATAAAGATTATAAGAAAAATTCTACGTATAAATCGCTTTCCAAACGCGTTCATACACGCAACCGTCATTCTGCACGCGCGGCTCTGTTCGCATCCCTTTTTTCCGTGATGTATATGCGCGTCTCCCTCTCGCTAGCGCGTTAATTATAATAGTGTCGCGCCAGCGGATTCAACTCTCCCTCCCTTATATTCGTTTTTTCTCCGCCGTTACCGTCTATGTATCTACGTCTACTACTCGCGGCAGATTTAGAGAGTAGAGAAAGGAAGAATGGAAGAAAGTGGAACCTGGCCACCGTTCTTGTCTCTCCTCTCTCCCTCGGCTGTATACTACCTGAGCTTTTTCGAGGATCACTATGTGTATAATATACAAGGCGTCGCGTGGTGCATCGGGCATCGCGCAGGACAGCTGATAGAATTTTTGGCGGGCTTTCTACCCCGCTTAAAACCGGAGAGTTGCTGGCTGCACGCGCGCTCGCCTCGAGCCACAAAGAGAAAGGCCGGGGTTGAGCCGCGGAAGAGGGAGAAAGAGAGATAGCTAGTAGGGGGTAGACAACTGGCTGGAATACGAGATTTGGACGTTGAAGGAAAAAAAGATTTGCGAATTTGCCATTTATTGTACGAACAAAGATTATTGAAGGTGTGCTACATTCATCAATATCAATCCGTTACGCAATTTTCAGTAATTATTCTTGTTAAGCTACTTTGCATTGAGCTGTTCCATTAGTGGGGCAGTAGTGTGATGGTGTAATAAAAGTGGGGCAAACCTGACGTGGCTCCAGCTAAAAAAACGTTACGTACCCTCATTGAACTCTGACACATCGTAACGGCGAAGCCAGAGCGACCGCATGGGTTTTACCCGGCAACAGTTCAGGGGGTAGTTATGGAAAGTTTCTAATGCATTCATGATTCTGCAGTTAACGAATAAGGCCGCTCACGTGGTTCGATACCAATGTAAATGTATCATTTTGGAGCTCTCAGGCGTACATACTATTTTTTGCGATATCATCAATTGTCATTGTTTTGTAAAATAATTGAACCGACATACTTTTTCCAATCGCAGCCTATCTCCAGCCAACGTCAGCTTGATGCCTGGACACTCCGGCCACGTGTATCTTTCTCAATCGACGACGGCTGCATGTACCCAATTTCAAGGGGCAGGAAAAATCTCGATCGTTTGCGACAAAGCATCTTGGAAGCTTCGGGGATGAATGATACGCAGAGAGCGGGGCAGAAGGGGAGGCGCAGCGTGGCTGGCCCCGTTTCGGGCTGCACGAGCATAAAGCCGGCCGCCCCCCTCCATCGCCGGTTCGGCAAGCAGAGGAGCCGCGGAAGAGCGACAGAGACGGCAAGAACCGGGCCGAAAAGGAATAAAGAGACGGGACACCTGGCCACGGGCAGCAGTTTGCCTCCGGACGCCCTGCGAGAAGCAAGTCTCTCCTCTCCCGAACCATCTTGCAATATACTTGCAAACCTCCTGCTTCGATGGAGCTGCATTCGAGAATTGCTCGACGGTGCAAATCCGTCGTTTTGGTCGAGTTCGGCTCAGTGATCGAGCGCAAATCCCGTACATACGCTGTACGCCTACGGGGCCACTCCTTTCCATCATTATCATCGTACCTAGTCGTCGTCGTTCGCTTCTAGAACGGCTCGTTTCCTTTGTACGTGTACGCATCAACTATACATCGATACACGCAGCCGCACGGAAGACACACCGCCAGCCGAAGATATACCCCTACCTACGCACGTAAAAGTTGTACTACACAGGGAGCGCGTGCGCGTAAAGAAAGACTAAAAGTTTCTCAGTGCGCGAATACTCGCGCGAAAGAAAAGACACGAGAAAAGAGAGGGACGAGTTCTCGAGTGTTTTGTGCTTTGGTCCTGCGTATATGCTCGCCAGTTTCTTTTATATAACAAAAGTGGAACGCGAGCTGCCGGGGCTCGTTCGTGCGTGCAGCAGCTCTCTGCTCGTCGTCGCAGTCGAGCCTGCGGAGAAGAAAAAAAACGCACAGGAGAATACAACACGAGACACGCACAAAAGGAACAAGACTGTGCTGCAGGACGAGAAGGGAGCACGAGAGGAGAGACAATTTCGGACAAGGACGAAGAGAAGCTACCGCATCTATATCCACACACTCTACAGGCATATACAATCGGCGATTAGCTAGGTTTAGCCCATATTCTGTTCTACGGCTTGGAATGACCAGAGGAATAATAAGGCAAGAGTGTTGGGAAGACGCGTGTTTACTGTTTATCTTCGGGCTGTTCGCACGTTATTCGTCCTTTGTCCGGACGCCCGCACGCAGGTAGCATGAAGCGGTTGCGAGCCGCTCAAACTTTCATTTTTCGCTCATTTCGGAGCGCTCGCCGAAAGCAGCGAACCATCGCCGGTAATTGTTGGGTAAGTAAGGCGATAAGCTATGCTTTACTCAGAGATTGTATGCACACGCTGGGTCATAAGGATTGAAGTTTATGTAATTGACGAAAACGTGTCGGCTCTGAATCGGGATGTCCATTCTGGGTGCCTGCGCCTGCGCCTGCAATTGAAGTAGTAGGTCATTTATTTATACTGCATTTAAATTTGATCGCTTTTTACTTAGCGTTAAATTACGTATTCTTTTCGAGGCATGCGAACTTTACCAAGTTTATGCTGCTGAAGTTCCTGTGCAAAAAAGGTTTAAACTAACTTACTAGTTTTCCAACTCTTTCATATCGTGTAGCACTGATAAGCTTAGCAACTAAATTAAGCATAATAGCTCTATTAACCCTTTCCTGCCAGTGTGATGTATAAAACAAAACATCCAAACCTCGTATATGGTAAAGGTACCGATATCCCCATGAGTCACGAAACCTGTTTGACTAATTGGTAGCTTGCGATCTCGATTTGCGATTTCGCATTAAACTTATTCGAAGTAGGCTCTTCTTATATTAAAAGAAAGCTCAGGCTTTTTCGACTCTTGATGTGCAGCATCGTCGTCGCGCAACTTGGTGCGCGCGAATGCGTAACGAGCGTGGAATGTGCTAAAAACCTGAAGTTACATTGTACACATCCCCTGCTCATTGCACTTGGCGGCAAAGTAAAAATTTCGTTTTTCAAAATTCAGTTTGTAGTTTGATGTTTGATGTTCATTGAAGATCTGGATATTTAGTAATAGATGCAAAATATTGTATCGTAGTCAAACGATGTCAAAATTCAATGGCAGGAATCGAGTATAAAAAAGAAGACAATACAAAATTGCGTGCAGAGGCCGTTTAGCTCGCCAACGCCGAGCAAAGCAATTTTCCAAATTATCGCCCATTAATACGTATAACGGACATTGTAACTCTTAACAAAGAAAGCAAACATCTGTTGCAAGGGTTGGGGCTCACGCGATCGATCGCTCACAATTACACCCTGGAAATGGCTTTCCTCCGAAAGCGAAAAAAAATCCAAGTATCGATCATCCGGAAAACAAAAAGAAAGCTGCGTTGCGCTCGGCACAAAGAAAGAAAGCTCTCTCCGCGGCCGAAGAATGGAAATAAAGAAGCGAGCGATTATTCGATGCCCGGCTAATAACGTGATTACGGCGCAGTTACGAATCATCCCCCTCGAGCTTCTCTCCACTCTCCGGGACCTATATGGGGGCTACATGCGAATGCGTCACCCGAGAGAAAGAAAAGGGGTCGTACACGCAGCGGGAAAAATAAGAGCGAGAGAGGGGTTAGAAGGCAGGAGCTGTCGCGCGCGAGGGGGGAAAAACGCGCGCGTATTTACCCGCGCGATTCGCCCCGTGTGCGAACGCTTTTTCGAAGGAGAGAGGGAAGCCAGCGCTCTCTGAGTAATCGAGCCGAGGAGCGGGGATAAAGGGAGCGAGCGGCGTGCTTCTTAGCGCAGTTTTCGGGCGCGTCTTCACCGGCGAGGATCTCTCTCGACTCTCTCTCGACTCTCTCTCGACTCTCTCCCGAGCGACGCGCGAGAGGTTCTCTCTCTTCCTTCTCCCCCCGCGTGTGCTTTCGTTCTTGCCCTTCGGGCCTTCGAGGCTCGAGCCTTCGAGCTTTTGGCTGCCCGAGTGGACAGTCGCGTTCCGACGCTCGTCGTGCAGTCAACGAGAATTTTGACGTTTTCCGGTTTCTCTTTGTGTGCTTCGCTATTCATATTTCATGGAGTTCCACGCCGTGCACCGATCACGGAAAGACAATTTGGTACGTATCATCGAACCAGTGACAACAAGTGCATTTCGATTCGCGCGACTCCCACGTGTTCCTCGACGCTTGTCCATCGATTCCTCCAGAGAGGATGAGCGGTAAAACAATAAAACTCGGCGCCGCTCATCAGCTCTCCCCCCAACAACTCCCATGTCTCTAATCGGTCGGCCGATAAAAACTCGAGAAGGAATAAAGCTGCCGAGGCGCCGGCAAACGAATTCTCCGAAAAAATCGCGCTTCCCCCGAAGCGCTTCGCTTTTGTTCCCTCCGCGCGCGCGCGCGCGCGCGTACGTCGCGGCGCAAATGATAGGCCCCGCGAGTGTACAGTCTCTCTCTCGACTAGGCGAACGCGTGTGTATGATTTGTTATTCGAGAGAAAGAGAAGCAGCCGTTCGATTTAGAGGCTGACCCGTCCAAGGCCACGTCGCGCGACTCTGTGTAACGCCGCCGCTGCTCTTTTGCTCTTGGGTTTTAGGGATCGGATCACCGGCTTCCTTTTCGCTCGCTCTCGGGCCTTTGTGTGCGCTCTGCGCTGCGCGGGCCTCGCCGTCGTCTTCGTCGGCGCGCTCGGGATTGCTTTTCTGTTTTATTCCACCCGTCGCGTTTGATCGGCCGTTTTTAACGGTTTTTGTGGGAAAAAAATCCTTTGTCGGGGTACCGCATTGGTCGATCACGCGCGGTGAAAAGTACCCGAGCATCCGATGATATGCCCACTAGTCGGAAATCTAGTCGACTTTGAAGAAGCAAGCCGTGTCAATAAATAACCGCAGTCGAGTAAATCGAAGATCGCGATTGGGCAGGGATAGAGAAAAATGCCGGTCGTCGGCCCCAGCCGCCCAAGCGAGCGGCCGAAGCCCGATAAAGCCAGATAACGATCTTCTACGGGGACCGATCGCGAAATTTCGTAATGTTCGGCGCTGTAAATAGTGTTCTCGTGGAGACGCGCGAGACCGTCTCTTCTCGCGTTTTATATACAATATACGCATACACAGTAACAGCAGCACAACCGAGAAGGAGAATCGAGAGTATAGCCTTACGGCACACAGCTGCCGTGGACTTAAATAAAGTTATCCATTTATCTCTTAATTCAGCCTTCTCTTTTGGCTCCCTCGTGCTCTTATTCTTCTCTTCCCGTTCGTTTTTTTTGCCCGCCTTTCGTGTCTCTTCCTCTTCTTTCTCTCTTTCGGATCTGCTTTCCCACTCTTTTATGTTGTACGCTTACGCGTACCCCGTGTTCTCTTTTTATCGTCTCTTTCTCTGTGTCCCTCCTCTCCCTGTGCTGATGCTTGTACAATATAGGCTGTACCTTGTACGTTACAAGCAGCGCCGAGCACACGTGGTCGGATTCAAACTGGACGTGAACCGTTTGTCCCGATGGTGTAAAATCCGTACTTTTATCCGCTTTATTGATTTTAAATGCAAAAATCTTGACATATTTTCTTTATTCAGGTGCTGGAGGGGTATCAATTGCCGCTGACGTCGGTCGACGGGAGCAACAAAGAAAACCCCGCACGAGACTTCAGCTGCTCTCGTCCCTCATTCAAAAGTGAGATAGAGAAGAGGAAGAGAGGTGGAAGGGGAAGAGCGCGGCTTTCCATCTCGTTCGGACAACGCGGCAAATTGGCTCGAAGAGCGAGACGCAAAGAAGGAACGAGATAAACAGCAGCGGCGACGATCTTCAGTCGGGAAGAAGACCACGACGACGATGGAAGTATATCTTGCCGCGGCAGTATAACAGTTTAGAATGAAGAGCTGCGTAACACGTGTTTTCGTTTGTTGCATAAAAGATAGGTCGAGATTGGTGGCAATGTTTCGTAATGGTTTTCCCTCAATATTGCACTTGTCCCGGCCTATCGGAATGCACTAATATCTACGACACGTTACTAGGTCAGCCGAAAGAGGAACTTGCGCTTGCGCGCGTGTTGTCGTGGTTCACGACAAGATGATAAGAGGAGAGTGGCGGGGGCTTGGACAGGCAAGGACGAAGGCACTATTTGTGTATTAGACATCAAATTGCACTCGTCCCGGCCTGCCGAAGTTGCCTCGCGTTTTACAACGATTGCAGAGAGGAACCACGCACACACGAGGGTGATCGAAATATTCTGCGAAATAAATGTATACATAGGAACTATAAAATTGTAACCTAGAAGTTATTACTAAAATCGGCGAAATTCAATGTTTTTCAAATGTCTTCTCATTTTCTCTTATATAATTAATTAATTTTTTAACAACGCAACGTTAAATATATCTGTAGACCTGCATGTTCGTTAACGATATTTTCAACTTCAGCGTGTGACAACCGCGTACAGCCCACACGTATCTTCTAGTTATAGATTATTAAAAAGCCGGGCGCGACCACGTGTTGATGTCGGCGCGCAAGCGCGCGAATGTCTACTGGATTGTTAGCTGACCGTATCAGACAGTCACAGATGGAATATGAGAGGATTTCATTTTTGTCAGATAAGAATATTCCAATCTATATTGTAAATCATCATCATTGTAATGAAGAAAACTTTTGATCAAGATCTTGTGTTTTCTAGGTGTTTCAATCTTGCTACTTTATGTACTTGCTAGTCGTTGTAGAAATCGAAAGCTCTTGTCTATTTTAATACTTGCATTAATACACGCCGTTGCGACTCGAGGTAACAAAGAACTTGTCAACATCTGCATCTCGTCTAAAGTGCTCGGAATCAGGAGAAAAAACAAATTAATATTCAATTAGTCGGGGAGCCAACCGGTAGGCAAGAAGGGAAGCTTCGAGCCCAACCGGCTACCAGTTCTCGCGGTGCAGCCCCTTTAAGCTTGAACAGAGAGCAGAGAACCGAGCCGGGTGTCTCATTGTCATGTAGATTCGAAAACCGACGGCGTCTCTGACCGTCATCTCGTGCGCGCGCCAACGAGATTTCCGGCGTCGTGGGAACGCCGGGCTTTGGGAGGCTCTCTCGCCTTCTTTGTGCCGCTCTCCGAGATCGCACTCTCGTTTATTTTTCTCGGTCTCTCTCTTTTTTGCCATCCTTTCTCTCCCTCGCGGACTCTTTTACCCCGGCGTCCACGAAGTGGACTCCCAACGGCGCTGCGTGCATAGCGGGTATATTATATGCGCACACACACACGACGCCATCACAAGGAGATAATGCTGTTGAAAAGGCCCTTGAAAGCCGAACTGGTGTTTTGCGTTTTCTGGAAACTCGCTCTCTCCTCTTTCCTCGGTTCTTTTTGTTACATATTTTTTTTTACTCTCGCGTTCCCTTGGGCTTCGTGTAGTATGTCAACACAGCTTGCAGGGAATTGGAATCGTCGTTTTCTTTCTTTTTGGTATAGATGGGCACGTAAGAATCGAGTGCTCCATTCTGTAAACTGACGTTAAAAATTAATAACACCTGCAGCGTTTTTTTTTCAATTATTTTAACAATGGTACAAACAAGAAAACTTTCGTAAATGAACTCTATGCGTACGTACATTTCGTCGGTACACCGCGAACGACTTCCTCCGTGAACCCAAATAAGAAGAGCGTTCCCTCGATAATATAGGCGCTGTTGTGGTGTGCGATGCGCAGACACACGGGAGGACGGCGAGTCGACCCTGCAGAAACCCGTAGGGATTCGCCGGGCCGGGATTTTATTCAATCCCGATTACGCGTCCTTACGTAATCCCACGCTGCCTGCCTGCCTGCCTGCCTGCCTGCGATCCGTTCGACTCTTCCTACCTCTCTACGCGAGTTTATATATACATACCTGGCTCCAAGCCATACGAATATAGGCGAGAGAGGGTCGCGCGGATGATTCCGTAGCGCGGCCTGGAAACAATGTATACATCTCCAGGTTGCGCGCGCTATGCACGCACAAAAGAACAACGACAGATAGACGCTCCGGCGAGGCTATAAAAGTCCCACGTTTATCCCGCTCGCGGCATCGTTCGAATACGCATACACGCGCAACAAAGGAAATCCACCGAGCTGGTGCGGCTGTTTCCCTTCCACGCGTGATCGGCTTGCTTGCATCGGAAAAAGGGGGTCGCGCGCACTTTTTTGTTCTCTCTCTCTCTCTCTCTCTACCCGCTTTCGGGGACGCTCGAAAAACGGTTGATGCGGCACGTGGAGTAGAGAGAGAGAGAGAGAGAGAGAAGACGCGCATGGGGTGGTGCGGTGCGCTGGCAAGTCCATTGTGCCCACGGGGGAAAATCTCTTTATTCGAGCGCAGCGCGCGTATGGGGTGTATGTACGCGAGTGATTAGGGCGCGCGAGATTCGATTTTCGCCGTTGCTGCGTGCTGATGATGACGATGGGGTGCGGGCTACTGTTGCGTCGGCCTTGATGATGCCGAATTCGCCGTCGCGCAGGTCTTACTCTCGCGCGAGTCCCCCCTCGTGAGCCCGCGCGTAGAGCTCCGTTATCTGGGTCAATCGCGCAGTTGCGACCGTTTGTTTTCCTCCCTTTTGTATGTAGGTCAGAGCTTGAAATCCTTATATATAAATCTGCGCTGTAAAAGATCAGCTTATTTGAATTCTCGCGAGCGAATGTGATCCCGCAGGTCCCCTCACGAAGAAGGAGTAGAAGGGATCCTGCTATGCGCAAGAAACGTGATCGAAAAGAATTCGGAGGGCAGAGGGAGCTGCGCCGCAATAAAAAAGAAAGCATCAGCGGCGTGTACGTATGGCTACCTACCTACCTACCTACCCCCATAGAAAAGTAAATCCTGTTTTCCATTCATCCAGTCGTAGGTATATGTAGGGCGCAGCACGTGTAAGAGCCGGGCCGCGAGTCCCACGGTTCGAGTCTGCGCGCGCGCGCGCGCGCACCTGGTATTCGCGGGCCTCGATAAGGCCCCGGCGCTACTCGCTTTATTTTTCCTCGTTTCGTTTCTTTTTTCTCGGCTCTCACGAGCTTCGAAGCTGTGCCTCTAGTTTTCGCAGCTCGAGTCTAGCCCGCCTGTCATGCACAGCGATCGATAAGTGCCGCAGGGCTGCGTCGCCTTTGTTTTCAAAGACGGATGGACGTGTATGGGTTTTTTCTGGGCTTTCCCAAGCTGCGCCCACAGAGGAGTCCAGTGACTGTATGGCAATCCAAGTGCGTAATTGGATTCGAGTGGGGTGGCTGTTTTGTGCTTGTAAAATAGAGTAGTACGTGCGGGAATCGAGTGATTTTCCTTCATCTCAGGTAGCAGGAAATATCCTTGAAAAGTGCATAGCGATGCAAAAAGGCAACAAGTCAACGAGTATATCGAGAACGCGGAGCCGAGAAAGAAACGGTAATCCTAAAGAAACAAAACTTTTGCCCAGTATATAGAGTCCGCGCGAGCGCAGATGTACAGTTTTGAAAATACCTCTCCACCGCAGCCGCGTATTTTGATGTAAAAAAAAAAAAAAAATACAAGAAGCCCGGCGACTGTACACATGAGAAAGGAGACCCTCAGCGCATTCATATGCTAAACAATATAAAATTGGCTGAAAGAAACGAACGATTCCCTATCTTATAAAACCGGGCCGTCGGGGTAGAGCAGCTGTTGCGCGCGCAAAGGGCCCTTCTTCCTTCTTCCATCTTCCATATACATTATACATATACCGGGAGGAGGATCCTCGAGGCTCGCGGCCCCGAGTGAATAACGTCTACCAGGTACCTTATATATACTCGTTCGAATTAAAATTCCCGCCGCTCGAGAGCATCATCTATACCATGAAACTAGACTCGCGGAGGCGGGATCAGGATCGCATATAATACTGACCCTGAACCTCACGCGCGATAAACGCCCCGACGAAGGCCGGTTATTCGCGTTTTGCCCTGTCCTTCATATACTTTGGCTCTTTTTCACGTGCAACTAGACGCAGCGTTTGTTACAGTCTAACACGGATGGATTGAGCGCTTCTGGCGTAGTTTTTGCAGTAAAGGGGCTTTTTTGTCGCGACGAGAGCGCTTGAACACGCTCTATAATTTGGTGAGCCGATTTGACGTTTTGCAACTGACTTTTTACTTATGGTAAAACAAACATTGAGCTGCAATTACATTGTATTACGAACTCGATCTAGTTTTAATCGCGAAGATTTTAATCGGAGGGTGTGTCAATCTGTATTTATATATAGTATAGCTATCGGTACGTTCAATGTACGGAAATGGAGCGCAACTTATTTGCCCTTGTATACGACGATTATAAGAAAAATTAACGTCTTTTTTCATCGTGTCATTACAGAAAGCGTCATACATACCTAGAACGATATATTTACAATAACAACGAGACCTACTTTGCCGGTGAGCACTTGCGCATGATATGCGCAGGCGCTAATCGCACGCGAGTTCGCCTGGGCTCCTATAACCTCTCTTCGAGTGCATCTCGGGGCACTGGACTCATTGTTTTTATTGTTCGGCTTTTTAAAGATTTGCCAAAATGAATACTTTGAGGAACAAGATTATTGACAGGTACAGTGTTTTTATTTCTCTTGTCAAAGCACTTTCAGATTTTACCAAAATATCACTAGACATTGACTGACAAAGTCCACAAACACGAAGAGATTTACGTAGAATTAACGAGACAATCAATAAAACCACAAGGTGCCCTTTCAAATGACTATTTTTGTTATTAGGAGGATTCCTCGGAATATAATATTGCAGTTCCAAAAGTTAGCAACTACTGCTTCTGTGAATTCTTCATCAGAAATTCAAGTGCCAATCAGAAAAGAACGAGGACCAACTGATATATTAGAGGTACCAAATTGATTTTCTTGTTCAATTTTATCAAATTTAACATTTCTCTTTTACTAAATTAGGCCTTAGAAACAACTATCTCACGCGATCCAACTGCTGCTGACTATAAATTCATAGATGATCCTCTTCTGATTCCAACATCATTGAGCAAAAAGCGAATGTATTCGCTTGCTCGAGAATCTGGTAAGAAAGCTGCGATGTGGATTTTACAAGAGCATGCCGACCTTCTTAAAAGTGACCTCTCTCAGCCCTTAGTTCAGGTATTGTAATTTCTGTATAAGATTGTTGAAAATTATATTTTTGCTAACAATTACAAATTGAACTCTCAGGCCTTCTTACCTGTCAATCAATACAAGACAAAAGAGCAAGTGTCTGAACAAATTTTAAATGATTTGATCAAACAAGCTCGTATTGCTGATGTTCTCCATGTATATAAATTATTGGAAGGAGAAGTGACAAAAGAAACAAAGCAAGCAATATTGGAGCTGTTGTGTTTTTATAATAGTAATACAGAGCTAATTCCAGAAGAGTTTCCAGAAGAGAGATCTTATCAGCCAGAAGCTGAAGTATTCAAGAATACTTGGAAGTAAGTTTATGCACATTATTTAAATAGAATGTTTGTGTTATCTGTAATCAAATTTTTTTATAGTAATAATCCTGAAGTTGAAAAACTGTTTGGAGAGTTGAAAGCTGATAAAGCAACAGCTGCAGCTGCTTACAATGCTTTAATTTGTGGAACAGCAAAGTATTACAAGGTTATTAAAATTTGAACTATTTTCTTCTGATAAAATAATGAGTGAAAACAATTTTTAAGAAATCCTAAAAACTATTATTTTCTGATAGGTTGATAGAGCTTGGCAACTGTACAATGAATGCTTAGATACAAATATACCATTGGCTATTCATAGTTATAATTCTATGTTACATTTAGTACCGCTACTAAAAGATAATAACGAGGATCGTAAAATTATGATTCAAACTATTTTAAAAAATATGGTTAAAAACGGAGTAAAACCAAACATTGGAACCTTGAATGCTGCTCTTAAGAGCACATCACTGTTGCAAACACAAGGAATAGCTAAAGAGTTAACTCAGTCATTACTTGCAGAATTTAAATCTATTGGAGTCGAGCCATGTCTGGCATCTTATTATTATGTACTGCTAACGTTTTGTCGGGAAAGTAAGAACAAAATTTTATTCTATATAATTAAAAAATGTTTATTTTACAATAAATGACAAAAAAATGATATTGATAATTTGTCAATTTAGATGGTTCAATTAGTAATGTCCTGCCAGAAATTTTAGATGAATTGGAAAAAAGAGAAGAGCTCATAATGCAGGATCCAGCTGATAAGAATTTCTTTCTTCAAGCTATGGAAGTAGCCTCGAAACACCTGCATGATTTAGCTGTAGGCGATAGACTGCATAAACTTCTGTTGACAAAGAAAAATTACAAATTCATTGGAGGTCGACTAAAGGTGAATTTTCATCAATATAGATTGTTCATAATTCCGGAAAAGTAGCATTTATATGATAATTCTATAAAATTTGAATGTTCATTTTAGGAAAGCGTATATTATCGCAATTATCTGCAACTAATCTTAACAAGTGAAACCATAGATGAATTCATGAAGGTTTATAACTTTTTGGTTCCACATATTTATATTCCAGAACCAGCTGTGATGAGGGATATTATTGAAATGTTAGAGCTCAATGAATCAGAAAAGGCTATTGAACTATTGCCACAGTTTTTATCTCAGATTGTTCAATTTGATATGCTAGATCGGCATCAAATAATGAAATTAACATTCAAATTAATGACCCACCATTGTACACCACCGTTAGGTTCTCCTTTACATCAACAGTATGCGAATATGGCGTGGACTCTATGGACTCACATTCAGGTAAATTCTCCTTTAATCACTGTATACGTCTAAACGCCAATGAAATTTCTAAAGAAAAGATCTATGTCTATAACCCGTAGGAAGTGAACCAAAAAAGAATGCAGCGAACAATGTGGCCCGCGAGCATATACGGCGACGTGGCAGTATTGTTGATTCGGGGAAATGAATTTGAGAAAATGCTCGAAGTACTAAATTTCTTAGTGAAGTCACTGGATGCGGTCGTTGGCTCTATCTATCCAAACAGATTGCAAGAGATCTTTGCTGCATGCCTTGATAGAGGTCACGTACCCGGAGCCCTGGTGAGTCCGTTTATAAAAATAAAATAAGCAAACAGTGAATGGATTTACTCATTAGACTATCACGCAGACGGGGGTGCATGTCCGCGTAACTGTATACTTTAAAGTACGCATACCTATTGATGCCCGGCTGCGCAGAGCTTATTGACCAGTAAACGCGCGGAAGTCCACGAGCGGTTATTTGCACGCGCGCTAGCTTGCACGTATATCATAAGCGACAGCATTTCAATAAATATGCGCTTTTCATCTGTTCATTCGTAAAATTACTTTCTGCATTTTCAGCTTACTGTGGAGTACGCCTGCGAGTATGGAATGGTTGATGCGGAACTAATGGCGAAGACCATAAATAAACAACTTCCTCTTAGCCCGACTCAAAAAAATCAGTTGCTAAGTCTTGTGGGTTCCAAGACTTTCGAATCAAAGGCAACGAGTGAAAAGTGATAATTTTGAAAATGAAATCTGTCGCCAAAGGAGGGCGGACTCCAGATGACTCAGCCAGTTACATCTCATTGAATCGAAAATGACAGGGTGCTTAGCACGAGTAAATAAGCACTTGAAGGCAGATAAAACTAGGTCAAAAACAATTTTGGATTCCGTCTTCCTCTAGCAGACAGCTGTTAAATCAAATCCGTCGATTTTTCTATTAGATTCATTCGTGTATACTCGCCGGTCTTAAAGGTTTTTCTTTATTTTTCACTTCGACGTACCATGTAAATATCTTATGTTAGACCTGTATAGTTATAATTATATATAAATGAGTATAAGTTTACTCCGAGGTAGTTTATTTATTTATTAAGACACGGGACCTGCGGCGAGCGCAAGCGCGTGCGGCTGACTTGATGATTAGGCTGCCCTGCGTCTCGTTAAATGAAAAGAGTACCGCAATCACGAAAGAAATTGAAATTAAATGCGTGATTGGCATGTATCAATGTCCTTGTCCCTTGAGTTGGGCGATGCGAGTGATTAAATAAATTAAGTAATACATCGGTGGGAGGCAGAATCAGCCCATTGCAACTTAAATGCTCATTTCCTGCATTGGGTCGATGTCGCGTCACACAACGTAAGTACGTACATACGTACGGTTAGCTCTCCTCCTGTGCTCTGCTTTAAAGCTCGGCATCTGACTGATAGTCTAGTGAAACATAGAGCGAAGTTGGCTGCTACTGCTGCTGCTGCTGCCTAGGCTCATTCGATCCACCGCGCGTTTGACGGATCTCTCCGATCAGTAAAAAAAGTGTCGTCAACGCTTGTCAGCAAGAATATGAGCATGGAGGATCAGGAGCGGGTGGGTGCAATTGAATATTTATCTCTGATACATTTTTATAAGAATCCTTTGAATCGCGTTTATTGTTATGGTTGCAGTTGTATTGTTTAATTTTATTTTTCAAAACTTTCAATAGTGGCGGTGAAACTAATTGGTGCAGTTTTAAGCTATAAAAGTGAATTTTCTATTCGAACATTGCCGTTTTTACTTCGTGACGAATATATTTTCATTTGCTTTTTAACGATTTTTAAACGAATATGTATAGAAAGACAATCAATCAATTTTTTCAAGCGCACGAGTATAGTAACGCGATTCCAAATAAATGGTTACATGAAAAATTACGCTGATTAATAATTTAGCGCCACGTGACCTACGAATCAATATCCAACAGTTTATTCTATCTTTTTACAAACTTAAATTACAACTGCTCTATATGAAATCGTTTGAAAAGCAATATTGCAGAGCCGATTAATTTAAAAACAGTAGGGCAACCGCACTGATTCAAGAAAATTGTGCGATAGCGAATGATTTGAATTCGATTATTAAAAAAAAAAATCACAATAAATATTTCAGTGCGTATATCTGTAATTTTGGTTTTAAATTTAAATTTATGGGTGTACAAATACACTTTCGTTTGAAAAGATTATAATAATGCTCATCCGTTTCTTCTTCCGGTCGGGTTTTCAAGCGGGCAAAGGTATGTGACCCCTTATAAGGTCAAATTAATATATAAAGCATAGCGTTGCGCCCAGTTACGAAGCATAATTAATTCTGGTATTTTCGAGTTATTTTTAAAAGTATCCTCAGAGTCAAGAGCCAATTACTACAGGTCTAAATTTGAAATTCAAGTCAGAACAGAAACGGTTTGCTATACCGCCCGTTATTTTCAAAATCGCGCTTTCTCCTTTCCTTTGGCAAAGTGAAAAGGAAGACCATTGATAATTGCAAGCAGAGCGTACGGCTGGGCCTGGACACGATCCGCAAGCTGATCGCGGCGGAAGAGCCGGACGTAGAGATCCTGAGCATGGACGAGGCACTGGGCTCGGGTCGTGGCGACAACTACACCTCGATGCTCTACCGTCTGAGCGTAAAGGGGCGCAAACGCGGACCAGCTGGTGAGGAGCAGCCCTGGGAACGGTCCATCATCTACAAGGTGCTACCTGAATCGCAAGAACGTCGCGACGCGTTCAAGAGCGAGCTGCTTTTCAGGAATGAAGTGGTCTTTTACACCAAGGTCTGGCCGGCTCTCATGGAGCTGCAGACCGAGGGTAAAGTCGTGTTCAACGGGGTGGCCAAGATATACATCGCTAGAGATGACCTGATCGCGATGGAGGACCTCAGGGCCAAGGGATTCAAAATGGCAGATAGGAGGAAGGGCTTGCAAGTCGACAAGCTCAAGCACGTGCTCAAGGCGCTTGCCGGCTTTCACGCTCTTAGCCTTACGCTCAAGGATCTGAGGTATACAACTGACCGTCGCAGGGTTGGGGGGTGATGATAGGATTTCGCTGATCTTTTAAAAAAATTTGCACGTTATCTCTGTATTCAATTCAAGACCGGAAGTATTCGCGAGGCTGTCGAACCCAGAGAACGCCAAGGCGGGCGAGGCTGTTCAGGAGACGCTGTTCCGAATGGAGAACGTCGAGTGGTACCGCCAGTACTATCGGACCGCAACGAGCAACGCCTTCAAGATGGTCTCAGAGGGTCTGCCCGAGTCGCTCGAGCCCCGTCGCGATGAGATCCTGGGCAAATTTCGGGACTTTCTCAAGGAGGACACCTTTTTTTCCACTATGTGCAAGCTCACCGCTGCCCAGGGTCCTCTTACCGTAGTTTGCCACGGAGACTGTTGGACTAACAACTTTTTGTTCAAGGAGAAGAACGATCCTGACTCCGAGGTGAACATTTTGATTTCACTCATATACACTTTCTTGTAAACTCGAATGACATTATTCAATCGACGCGCAGGCCGTTTGTTTGGTTGACTTTCAACTGGTCCGCGTTGGCTCGCTGGCCCTCGACCTGGCGTACATTTTCTACTGCTGCACAAGTGGAGAACTAAGAAAAGTCTACATGACTCAATTACTTCAGCACTACCATCGTCACCTCATGTCCGCGCTGTACACTCTGAACCCAGCAGCCGAATCGACGAAGGATCCAGCTACTATGTGGAATTTGTGAGTATCCGAGTGATCAACGGAAAAGTTTTGTTAAATAAATATAAAAAAAAGGAAATATTAGAATAATGCCCTGGAATAATTCAATGATTCCAGATTGACCGAGGAGATGCATCGATGCAGTCTATTTGGACTCGGCTCAGCACTGGACATGCTGCCGATAAGCACGTGCACGAGTGACCAGGCCCCCGACGTCTACGAGGGCAAGGAAGCCAGCGAGAGGATGCTGGCGCCGCCACCGGCTGGGGCTGAGTGCACCCGTCTTATGACAGACCTTGTCGTCGAACTTGTTAACAATAGAGCGATTTAGTCAAAGGACATTAATACATCGATGGCGATGTTGTGTATCATAGTAATAGTTATTCGCTCTCTGTCGCACTTCGGCGGGCATTTTCACTTAGCGTTTGTATCAGTCGCAATGACACTTTTAAGTGCCAAATTGAGAAGTTAGATTGTTGCCGAACGCCGAGCGGAAATGCCCTTATTAAACCCCTTAACTTCCACATCATTGCATCGCGCGTAGACAAATACGTTTACACTACTACTTTGTATATTTATATATTTTATAAATATCGATGACTGTTGGCAAGCCGAGCGATTTCGTTCGTGTGGAAGGTGCATTTTTAGACTGAAAGCACAATGTTTGCCCTAAAATTCGTTATCTCTAGACTTATGATGATAGATTTGTTGAAATATATATGAAGCATGTCCCATAACGCATAGAAGTATTCACGCGAGTAAATTAAAAGATGCAGTATGCCTGCTACCCATTAAAGGCAACGATGAAAGAAAATTATACTAAACAGATCTTGTGAATAATGAAATATTTTGAGATCTACAACAAATCAAAATCCAAGCACAATTAATTACAAAATACTAATTTAATCTACAATCTACCGCACATATTCAGTATCAATGCACAAAGTATATATAAGATAGATTAGTTTATACTGTACAGATATTATCTATAACTGAAAACAATATTTTTTGTAACAAAAAAATTATTTTGATATTCTGTCACATTGTCTGCATCAAGAGTTAAGGGGTTAATACAATGTCTTCTGGTAAGGGGTCTAAGCGCGTCGTTAAATGACTTGTCACATTTGTATACTTTTGTCAATAGTATATTATATAGGATCGTTAGGTCGATTACAGTTAATTACTTATACTGCAAAATACAAAACCCACGAACATAAAAAGATTTTTTTGTCAAAGTCCTAAATAATAAAATATTACTCGCCAGTTTTCGCAGCCGCCGTTCAGCAGGAATCAAATTCAATAATTCGACCTGACGATTAATAACGGCGCATGGTCCTTAAATAACATTCAATTCACATTTTTGTTCCTTACACAATAACTTGACCCTTTTTTTTAATAATTACTCTCAGAATAATACGTCGTATCAAAGGTGAGTGAAGAAACCGAGTCTTTCTCAAGTTGTACACTGATAAAACGAATTTTTTTTTCACTTCAGGCTTTCATTTCAATCATGCTCCAGTTCCATTCACTTCCTACAAGAATTAGTTCAATTCTCTCAATATCGCACTTCATTTAAATATTCACTTCCAATGGGTCGATGATCCGCGTGAAAGTAAAGTTTAAAATTTAATTGCACGCTCTGGCTCTGAATTAAACATGACAGTGGCAAGTGTCTCGAATCTTATATGTTGGCGAAAAAAACACATGAGAAACCTTGTTTAAGGAAAAAAAAACAATCATCTTTAAATTAAAATAATTCATATTTAGTAGTACAAATTTGAGAATTCCGATAAGCCCAACATCTGTCAAATATCTACAATAAACGGAATGACAAAAAACGCTGTCATTTTTGGCCCGTGGCTCAGCTCTTGAAATTGATGATTATCTCTTATCATTCCTTTTTTTCTTATTAAAAAAAACTCTGTCATTTAGATACAATCTACCCGCGTTTGGCGCCCCAATACAATGAAAGAAATGAGCTTTTTTCTGGTATACCTGTTAACTGCTATAATCTTCAAATAGAAGCAGTGAGCAGTAGGTTACCTCTGTACAACTCTCTCTCTTTCTCGACAAAATATACCGCGCAATGACTCAAGCGTCTGTTATGAAGCCTTATACCGCTTGCTGTGGAGGCGTATGTGGTTGCGCTTGTGGACTTGGTGGCTGTCCTTGCTGTTGCTGCGGCACTGGCGGAGGCGGCTGCTGCTGTTGTACCGCGCCGCTAGGTGCTTGAATCTGCGGTTGACCGGGTGGATTAGTTCCTGGCTGCCATGGCGATTGATGCTGGTTCTGTGCTTGCTGCTGTGCTTGCTGCTGCTGTGCTTGCTGTTGAGCTTGCTGTTGTTGTTCTTGAGCCAACCGCTGATGCGCCTGCTGCCGCGCCCTGAATTCAGCTGCTTTGAGCTGTTCTAAATGGAACTGTTGTCGTTCATTAATGAGTTGCTGCCTCTGATATTCGAGACCTTCGCGTTCTCGTTCCATTGTTGTCTCTAACTCTTCGAAGTGACGTAACTTGATTTCAAGTTTTTTCATTTGAGTTTCGACGAGTAGTGCTACGAGAGATTTTATTTTCCTTTCTTCGACAGCAGCCAGGTGCTTAGCCTTGACAGCCGCAGCTGCCAGAGCAGCAGCTGCCGCTGATTGTAGTTGAGCATCTCTAACGACCTGTAAATAAAATTAAAAAATGTCAGTTAATACAAGTTCTTAAGTACATGTAACTGTAAAAAAATATTTAAAAAATGGCCCACCTTATCTTTCTTTTCTTTAGCTTCTCCTTCTTCCCCATCAACCTTCGTCTTGGACTCGCCTTCCTCGCCCTCTTTTGTATCTACCTCCATTTTCTCAGGCTCCTGCGACGATTGCTGCTCAGTTGTACTTTCAGCACCTTCCGTTCCTTCAACCTCCTTCTTTGGTGTAGCGAGTGGCGCACTAGCACTGCTGGCCGACTCGCTACTTTCCGTTGTTGTTGTTGTCGTTGTTGTCGCCGTCGTTGTTGATGTGGCTGTAGCTTCAGCCGGACTACCTTCACTGCTGCCTTCCTTAGATTTTTCGGTCGGCTCATCCTTTTTACCTTCGGGTGTCGTTGAAGCTGATGTCGGCGACGTTGCTGTAGCCGATGCCGCTTGGCTGGAAGCATTTTGAGCGTTGGCTGTTTCTTCTGGAGGTTCTGGGGGTCCGGTACCCGCAATTCCAGATTGAGCCAATCCTGCAGCTGGATCAAATTTACCTTAAAAGAAAATCGGTTATTAATAATCATATCTCGATATTATAATAATTAGTTTTGCAGTATTTTGTAGTTATAAAAAATCAAAAGCAAATAAAAAAAATGGTATAAACTGTCTTATCATAATGAATGCTTACCATCTGAATTCGCGCTAGCCTGTACATTTCGTAAATGTTGATCTAATATTGCTGCAGGTACTTGATCTTTGATTGCAGCAAATTCTTCCATTGCAGCCTTAGCTGCACTTGCGGCTACCCTTGGATCGACCACTGACGCAAGGAACGCGACGGTGCTCATAACAGGATTGCCAGCCTTGGAGAAAGGAATGGGCTGGTAGGCTAACGGCCCCAAGCCTTCGGGCTCCTCGAGATATGGGTCTTCAATAGGCAGTCTTAAGAAATGCAATATGCATTCATCCTGAGTTCTTGAGCCCACGTGTTCACAGACCTATGCCAAATAAGTAACGGTTAATTTTTCTGTCAATTAGGAAACGTATTGATCATAGGAAAAAAAAATTTTGTGTATAATTGAAATTACCTTGTTCCAATCATCCTTATGCAGTTCAAGAGCCTCAAGCAGCAGAAGCGTCTCTTGCTCCGTCCAGTCACGCGTTGCTCCAGCAGCCTGCTTGTTCTTGAGCACTGCAGGCTTCTTCGAATACTGATCGATCTTTAATCCAAAGTTGGCCATCGCTCCCGCTCCTGGAATCTTCTCATCGTTGAGAATAGGCTTCTTTTCAAGGTCCAAGAGAGTTTTAGCCGCGGGAGGTTGCGGTGTTTTGGGTGGATTGGGATTAACTGGTGCCAAGCCCGAGGGCGTGTCCGACAGCACGTGGAAGTGAGAGGTTGGTGGAGGACCCATTGGGGTTGGTCGCGACTCGGCATCGACCTGATAGTTTATCAGACCCCATTGCTCAAGAAAAGCATGAACTCGCATTATCGCGCAGACATCACCGGCTAAATTGCGCCTACACGCAGTCGAAGTAATATATTCCGTAGGATTCAGACGGTATGTGTCTATCATAAAATTCCTATAGGCCAAATAAATTTCCGGCGTCTTTGATTTGTTTTTTCCGTTAAAGAATTCAGACAGAGCTCGCTTTTCGATCGTGTGAATCGAATTGTAATCGAACCAGGCAGAATAACTGGGCACCACTATGTGATGAGTTTGTTCCGTGACATTGTCTTCTGGTTCATCACTTTTACTACCGTCATTTCGTTCTTTACTCGTATCTCTTTCTTCTCTGTCCTGAGACGTTTGTGAGTTGCTCTTGTCACCTGGATTGAATCAGTACATGAGTTAGTTGACAAACATAATCCAATTTTATATATAATCCTTAACTTTTTATGATATAAAATAAAAGTACCTTCTGCTGGTTCATCGAGATCAGCCATGTTTCCAGATTTAAGAGGTTGTAGCTCATTATCTTGTTTTTTACTGCCAGAAATTATACCTCCTGTGGAGCTGCTGTTTTGCCCCGAGTTTTGTGAGTTGGCATTAGCAGACACGACTTCTACTATCCTTGGTTCTGCAGGTGGATCCTCCATCCCCTGAGTCAAATCCTCCTCTTCATCTGCGCCACCGCGAGATTTCTTTGGACCCGTTGAAGATACGTTCGACAAACCTTGCATACCTGCTGGAGCTCGCCCGCTATTGAAAGTAAAGCAATTCTTATTAATCATCATTTCAAGTTTTTTTTTTGTTATTCAGCAATAGTATCAACTTACCTCTTCCTTTTGCCAAGCTTTGGTGGAGGAGAAGGCGATCTTTTTCGTTTCTGCTTTTTAGCAGACGGCGGTGCTGGTGTAGCCATCAGATCTTCAACTGATATTCGGTATTTATGCACTTTCTTTTGTCCACTATCATCTACTTCATAATCTTCTTCATTCATCCATTCATTGTACTGCTCTAAATCTAGAGCCCAGGTAGCTGATACTTTGTACGTAGACCTTAAATAGTTTAATTGATTAATTAGCCAAAGTTATCAGTATAAAATCATCCTGCAGTATAAATAAAGAACTCACTTTGTGGTAATGTTTCCTAGAGCTGATTCAGGATAATCCCATGGAAGATCAATATTCACCCAAGAGTCATAACTATCTGGAAAATAATACCAATGCAGCAAGACAAAGCGCTCCCTACGAAAGCATGGCCTTGCATACTCTTCTTCTAGAGGATCTGCAGGTGGATAAATTATATGAGTAGCATCATCTTCACTCTCTGCTATTGTTCCTTGATGCCGACGTACTACTTCTTTAACTTTTACTGCTGTAGGCTTATCAACATCTGACCTCACAAATACACATGGTACAGTCAGACACCTAGACTGAATTAGTGCTCGCTCTATCGCAACAAGCATTTCTATCATTCTGTCCGTTCGAGGTCCAGACTAAAAAATAACAAAGCCATTAATAAGCGCCATTAATGTTGGCAGATTTGGTCAAAAGTTACAAGATTCGACAGTACCTTTCCTACTGGAAAATCGAATCGCCTCCATCCTTGCTCCTGTTTAAACCTAAAAGCTGTTAATAAAATCTGACATAAGCCACCTCCTGGTTTAAAATCTAGAAAGCATTTCATCTGCAAAAGTAATAATTGATTACATATCGGTTATACACAAGTATTGAGAGAAGCGAGCAAAAGAATTGTAAAAGAACATACAGGAATCCTTGTCATCTGAGGCCTAGTAACATTTTTGCCAAGACTATCCTCTTGAAACTGAAGAATCTGTACAACCAGAGTGGACAAGCTCTTGTTGGTTGGTGGATCAGTTTGGATATACTGAGAAAACAAGCAAACAGCTAAATTAAAGCAACAAATAAAAAGAAACTAAACGATATGCGGGTGGTTGTAATTCGCGTAACGCCTCTGAATGAGTTTAATACAAAAACATTTGCCGACGATTACTTAGTTCAGCCCAGCGTACAGTGGCTCGAAGCAGCACGTCGATAAACAAAGCGTGGGAGCAGCGTACGTCCGTCAGTCAACGTCGGCAGTAGCCTATACGACTAGGCGTAAACAAATCGGCCCCAAAAAGGGAAAAAAAAGTGTCGCTGCTCGAGCGTTCGGGAGATCTGTGCACATCATCAGTTGCACACGGACACACAGACGTCGTTCGGCATACTATAGGCGGCGCGATATAGGTTATGCTCGGCGCATCGGCGAGAAAGCCGCCCCGCAATAATGCTTCTCCGGAGCCGAGCAGCCTCTTGGGCAAGCGATGCCCCGGAAGACTGGTTCGGCTGAAATGCTCAAATCGTAGCACGCGAGCCAGGAGACAGAAGCCGCGGAGAATCGGCGTAAGTCGGTGTACTTAATAGGGCGACGCCGGGTCGCGGAGCCGTAGGCAGCAGCAGTCTGGTCTGTGCGCGCGCGAACGCGGAGGGGAAAAAGCGGGCGACTTACCTTCTTGGCGTTTTTCAGCATCCACTGTTTGACCGAGTCGAGCTGGTTCAGGACCTCCGACGAGTCGAAGAACTTGAGATTCGGTCCGCCGTCCTTCTTCGGGCCGAGCGTCAGCATCTTGGCCGTGAAAGGGCGCACACACGCTGGGTCACAGCACAAGCCGAAACCTCGTCTTCTCGCGTCGAACCCGCACAGCGACGAGACGAAGTTCTCTCCTCACTCGCTCTCTGTCCTTCTCGCACACGCGCAAAGAGACGAACGTACGCGCCGCCGCCGACTGCAGGGCTGTATGCTATATTATACGTATACGCTTCTCACTGTGCAGCTCTCTACTATACTACACTCATACACTCTACAGTCTACAGTCGCGCTGGCCTATGCGAGCGAGCGAGAGAGGAAATAACGCCGCCGCGCACACAGCACTCGTCCCCCGCTTTGTGCTCTATATACATATATACATTAGTCGCTCAGCCAAACATCGCCGCCGCTATAAGTACTGCCGCGGCAGAAGCACTCGCCTGAACGCTGCCGCGCTGGGACCGGAGGCGGCACTAATGCCGAACGCTCCGCGACCATTTAGCTTCACGTTTCCGTTCGTCGGATTGGCCTCTTCTCGCACCCTTTTTCGCCTCGAATTCTTTCACTTTCGCCTGCAGACGATCGAAGATCTACGCAATTTTTCGATCGTTTTCCCCAGGATACTGTCGCTAATGTTCGCTAGCTCCGTTCGCGGAATTGAATTTGACTTGACCACGTCGAATATTGGCGATCAAATGGCATCGCCGCTTCTTCGAGAACCCGGAGGGCTAACTTCAGGCTGATCGCCGGCCGCCGCGTCGGGCTCAAAACGGAGCAATGACGTGTGCTGACGATTTTCTCGTCCACCTTTGTCACGAGTTTGGTGACGGTAATTGACGCTACTGCTACGTTGTTTGTTTGGCCTTTCAGATTGTTTATTATTTGTCCCAATGGAATGATTAGCATAAATGATATTCGTTTATATTCCAACATGAGATTTTATGTTACGTTCATCTTGTGGGAAAAAAACATCGATCAGTACAAACAAATTATCAAAATATGTTTGCGATAAATTGAACCCTCGACTAATTGCCAAGAGCGAATCTCCCCCTCTCCAATCGCCGATAATTTTTCAAAATAAAAAGAAAGCAACGGGCGAAACTTTCTTTCGCGACCGGAGAAAAACAAGCGTCGCCAATTCGGAATTTCAATGAGCTGCTCAAGCAACAGCTCGAATGACGAAAGCCGAGTGCGTCACTGGGCAACGCAAAATCGGGAGACCGAAAATTCGCGCCGTTATGATGCAGCACAAAATAAGTCCCGCGCCCGCCGCGCACGCCAGGTTGCGCAGAAAAGCAGTATGGCCGACGGAAGTAGACGTCAGCAGCCCAAAGAGAGAGAGAGAGAGAGCCCTGCCCGCAGTGCCAACTGCCAACCGCTGAAGGCGCGCGTGAGCAGCTGCAGTGTGAGTGGGGGAGATCGCAGCGACGAGCGAGAGCCAGTGAGCTCCGGAGGAAAATAAATTCCGTTCTGTCGCGCTGCTCTCCTCCTGGACCGACCGATCGCTGCCCCGGACTCGGGTACGTTGTGCTAATCCTAACCCCATCGTATCTCCATCTCTCCGCGGTTTCGCGAGTTGCTGCTGTACAGTGCTTCGGACGCGCGCACGTTCACGGGCGTAACCTTCCTGCTGCTTATAAGTAGGTAGTGCTGCATCAGTCCTGCCGCGGCCGCGAAACCGACGGGACGACGTGAGTGTTGTATTTTTGGAGCGCAGCAGCCGTGCCGTGTCTCTCTCTTGCTCCCTTGCTCCTCTCCGCTCACCACTGGCCTGTGCCTATACGTCTGTGCAGTGCACGAAACTCGCTGCACCTGCCACTTTGCTCGGGCAAAAAAAAGAAGAAGGAAGGAGGGCCACCAATCTGCAGGACTTTTCCTCCGTCGTGTGCTTTCGGAGCACGATTAAGGTTAACCGTCTGCTCTAGATTGGAGCAGCCTTCGGAGAACTTTGCTGGCGTTAGCAACGTCGTGCATTTCGCTCATGTAAACAAAGTCTGGCACGCACGTATGGCTGTGCGCTCAGTGAAAAGTCAGTTTTCCCTCGCCGTGGCCAGTTTGTCGGAGCTGTCGTGCTCTATTCGAAGGCGATTAAAGTGCTAATGTATAGGCGGCAGAGAGGGGCAAGGAAAGAGACAGAGACAGACATAATCAGAAGAAGTAGGGGCCATTTCTCCGTGTTGTAACATAATTTCTCGTTGCCCTCGTCACGCGCGCGACGCGTAAGCATATGCGAGCAAGCGGGCAAATCTCGGGCTTATTCTTCGCGAAAAACCGACGCAGGTGGAGTAAGTTCTGTGCTCGCGAGTGTCCATCGCACGACGGTCGACTGACTGCGCTTTGACGTGTGTACGTCTCAAGGCCTCCCTATGCCAGATATTGCACCGCGAGCTCATCGCACTATCGCCCCGATCGTTCACTACCAATCGTTCTGTTCGCGTAAACACGTCGCAGTCACTCGTAATTAAAAATAAGCGACGAGGAAACAGCATAAAAAAGTAGCGTTTAAAGTGCCAGCATTGCGGGGTGCGCGTGTGCGTGCGTGTCCGTGCACACTGTACAAGTGTACACGTATCTACCTAACGCAGGCCGAATCTACAGTTGCTCTCACGGATTCCGCGCGTACTTGCCACTGAATTTCCGCGAACTAAACATCAGCAGCCCTTAACACGGCTAGTATCTCAAAATAACCAAAGCCAATATTTCGGTTCTTCCTCTCGGTGCGCGTGACAGTCGTTGAAACGGAGTACGTAACGCACATGGTGCGCTGCTTCGAGAGTCGAATCATACGCTGCTCTCTGCAGCTCGCCAGTGCTCCGCAGCGTCAGATCCGATATAATAAAACGTATATAGGCCCGAGATTGCCTTCGCGTTCTCTCTCGCTCATATATAAGTATCTGTGCGTCCGTCTCGCTCACTCGTACGCGAATAACAAAGCAGTAGAGGGACCACACGACGACGACGTGTCTTTTGTTGCAGAGTCATCATCGGGAGAGCCAGTGCCAGCCAGTTGATTCTCCGTAGCAGCGGAGACACGAACACTCGAGCAGACGGCCAAACAGCAGAACCTGGAACATGTTTATTTGGGACTGGTTCACCGGGGTTCTGGGCTACCTTGGTAAGTGTGTCTTCGGCCTGCCGGATTTCTCGATATTTAGCGCGCGATCGATTATCATCGCGTGTACGCAGCGTGTGCGAGATCACGAAGCTGCTACGCGTAATTTTTCTGCTAATACGTGCGGAAGTGCGCCGAGAAGGTCGTGTGCCCACTGTGAATGTACTAATTTAGTACTCAGAAGTATTTTTCTTATTTTTTCATTGAACTTTCGAATTGGTCGTTGGGTAAAGCAATTGAGAAAGAAGTTTATAATATTTTGAAACGAATTTTCGATAATCGCTGTCAATTGTTTATCAGAGTTACATTATGAATTTTCAACAAGTTATTGACAACACGTTTGTTGGCAGTTCATCAACAGTGTAAAGAAGTAGCTTGCAGAGATAAAATGTTTAACTTACAGCTGTGACAATAATGTAGAACATTAGCTTTCGAAATTCACTTTGTGTGGATAGAGAGACAATTTTTATCATGGCCATCATTGAGAGCTCCTAAAGTACCACTTATCTTATTTCACTCAAATCATACTGCCCGACATGCCATTGTAAAAAATCTGATACTGTACCTTCTAAAAATGCTTAGGAGCAGATTTTCTTATTTCAATAATTCAGAGAAAATTTTTTGGATTAAAATAGAATAGTCTTGTCATTGAGATATGTAAGTTCTGTAGGCTTCCAACTGCCCGTTTGTCGTGGAAGATTTGCTATTCTTGGCTTATCCAATTCTGGTCGCCATTCAGTAATAAATGCAGCCATTGCTGAGAATCTGCTAGAACCTATGGAGGTTTCTATGCAGCGTAAGTAAATTTCTGGACATATGCATGATGCTTGTGTTCATTGCTTTTCAGGATTATGGAAGAAGAGTGGAAAGCTGCTGTTCCTTGGACTGGATAATGCTGGAAAGACTACGTTACTTCACATGCTTAAAGATGACCGGCTTGCGCAACATGTACCCACGTTGCATCCAAGTAACTAACTTTTTCACTAACAATATTTTTTATTTTTAATGACGTCAGTGTTTGACAATAAACTAATAGTAAAATGCTAACTATTAGATTTGGCTAGGAAATTTGTTCATACAGTATTTTAAGTTAAAAGAGTTATTGTTTGTTATCATATGTATTGATGAAACATTATAATATAAAATCTAAGTTTTTTCCGTTTTTAAATTAGCTGGTTATCAATGTGACTTTTTATTCTGTAGTTAAAGTTCTAAGTTTTACTTTTTCTTTGTTATAGCATCAGAGGAATTATCTATTGGCAACATGAGGTTTACCACCTTTGATCTTGGTGGTCATACTCAAGGTCAGTACTGAATCATAAAATTTCTCTTTGAAGAATTTTTTAACAAAGAAAATTAATCATCCGTTTTTTTTTTATATCACGCCGATAGCCCGAAGAGTCTGGAAGGACTACTTCCCAGCAGTAGATGCAATCGTCTTTTTGGTGGACGCTAGTGACAGGACGCGGTTACCAGAATCTAGAGCAGAATTGGATGCACTTTTGACCGATGAACAATTGAGTGCATGTCCGGTGCTTGTTCTCGGCAACAAAATTGATAAGCCTGGTGCAGCATCTGAAGATGAACTTAGGAACTTTTTCAATCTTTTTGGACAAACGACTGGAAAGGTATAAAACTGCTCTTACTGTTCTTAAAGCTGAGTTTTCCTTAATTTGCGTGTACCGAAAACATTTGATACATGCATTTTATTTTCAAATTTTAGGGAAAGGTTCCACGCAGTGATATTCCAGGCCGCCCATTGGAACTATTCATGTGCTCGGTACTGAAGAGGCAAGGATATGGCGAGGGTTTTCGCTGGCTTGCGCAGTACATTGACTGAACGCACGTAATTAAAATCGGAACACTTCAACTCCCCAGTAATTCATGGTTTCTAAACTCCGGCTCATTCTGCATATTGGCATTAGTACAACAGGATGAATTTAATTTTTACGAAAAAGTTATAAATAAATAATAGGTGAGGGTTTCAGTGAATTAAAAAAAAACACAAGGCAGGAACATTGTGTATGATGATAATAATAATGATGATTAGCTGTAGTTATAATATCGATTCCTGTGGTATTAAGGCCGCTTCAAATCGACATACTTCTCAACAATGAATATGAATTCTATAGAATTCTTTCAAATTTTTATTCTCTAAAGTCTACTTTAGTAAATACAGTGACATACTGTGGAGTGGTTGAAACATTTTGATAACGAAATCGCTAATAAAGTAATTATTTAAGAAGTCCAGACATCTTTACAGCTTATTTCTTTACATATGTTATAAAGTCGGTTGTATGCGTTTCAAAATATTGTAAATTCTTTACTATCTGATGTAAACATACAACATACAACAAACATTTTTATTACTTTACATATACATATGAATGGTTCAAGTTATTTTGGCTTAAAATCCCATTGGTTAAGAAATGTGTTTGACACAACAACAGAATTAGGTGATATTAATCGTTGTTCACTTCCTCGAAGTATATCAATATTCATTCATTACAATTCATAGCAAATAATTAAATTACTTAGGGGTAATTCCAAAATTATTGGGATTTTGGTTATATAGTGAATAAAACAATTAAATAGTTAGAATATTTAAATTATAGCTTAATTAAATTGATTTTATTTTTATTTTTATTGATTCATTTCAGACAAAATATTCCAAAGATAGGTAAACTATCATTTGTAACATCTAAATATGCCGTACAAATTTCTTCTCTGTAAGAGAGAAATTTTATTTTTTAGCAAATTTTTTTTTGTTATTTTGAACAAGCGAGTATGCGAATGAGTACACAAACTAGCAAATTTATTGTAAAAAAAAAAAAAAAACTGATGCTTCATGTTGATTGTGTGATTGGTTTATTCAGCAATGACTGACATGTTCTTTGTGCATCTGCAATAGTTGTAAGGTACTTAACGTGCATTATTTTCTTCGTTCATTTTACATGAATAAAAACGATGTTTTTATACTAGAAGCATTTGATTTACATATATATTACAATTTAATAACTTTAAAAATATTATTTACTTCATTAATTAAAACTTCGGTTTTTGATTAATGAATAAGTATGGAATGGCTATGTACAAATTTTATGCAAAGTGTACAAAAAATACAAAATTTATTTCGTTTTAATAATGCTTAACATTTACAGCTTGGAAAGAATCAACTCATTTTGAGATAGTAAAGGAGCAAATCTTTGTTCTACAAATTCATTTGTAACTTCCTTTAGTGACTTGGGATTCCATTTCGGGGTTTGATCTTTGTCAATCAACAAAGCCCTCACACCTGTAACAGAACGATAACGAGAAAATCATTCATTTTAATTGCCAACTTGGAGTTGGATTTAGTTATTCAAAGAAAGTTACCCTCGGCAAAGTCGCTGTCTTTATTCAGACAAGCGCAAGCCAATCTGTATTCTGTGACTAAACTCTCTGCTAGTGTCTTATTGCTGCCTTCTTCAATGGCTTTCTTGGTAACTTTAAGCGCCGTTGGTGAAACTTTGTTAAGCGTTTCAGCTATCTGTTGCGCATATTCGGATTTGTTAGCCTCGAGCCTGTTATGAAAAAATGTAAATATTTACAGCCGGAAAAGTTGAAGCATAATCATTTGTTTGATAACTTGCCTGCTGATGATGTCTTCAACGGTTGGCGCGGAGAAGCATTCGTTTATCAATTCTATGTGAGGCGACAAACTAAATTTCTGCTCAACGTTCTCTGAACTGTATTGCTTCAGAATTTCATCGACGTTAGAATTGTTTTCAAGCAGTTTCTGAGTTACGGCCTCGAGCTTTTCAGAGGGAACGTAGTGGGTTGCGATCCCAGCGAGCAATACATCGACGCCTTGCAAAATTAATAAATGGCGTGGCGAATACTTTACTCGAGAATTCTCGTGGTCAGTATAATAATGATATAAAAATCTCACCCTTTAATCGGTGCCCAGTCAATCCCAAGAATAATCCGAGCTTTCCCTTGAGTCTCGATAAAAAGTACGTACCACCCACATCGGGAAACAGACCTATGGCTGTCTCAGGCATGGCAAACAAAGTTTTTTCAGTCGCTATCCTGTATTTGCCGTGGACGGATAAGCCAACACCTCCGCCCATTGTTATACCGTGTATCAAGGCGACGTATGGCTTTTTGTAAGTACCAATGAGATGGTTCAAACTGAAATATTTTTCGTTAGTATTCCGTTATTAAAAATAGTTGCCTCTGATCACTCATAGGTCGTCTTGACATACGTGTATTCATGTCTGAAAAAGTCCTTTCCAAGCTGGTCACCGCCTGGTTGACCGAGGGCCGTGACGAGCGATTTCACATCTCCTCCGGCGCAAAATGCCTTGTCTCCGGTAGCCTTTATCACGACCAATTGCTTGCTGGACTCCCATTCTTTGAGCACCGGATAGATCTTTTGCACCATCGACAGATTCAAGGCGTTTAATGCTTTCGGGCGATTGAGCACGATCACGCCGCTGCTGCCTACCTATTACACAGAGGTCGCGAAATGTTATAATTTGATAAATCGACGCTTTCTTACGCGGGAGAAAGTTCAGTTTACCTCTTGTAAGAGCACGTCGCTTTCTTCGGTGCTTGCTGTAGGTAAAACGGTTAACGCAATTAAAAAGTGAGAAATCAATCAATGTCGTCTGTTGGCAGCACGATGTAACAGGCAGGCAAAACTTTCTTTGTTTACGACAATTGATAGATGTAGCTATTATGAATGATGTAAACACTGTAGTACTTATATAGACACATACCTGTCGTGCCACTGGGTGCAGAAAACATCCTAACAGAGGCGCGAGCTCCGAGCAATCTGCTCACGCAGTCCAACTTCATCGTCGCATTTTTTATCTGGAAGTTAGAATGATCAATGTATTATAAAGTCAAGATGACTTTACAGTTTCGCCTATAAGTAGCGTGAATATACGAGCCTCGTTACACCGTATATACTCACCATATTTGCGCTCACCGAGAAAGTACACTGTCAAATGGAAAGATTCTTCGGAGATTATGCTAATTGATTTTATGCTATTCACGTGATAGACTTCCTCGGTGGCAAGTCGAGGTAGCTTAGGTGGACAGGTTAAGATCGCGACAGAGCCTATATAGGTACTGACTATTCGCTAATGCCTACAGTGGTTTTTCTGCTCCGAAATGCCGGAGACAGGCGCGATTTGCCAGCTAGCGAATCGATCGTCTGGAATTGATGCAGACTCGCGTAGGTCTTTATGATATAGGTAGGGATACAGATACAACAGTATAAGTCGGGCAAATCATCTCGTGTTATCTTTTTTAGCCTGTTTGTGCCATGTGATAATTTACTTATCAATCTAACCCCACCACTCTTGAATCGGTTGCGAGTCGAACCATGTGCGATCATCGTGCGATGCTTCCTTCGCGTGCACTCAGCTCATTTCTCCGGCTTCGCTATCTGCTGGCAGTCATCGGAATCAGGGAAAGCTTGGATGACTCTGGTCGAAATCCGTTTTACCGGCTGTTTCCCGTAAATTTCCATTCCTAACTGAAATAAATCATACTTGCTTTTCTACTTTACAATAGCGTACTTTTCGTAAGAAAAAGGAGAATATTTTATATTCTAGTAAAATTGCGGAAAAAAATAAAAATAAAAATAAAAAAGTCTGCTCCAAAATGTGAAAAGCACGTGCTCCAGTGAGAAGCTGATGTGATATCGTATTTTTGTGCGCGCGCAACTTTCTGCGGACATGTGCGCAGCTGTGGCGCATAGGTTATGCCCAGATTTGGTTCCAGGAAATATCAAATGTGCAAATGCTAGCTGTGCAGACCGTGTGTATACCTCTATATACACGCGTATCTCCGCAATGCCGAGCGAAGATAACACACTCTGCGCCGAGCTTAGTTCCGATTGTACAATAGAGCTGCTTCTCCCCCGCGCGTTGTCACTTGCCACGCATGCATAACACCTTTGGGTTATTATAAATTGTATATATAAAAGTATAGTTGAGGCGTTTGGGTGTCGCTTTTTGGCTGTATGAGTGATGATTTGCGCGCGAGCACGAGATAAGTATGGGCAAATGATAGCGACAGGCTGCGGCAGGAATTGGCGGTAAATTTGAAGTCCTCTGGGTGGCTATTTCGTGGCGGCGGAGATTCGACCAAATTGCTACTGGGACGCCGTTGCGCGTTCAATATTTAATCTTTGCTCTTGAATTGAAAAAGTAGCTCAGTGATAGAATGAATAAAAAATGGACCGCGCAATCTTAGCGCTACCAACCGTGCCTATGACTCGGAGTACAGGCGAGTAAAAGAAAATCTAAAAATAAGGGGAGTTCTATTCCAAATGACTGTTCCGTTCACTCGCTACGCAGGCAAGATTTGAAAAAACGTGGCAACAACGCTGCACCACGGGGGCAAGAAATAGACGATCGTCGTATATACGTATACTTGGAACACGCAGAGGTTATGCGCGCGGCAGGACTGCCGAAGACAAGAGACAGCATAGGCACGACTAAATACGCATGGAGTGTGGAGTGTAGAAAAGCATATACAGCGTGCAGGTACTTCCCTGCTCTGACCAACGCAGTTTCCGGCGAACTATATCGCTCTCTCGCTCGCGAGCAGCAGCAGCAACTCCACTAGCAGCGTGTGGCGCATAGCCGAGTCTGCCGAGTCCGCAGCGCTGCAGAGCGACGAGACAGAGGTGTACCAAGAGACACGCGGTCGAGAGCTGAGAGCTTGTGTCGCGGAAACTCGTGGTGCCCCGACGATAGACTGGCATTCGTTTGCACGCGGAGCAACCCTCTCTGATCGCGAGGCATCGCGGAGCAGCGATTGCTGGGTGCGAGACTAGCGGGGTTTAGCCTCGTGCGTGCGCAGCTCGGCGTGTCGTGCCCCAGCGCCGGCTTGCCTGCAGCAGCGGAGCAGAGCGCTGGGCCAGTCATCTAATTCCGTAACGGTACAGCGCTCGAGCGAATATCTCTCCCACTCTCCGGCTCTTCTGTCCGCGTGCGTGTGCAGGCGCGCCGCAGTGCCGTAGTACAGCAGCAGCACCGTCAGTCGAGGAGCAGCTCGTGCTCGTGTCCAGAGAGTGCGCGATAGGCCTGCAGAGATACCCTGCGGCGAGAGAGCGCTCGCGTGCACCGAGGAGAAACCACGGACCACTCCGAGTGCCATCGACGACTTGCTGCCGCGGGCCTAGAGCAGCCTAGCGCACAGTAGTCAAAGTAGCCCCGAGAGAGCAGGAGACGGAGACGGAGAGAGCGAGCGAGCGAGAGAGAGAGAGAGAGAGAGAGAGAGAGAGGAGAGCGCGCACACGCAAGAAGTCATGGCGAACAGCGTAGCGCCGGACTCGTGGGAGCAGCAGGCGGACAACAACGGCGTCGCCGATGGCCTGGACAAGTCCGTCGAGAGTAAGTTCTCTACGCTGAACGTCAACGCGGCGGAATTCGTGCCTTCGTTCTGCATCAGTTCGACGCCGGCTCAGGCGCCCGCGCCGCCGCCGCCGCAGCCGCAGCCGCAAGTCCTAGACGAGCAGCCGCAGCAGCAGGCGGCGACGGCGAGCCCGATCACCGAGACGGCTCCGGCTGCGACGACGACGACGGCAGGCAACGACAGCTCGCAGCCGGAGTCGCCCTCGCAGCCGTCCTCGCCCCTTCTTGATGAAGCCGCCGCCGCCGCCGCCGCTGTGACGGCTAACACCTCCATGCCACCTGAGACTCATCACGGTTAGTTTCTCTATCTAATCTCCAAATCTCACCGTTTTGCATCACAAGCTTGCCATTATAGCTAGTCTCCTCCGCTCCCTCGGTTCTCCGGTTAACTAGCCTCGCTTCTCGGCCAGCCTCCCGGAAAACCCAATCTCTCGGTTTTCCTCTCTCGCTCCGGGACTTCTCAATCGGGGGCCCTGACGCGTGTGCTCCATATTACATCCGACGCTCCTACTCCGTCCGTGTCCACCGCGCATGATTTTTACCTACATGCCGCCGTCGCCGTCGAGGAGCACGTTTCCATCGGAGCGTGGAGGGCCTCCGGGACAACGTGCTCGCGCGGCTCTCCCCTCGTTCCCGCCACGCCGGAGCTCTAACATATTGTTTGTCGAGTCGGCTCGCGCTTGTTTTTTCCCTCTCCTCCAGGTACAGCCCACGTCAGCCGCCCGTGTGCTAACGACGCCGATGACTCCCGAAATTCCGTTATCGCAGGGGGTTATGCTCGAGAACATAGCCGCGCGTGTTTACTTTCCGCCTACCGAGCCCGAGGAAATTCGACGTTGAGCCTTGTCTCCATGTGGTGCAGGGGCTACAGCCGCTACAGGTGCCCCCCGCTCGTGCGTTATACTGCAGAGAGAGAAAGAGAGAGAGAAGGCTGCTGCTGGCAATTTTCGGAGACGGAATTTTTTCCGGAGCCACACATTGGCCGATTTCGCACGATGCTGCGCCCGCTCTCTCCCTCACTTAGCACTCGTTGCCTTATCAGTGTGAGCCAGTACCAGTCTGGGCTTTAATCTTTTTTCGTGCATGCTCACTCTATAGCTGCCTGACTGGCTGGCCACGCTGAGCCAGGATCTGCTTTTTTCCACGTTAACCGGAGAATACGAGTTTGTTCTTGTTAATGTTATCTAGTAGCTAAACGGGACTCAGTTCGATGTGGTAATAATGAGGCTGCCTACAGTTCGTACGTTGCAAATTTATTTATCTTTTTTATATCCTCACTTCTCCATGAATGATTGTCTTACTAGTTTTATCATTTTAGTAGTTTTATAGTAGGAATAGTAACTTAAAGTTTTCCATACTTTGGAGTTTACTTATTTTTGTATTTTACTGAGTTGCAGCTATATTTTACACGTGCTCATATCTTTTTTATCCTGATGCTTATTGTTTGATTTGTAAATTGCATAGATTAGTAGTATTTAATTTCAATCTCCTGATACTGTACGTATAGATTGAAACTGAGTTTTGTGTGTTTAGCAGTTTTGATAGCTTCACAGCTGTTGCTTTGTGAACATTTTAAACTTTTTAACCTCTTTTCAGAATACAGCTCAAATGCTTTCTTACCGTGTGTATTTATGTATTTGAGTATTTATTAGATAGATAAAAGAAAGTCAGTGCAAAGTTTGATAAACAATTGTCTGTAGATACAAAGCAATTACTTACAATATATCTTGCTTTGCATTTATAGCACAAGCTGAAAAAAGTTAGAAACCAATAGGCGTATTGAAGTCACTTAACTTGCTCATATTTGACAGATGCTAATTAATTTTATTTATTATGCATAGATACAGACACACCTACGGTACCACCGGATCCGGTTGTATCAAGAGATGAAGACCCTCCTGCTGGTGGTGGAGCTCCACCTCCTACTTCAAATGCTGGATCTTTAAATGCTAGTCCTGAACATCAACCAGCAGATTCATGGGAAGAAGCAGCAGTGGATGGAGATCCTCTTTTAACACCTGAAAATGAAGAAGTAAGTAGTTCTTACATAACATTTTTTAAAATTATTGCTTGTGTGACTAAAATTTGTATACAAGTAAGACACGATGTAATGTGAATCATGCAACATATTGTTTGAGTTTTTCATGCAGTTTTTAATGTCTTTCATATATTTTAGGCTGAAGGAGAAATTGAAGAAGATGAAGAAATGGTTGTTAAGGTGCCAAAGAAGAAGGTCATTAAAGTTGCTGAAGACACAAAAAGTAAAAAAGAACATGTAAATGTCGTTTTCATCGGTCATGTAGGTAAGTCCTAGATTTTGAATGCCATCTGCAATCAATTTGAATACTTGTCAAAACTTAGCAACACTTTTAAATTATAATTGGATTTTCATTAAGCTAACTTGGTCACTAATTGTTTTATAGATGCTGGCAAGTCTACCATCGGTGGTCAAATCATGGCCCTCACAGGAATGGTCGACAAAAGAACACTTGAGAAGTATGAACGTGAGGCCAAGGAGCGAAGTAGAGAGACATGGTACTTAAGTTGGGCTTTAGATACCAATCAAGAAGAGCGCGAAAAGGGAAAGACCGTGGAAGTTGGACGAGCGTATTTCGAGACCGAGAGAAAGCATTTCACGATATTAGATGCACCTGGCCATAAGAGTTTTGTGCCGAATATGATTGGTGGCGCAGCCCAAGCTGATCTCGCTGTACTTGTCATTTCTGCGAGAAAGGGAGAATTTGAGACTGGCTTCGATAGGGGCGGCCAGACGAGGGAGCACGCTATGCTCGCCAAAACCGCTGGTGTCAAGCACCTAGTCGTGCTAGTAAATAAAATGGATGATCCTACTGTAGAGTGGGATGAAGCGAGATACAACGAATGCAGGTAATTTATACCAGATGTCGAAAATCTATTTGAAGTTATCAAAAGAATCTTTCCTTCGGGAAACTCCATTCATTGATATTGTACAACTTAACCTAAAAACGACATTCTTAATCCACGTTTTCAGAACGATATTAGAAAAAATATAATTTTTTAAGTAATACCAAATGTTTTAATCAATTAATAACTTACATATTGTATTATTATTTTTCAGAGACAAAATTTTGCCATACCTGCGTAAACTAGGATTCAACCCAGCAAAAGATCTCACGTTTATGCCTGTCTCGGGACAACTTGGAATAGGTTTAAAAGATTCTATTCCTGAAGAATTGTGCTCCTGGTACAAGGGTCCACCTTTCATACCTTTCATAGATTCCTTACCTTCCCTCAATCGTAAGAGTAATGGTCCATTCATAATGCCTATAGTTGACAAATACAAAGATATGGGAACTGTTGTCATGGGCAAAGTAGAAGCTGGTGAAGCTAAAAAAGGACATTCACTTCTTGTGATGCCAAATAGGGTAAATATTTGAAATTGTTGTATCTATTGTCAGAAAGTTTGATAAAAGAAAAATATATATTTATTCATTCTTTCTCATTGAAGACTGCAGTAGTAGTGGACCAACTGTGGTCTGACGATGAAGAAGTCACATCCGTAGGCCCTGGTGAAAATGTCAAAATCAAGCTTAAAGGTATTGAGGAAGAAGATGTGAGCCCTGGATTTGTGCTTTGTGATAGTAATATCCCCATCAAGACCGGGAAAGTTTTCGATGCACAAGTCGTTATATTAGAACACAAGAGTATCATCTGTGCTGGTTACAGTGCTGTTATGCACATACATTGTGCTGCAGAAGAAGTCACAGTAAAGACGCTGATCTGTTTAGTGGATAAGAAGACAGGCGAGAAGAGCAAAACGCGGCCGAGGTTCGTCAAGCAAGATCAAGTTGCGATTATGAGAATCGAGTGCGCTGGAGTCATATGCCTTGAAAGATTCAAACTGTTTCCTCAGATGGGAAGATTTACCCTTAGGGACGAGAGTAAGTTCCCCGCTAATAATTTTGAATGTTAGAATAATCCTATAAACCACTATGACGTATGATTAGACTTAAAAATCATACAAATCTGTAACAGCATACTTAGAAAGGCTTTTTACTTATTAGTTCTAAAGTCATTTCTCATATATCACATAAAATGTAGAATATATAATTTATAGAACTATTTCTGTTTGTTTCAGATAAAACAATTGCCATTGGCAAGGTGCTGAAGGTGGTTGAGTAAAATCACTCATTGTTCAATGCCGCAAAGAAGGAGAACACTCACAGTGTGACGAAAATGTGAAAGCAACGATAGGAAGCCGAACACTTGGTATATTATAAAAAGAAAAAAGGATACATCAATCACGTCGATTAAACGTGAAACACTGACATATGTCCACATACACTGTCGCGTACGCACTTACACTCGACACCAATTTATACCTTACTGATGAGATTTTTGGATCAGAGTAAGAAAAGAGGTATATGCGAATTATATATATAAATATATATATATATATTATATATACGAAGAAAATATATAAAAAGCCGAAATCCAAGCCACTTTTAATCGCATAAAATGAAAAAAAAACGACGATTGAAGGCTGCATGGTTTTCCCGAAAAACAAGAACATTTTGAGCGTTGAGTGATATTTCTTGTAAAGGGATATTAATACCTAATGATAAATTAGTAACAAAGTTTTTTCAATAACGTGAAGACGATATTTTTGTTTTTCAGAGTTTTGCAAACTAAACGAGAAAAGATAATATCGAAAAGCATATAACTCTAAGGGATTATTATTAATATTAACATTATTATATTGATTATAATTATCTTGAATTTGGTGGGTAAGAAAACGAGGTAACTCGGATAAACTAGCTAATATTACACGCAATTTATGATTACTGAATGATTTTTATTATATTATTATCATTATTATTATGAATTATTATTGTACTGTTTCTTATTTTATTGTCATTAAAAACAAATACGAGAAAAAGTCTATGTTTATTTTGTTTTCAATTTGTATTATAAACAGTTTTTGGCCTTTTTATTCGTGTTAACAAAAATCGTATTTACATTCATTGTAAAAAGACTTAAATGCTCATTTATATTGAAAAGCGCATGTAAAGCAGTGAAAAGAAAACGGTACTAAGTTTCCATTCAGATTGCAAAAGGATAGTCTTTAAGTCTCAGCGATAGTTTTTGTTTTAGTGGAAGTTCGAACAGGCTTGTTATATATATCATGCGTATGTTGCCAGTGTAAAACGTTTTAATATTGCTATTTGTTATTACGCGTGCGGCTGGGAGTTCTGTTTGTCTAAGAAAAGTGCATTTCCAATAACATATTGATCAAACGTTTATGCAAGGGTTTTTGTCCAAACGTTCACTTACAAATAATTTTCTTTTTATTTTGACATCGTTGAATAACATTACGACTTTTTCTAAGACAAATTTTTATATAACATTTAACTTCTAACATTTATGTAGATGAACCTGTTTTTAATCTGTTACAGCTGCTTTAATTCAACATTGGTATTATAAAAATGTATAATTGTTGTAAATTAGTATTGATTCAAATAAAAAGAAAATATTTTTGCATATTCATTCGGATTAAAACCTTTGCGTTTATCATCGTCATAACAGTGCTAATTACAAAGCTAAAATTCTCTGCTCGTTCGAATATTTTAGGATGTGATGACGATAAAAAAGAAGAAAAATAAAAGAGTAAAAAATAAAAATATAAATAGTAATCTGGAAATATTTGTAAAGTATGTGGATCGGATTACGAGCCCATTGTTATTATTAAATATTATTAATTGAACTAATATTAGTTGATACAATTGTGAACTACCAATAATGCTAAAGTATAAAGTACAGTAGGGTGTGATGATGAGCAACTTAAAATAAAAAAAAAAATGGTTTAATGATGGAAAAAGGAATGTGAAGTAGATTTCCAAGAGGCTTAGCATGCACCGCAATCTGAGGTCACATGCATATTTTTATATATATAATTGCGCCAACAGTCAAGTCATTCGATTCAATCAACTTATTTCACTCTTAAAATGCATATACTTCACTTCGTCGACTGTACAGATGTGTTTTTCCATCATGACTATGTCATCTTGATGATAAATACTATGTCGTCATTGAAGCAAAGCAACTTCGATGAATGTAAAGGGGATGAAGATATACAAGACATACGAATTTTTGCATTGGTCTTTTTGCATGATTTTCCGAATTTATGAAAAAAGTGTAAAGTTACTCTTAAGCAAATTAAAATTATGTAACAAACGGTGTCCTTAAAAACGTCAGCTTCCAAAATGTATTGGTTAAAATTCACTTCTGTGTAAGAGTAAAGTTTATCATTTTTAAAAGAAAGAATATTCTGTCCCTTTGAAAAACCCTATATTGTAAAATGCGAATTTTATGAAAATAACAAGAACAATACTACATGGTATGGAGAATCCTGAAAGAATTGTCATATATCATCGCAAGTCAAAGCTGTCAGGCTGCCTCGTCTATCATTGTTTCATATGCTAAAAAGAAAGCTTTTTAACGCATTTTAATCCTGTAAATAAAAGAGATATTTTATAGCAGGAAAGATTTTTTAATTTACTTGAATCTTATTTTCTATATGACATGTATAGTCATGTGTGTAATGTTGTAACCTTTAACAGCAGTCGAGGCAACCTTACATGCATTATTATAAATAATTGTACCGGCAATGATCGTCTTTTTTATATAAAAAAAAGAAAATCAATTCAGGATCCATAATAAATAAATGAAAAACGTGACGTTATGAATGAAATAAACGAAAAGAATTTGAATGTCGTACGCGCGTACGATATTTCCTCGTCAGAATTAAGAAAAAAAAATACAAAATTTGGATGACATTTTCGTATTATGAATAAATGATGTATGGTAAAATTTTTTGATCTTGTACATTTTTTCATTTCTATCATACATACTTTTTTATTTTATAAATAATGTTTCTATGAAACATAAAATTTTGGTTTTGAAGAACGCGCGAAAGTTGTCTATTGCTATATATAGGTATACTCATGGA